>JAGFMF010012284.1:2455871-2487688 GCA_019455555.1 Galemys pyrenaicus | reverse complement strand
GAGGTGATGGTGCACTGGTGAGATGGTGATGGGGAATACATGGGGATTACAATTTATGGCAAGTATATGTAAATTTTTAAATATTTTAATAAAAAAAAATAAAAAAAAATCAAATATATATAAAAAAAAAAAAAAAACTCCCACTTACAGGCCTTCCTGGTGGCACAAGGGGCTGAGCGCCTCACTGTGGGGCTTCGCAGCCACTGTAGCATGGGTTCAATCCCCGGCCAGGGAAAGGACCCACATGACCCACATGACCCACATGACAAGCAGACCGCTCCTGCCTTGCCTGCTGCTCCCCTCAGCAGTGTATTTCATTACATCTGCCTGTTCTTCTCCCCACTCTGTCTCTGGTGAATGCTTTTACCCCCACCCGCATGCCTCTAGCCTCTACCCCAGCTCTTATATGCATAAATAAATAAAACTCCCACTTACTATTTTACGGTTCTGTTTATCACAAGTGCTGGTCTTCTGCTTAGAGTTTCACGAGACTAGAGTCACTGTGTTGGCAGGGCTGTGTTCCTTTCCAGAGTTTCTAGGGGAAGATCTGCTTCTGAGCATATTTCGGTTGATGACTTAATCCTTTTCCTGTGGATGTAGGACCCAGGTCCAGTTTCCTTGCTGGATGTTAGCTGGGGCTGCCCTAAACTCCTGGAGGCTCTCTCCTGTCTTGGTGACTCCCACCATCATGTGACCAATTTATCTCAGAGCCCACAAAAGCTTTGAATCCTTCTTATATTTAGTATCCCTTTGACTTGCTACTTTGATTCTGTTTCTAGCTGAAGAACATACTCCACTTTTAATGGTTCATGTAATTAGACTGAGTGCACCAGGCTAATCCTTCTCTTAAAATCCATAATCTCAGTCATACCTGCAGAGCTCCTTTGCCATGCTGCTTAGCACATTACAAGGGTCCAGGTTTTAGGGCATGGAGACCTTTACGGAGGGTTGTTTTGTCAACTGAAATGACTTTTGTAGGAAAAAAAACATATAAAACATTCAATTAACTTGCTTTTCAGTTAAAAAAAGAAAAATATTTAACACAAGGAGTAAAAATGTTAAAGCTTTATTTCAGTCCTAAGTGATGGCTAATGGATATCCTGGATGGATAAAGGCAGTTCATCCCAAAGAGAGAATTTATTTTAAAAATGGGAAGGGGAGGGAAGGAGAGAGTTTCAGAGATGGAGGAGGAATGAGTCAAAGAAAGAGGAGATAAAGGGGATGGGGGAAAAGATGAGAGACTAGAAAAAATGAGCAGAGATGAAAGAGTGAATGAAAGAGTGATACAATATAAAAGTTCAAATGATATGTAAATATTGAAAGGAAAAAAAATAGGTATTTCAAAAAGCTATCCACACTCCTTTGTCTATTGCAGCATTATTCACAATAGCTAAGATATGGAAACAACATAAATATCTGTCAATGGATGGATGGATTAAAAGAATGGAATATTACCTGGTCATTAAAAGGTAGGAAATCCTGTCATTTGTGACAATATGGATAAACCTAGAAGATATTATGCTAAATGAAATAAGCCAGGCAGAGAAAAAAATAATCCTGTATCATCTCACACGTGGAGTCTGAAAATGTTCCACTCATAGAACCAGAGAATAAAGTAATGGTTACTAGGGTAGGTGTGTGGAGAAAATGGGGAGAGGCTGGTCAAAGAGTACAAACTTTCCATTTCAAGGTAATGTATAGTCTGTTGAGTATAGTCAATAATTCTGTATTGTATACTGGAGGTTGTTGAGACAGTTTATCTTGTGTTCTCACCACATGAGAGAAAAACAAATAAACTAAAAATGAAATTATATGAGGTGATGGATGTGTTGATTAACTTGATTGTGGTAGTCACTTCACCGTGTGTGTGTTTATATATATAGCAAACTATCATGTTGTATAAAACATACAACTTTCACTTATAATGTTTTCTTCAGTAAAACTGGGAGGTAGAAAGATACTGAGATAAGAAAAGGAGAAACCAAATGTATGAACCCATAGAATAAAGTTGAATAGGTTTTAAAGTGAAGGGTAATGGAATGTCTTTTTTTGGGGGGGGGGGAGATTTGGGGCATTTATCTTCTATTAGAGTGATCATATGCTCTAGTTTTCCTAAGGAAGTTCCATGTCACATTGGGTATCCCAGTGTTTTTACTAGAAGCATTTCTCTCATTATTCTATGTCTTCTGATTTGGATCACATATTATGTAGTCACCCTTCTTCAATAGGATTTCACTTGGAAGGTACATTAACTGTTTACCATTTTTTACTGTTTCACATGCATTTGTTTCAGAATTCTGCAAATGCATGAAATTCATCAATGACTGTCTCAGATCCCTGAATCAAGTTCTAATTCCTGAGTTCATCTTTTGTTTCTGTTTGTGTCTGGTAATCTATAAACTCTATTAGTGGTATTAGAAGATATCCATGTGTTTTTTCTTCTTCTGAAACTAATTTACTTTTGCCTTTCTATGTATCATTGTATAATACAAAATTTAAAATGTAATCTTACTTTTTTGGAGGAAGAAAAATAGAAACACATTATCTCTTAGATATGGAATCAAAATATGCTTTCTAGTATTTTATTTTTTCCACATTAAATTCTCAGCTTTTCCTTATTGTCATTTGAGTTGGCTTTAAGTGTTTTAAAGTCCTCATGTTCATGTTTGTACGCCAATTAAACTAAACTGGTGATAATGGTGATAAATAAGAGCACATGGCCAGTAGAATGTCTAACTCTGGTTTTGATAAGACTATATTTCAGCTTCTTTTTTGGTTATTAAACTACATAAAAAACTCTTGCTTTACAGTTATTACATTCAGCTGCACCAGTTATTTGATTATGAGCTATTTCAGTATTGACTTAAGTGAAATTGATTTTCACGCACTACAGTTTAGTTCTGAATAATCTATGTATTATTCTGGATTGTAATACATTTGCAAAACAGTGGATGAAAGTTATATCCAATTTATTGTAGATTACAATACTAAATGTAGTGCCCAAGTCTGGCAACATGTTCTGTGGTAAAAAAAACAAACTTGGGGGTCAGGCAGATGGATCTAAAACTGGTTTTGTTCCTTATCACCTGTGTGGTCTCAGACAAGTTGTTCATCCTCTCTGATATGCATTATCTTTATGTGCAAAGTAGGAAGACCACTGTTAAAGGGTGGGGGTTACTCAGATTAAATGAAATTAATGAGACATCTCTAGCACTGTTACACAGAGTCTTAAACATTATTTGTTATCATTCCCTTGCCCCTTAGGGTGGCTAGTATGTTAACCTCAGCCTCATCATTCAGCCTTAATTTGAACCTTAATTTTGTGATGAAAGTAGTCTATCTAGCTTAAAATTCCTTTGTGTTGTCTTATTTTTGAACTTTTTTTTAGAAATTTGAAGTTTATAATAGGCCCAGAAACAACAGAATTTTATTGTTTACATTAGATATGTCATTTCCATAATAAATAATTTTTTATGCTAGCTTAAAGGCCTTACCAAAGAGAGAGCATAATGTTAGTCATTCTTCTCAATAGTAGCAAAAATCCCCTCTGTGTGTGTTTTATGTTTTTTTTTTTCTTTTTTGAGTAAGAGAAAATAAAGCTTTGATTGGTGATTTGGGATCAGAATCTCTCTCATACATTCATTCTCTCTCTCTCTCTCTCCCCCTCCCTCCCTCCACCCCTTCCCCCATGCCCATGTTGTCTCTGGTGTCTGGTTAATGACTCTTCCCTGGTGCCCTTGCTGGTGCTACTGACCGCCAGACAGGTTATACTCCAGTTTCAGTACTGATGACCCAGGGGTTTCTTCATGCTGAGCACATAAAGAGTGCCCTTTGGTTTGTAGCTGCTGTTCTTCTGTATTGGGTCTGTTGTCTTTTTAAAGCTGTCCTTAGACTCCCCAAATGCTCAAAGGACCCTCTTGTTCCTGGTTTCTATTTTTTAAACTCTTCTGTTCAGTTTCCTGCTGTGGTTCAGACTTACTTGAAATGTTTCATGGCCCAGCTTACTCCTGGTTGTTGAGATTCAAGTCCCCTATAGTGGTATCCTCATTTATTCTTCCGTAGACGTTTACTATTTCCCTCCTATTTAGAAAAATCTTGGTCTCCCTCCTGTGTGTCCCCTTTGCTCTCACACCACTACCGATCCCCACCATGCTGCTGACCACAGTCACAGGACCCTGTGCTTCTGTCCAACCCATCACATGCCCCAAGAGCCCCCACTGGGTTCCATTAATTTGTATAGTGATTCATAGAGCTCAGCAAAACCAGGATTACAGTTTATTAAACAATGCTGTAACTCAGATCGGCCAGATGGAAGAGCTGCATAGGCAAGACACTGGGCAGGGATTTGGAGCTTCTGTTTTCTCTCCAGAAATGCTGCTCTCCAAAATCTCCGCATTACCTCACTCAGAGTTCTCTAAAAGCCCATCCGTGTGTGTGTGTGTGTGTGTGTGTGTTTGTGAAGTGAGAGAGAAGAAAATGATTGATTAAATTACTGGCCATTGGTTCAAATTTCAGCCCATCTCATTCTCCTACAGATCAAGAAGTGACGTTAGTCACATTCTGGGCTCCCTAACAAACAACCCCATCCTTAGGAACTTTCCAAAAGTTACCTCATTAATATAACAAAAACACCTGTATCATTTTCATCACTTTGTAAAACCCAAGTGTTTTAAGAACTCTGTGCCCAGAACAGGGACAAAGATCAAATATATTTTTCTTGCAAACCACAGTATCATACCTCCTAAGTGTAGACTCCTACATAGGCATTACAGGGAAACAAAAACTAAATGTGATTCGGTACCTAACTACAAAGAGCTCAGAGTCTGGTGAGTTATGAGAAGCAGAGGTCCAAGCAGATTTTGTAAACCCAGGCAGAATAAACTAAGCATTATAAAGGAGGTACAAGCAGCCCCCTTGGTGAGCCTGTACTGTCAATAGTAACTCTCAGCTCTGGGGACAGAAGCATCCCTGAGGTTTTTTTTAACAGTCTTCATGTGATGCTCAGTCCCAGGCTGAAGCTCCAGGCATGGAGGTCAAAACTTCAGTGTTTTGAAGTCCAGGGGAATTCCAGTGTGCAGATACAATTGAGAACCACTGGCCTGAAAACAGCTGATATTCTAACTACTCTCTGACAGAGTAATAATAAAGTCCTAGTGCCTTTTTGTTTCCATTGGCTCCATATTGGATTTTGATGATTTCCCACTCAGTGTTTGTAGGACCTTATACAATTAGTATGCACTCAATAAACACTTGTTTGTAAATTAGCTGTTTGGTTTTATAACACTATCAATGCCAGTATAGACGTTAAGAGCAAAATGGAATTTGGTAGCCTAACCTGGAGTTATAACTACCATATGTATGTTTTTGTTTGAGAGAAAGTTATGTTCTAAAAACTAATTTTTTAAAAAACAAATTATTTACCTATTATCTCATTAGGCACCAAGACCCAAATCCTCTATGTTTTACATTTACTGCCCTTTATTGCTCCTCAGCTGCTCCAACGTGTGTGATAGGGCTATATCTGTTTCATTTGTGCATTGGGTGTCTTGTATGTGACAGCTGGATTTGAACCCACTTGCTATAATCCAAGCTATTAGCAGCTGAGTGTCCAAAAGCCATCCAAGGCTACTTTTGAAATGTGGCTTTTTATTAAATGGATGGGTTTTCTCTGCACACATATTTTAGATACATATCTCATAGTATTTTGAGAGACTTTGGAGAGTAGTTAAGGCAGATTAAGGTAAATAAAATGTCCCTGAATAAACAGGAAGAAAAACACTGTCCTCTTCCCTTTGTCTTACAATGCTCTTTCTTTGATACACACAAAAGTTCTTTGTCCTGAGTACTTTTGCTTAAAAGTGCAAGATACAGGGGTAAGAAAATGTGAATCTGTTCAGTTTGGAGGGAAATTGCTACTAATGTTGAATATCAGATTATTCTCCTGAAGAGTTTTAGAAACAGTGGCTGTAAGATGGTTCTGATTCTGTCAAACAAAATTTTGGTTAGGATGAACTCCACTGAGTTATACAAGGCCTGTGATTTATTAAGTATATTCCTTGGTTATCTATGACCCCGCCCCCATAACTGCTGTGTTCTTGAATCACAGATTACACCTAACTTTTTGATTGTTCTCCATACCTGAATGGGTGGGTTCACTATCAGCTTTGTCAGTTCCATTGGCAGGTATGGTTTCCCCAAGACAATCTGATTGCTTTGATGAGAAGTTGTAGTTAAAATACACAAAAGGAAAAAACTGAAGAAAGAAAATTCCTTCACAGTGATCTGAAGTTTCAGTTATATTCAGTTATTATGCATTTGCTTCTTTTTATGCAAAAAATTAATTACTGGAATATTTACTATTTTCTGTACAGCTTGACATTTAATCCAATTATTTTGTGTTTATTCATTGGATAGTCTAAGCATGTTTTCCCTTTTATTTGAATAATACCCCACTGAGTGCCATGGTACCAAGCACCATATCTGTAATCTTTTTGTACATGTGGTTATTTTGAGTACTAAAGGGTTAACATAGTATTGCATAGTTATTAGGCTTTTCAAAATATTTATAGGGAAGATATGAATTTACATGACCTCTTATTAAAAAGAAATTACTTGAGCTCCTGCTGTGAAGCTAAATAAATCAGTAGGAAATAAAATGTTAAGATTCCTAACGGAAGTAATTAGATCAAAAGATTCTTTTCCATTGTATTAAGTTGCTGTTTATTTCTGAATGACTGCTAATGTTTAAATCTCTGAACTGCCAGATTTTTACTATTTTGCCAACAACTTTTTCTCTACTCCAAATGTTACTGGAAAACTAATCAGAGGCTGTAATTGATTTAATGACAGAACAATTCAATAGTTGCATCTTCCGTAAAACCTCCCTGCTTTCTTCTTAAGGGAGATTATCAATTTATAGGTCTTGTCAGAAAAGCAGTTCTCTTTACTCTCTTAAATTTGCTCTGTGTTCATATTTATTTTGGAGTAAAACAGCCTACCTACACAGCACAATGCCAGGGTATAAACATTGTCTTTCATTGACAACCAAGTTTCTTAACAAGGTAGTCTTATATGCTATTTCAAGTTGTGTGTAATCAAAAGAATTCAGTCTTGATAGAAATTGACCTTGTCCAGGACTCTCTGAGAAGAATTCAGTTGTAGAAGTCTGTGTGCTT
Organism: Galemys pyrenaicus; assembly: GCA_019455555.1. NCBI lineage: Eukaryota > Metazoa > Chordata > Mammalia > Eulipotyphla > Talpidae > Galemys > Galemys pyrenaicus. The sequence goes on along the minus strand of JAGFMF010012284.1, from coordinate 2,480,513 downwards.
GATTGTCATTCTAATAAGAGCCCAATGATTTGCTTTTAGGAGCCTTTACTCTCCCTGAACTGCTCACCTAAGCTCCTAGTACTATTCTTCTGATGGATAATACACATATATTTAACATGAGCTGCATAAATACACACATACACATACATGCATATCATTGCAGATGTATGTATATATGCTTAATAGCCAGAGAAAGTACCAAACAGATATGAAAACTACAAATTTCATTTCAAGGCTAGAAATTTCCTTCAATATCCACAGGTATTGTGCGTGGATCAGGGATTGTGGTGACAAAAAGGATGAGGTGGGTGGGAGATACCACTTTGTGGAGCCCTGCACTGAGTTGGTTTCTGACTTGTAGAATTGTTTTCTCAGCTGATGTTTGGGTAATTAGAAGCTTCCTCTGAACATCAAGGGACCCTATCGATTGCTTCATGTCTCTGTTGTGGCGTCCACCCTCCGCAGCTGCTTTTCCATATCCCTGTTGTACACGTGGGGAATTTTTATTATAAGTGTAATGTGTGTATTGATAATAAAATGTGAAACATGCAGAGGTAATAATATAGCAAATAAATATCTCTTCTCCCAATCATATCCTCAATCTGCTCTTATTTCTATTTTGATTTTTGTTTTATGCTTTTTCCCTGTTTCTTGTGGTTACCTCCATAACCAGGTAATGGGCTGACTCTTCCACCTCTTGATTTATGAACATTAACAGTGTATATCGATTCCCTGCTATGAAAGATGAAGAATTTAGCATACTTGTACTATTTCAGTTCTCAAAAGGTCTTATTAGCGATCCCTTCATTAATTGATTTTTGTAATCAATCTAAATAATATACTTAAATATCTTTTTCTTACTCTATCAACCTTAGGCTTTATATTTAGACTCTTCGCTATACCTATAAAATATGAATAATTTTGACACATATTTTATAAGGCTGAGGAATAAGTGAGAGACTCCACTCAGGGTGTTTTTAGGGATCTGTCACACTGAGTTCTCGAAAAATTTAGCTAATACTCTGTGAGCTCAATCCCCAGCCTTCACTCCTCACCCTCCCCCCACCAAGAGCCCAGAGGGCTAGAGTGTCACTTTACATTATCAAAGTTTGTGTCATTTACATTCTCAACTGCTGCTTTCCCAGTAGACACAAGAATAATTCCAACCTCCACTTGATTCCTAGATCACCCAGCTCACACGTGGTTATTAATTACAAGACATTCTGTCTGGAACCTTGCCTTTCCATCCTACTTTGGACTTTCTAGGGCTGTGGCATAGTCATCATCCTGGAGTTTCCTTCTCATTACTTTGATCTAAGCTCACTACTCTTTTAGTCATATTCTCAGTTTCATTTTTTCTTTTATGTGCCCAAATCCTTGCTTGTCCAAAAATGGCTTTTTTCTCTCACACTTGAATGAGACAAGATAAAATGCAGGCTTCAAAATCACTGTGAAGGCATTGCTCATTATTTCCTGACATTCAGTGTTGCTGATGAAAAGTCTATTGCTAACTGATGTTTGTTTTCTTTTAGTTACTGCATTTCCTTTCTGGAGACTTTAAGAATTTTTTTTGAAATGACATGAAAATGTGTTTAAGTGTGAAGCAATTTTTACATTCTATTTGGTGTTCTTACCTTTATTTAGCTCATGAATATTTTCTCTCATGATAACTTGGGTTATTTCTCACCTCAACTCTACTTTTTTTTTTTTCTTTCTAAACTTGTATTAGGTAGATATTGACCCTTATAATTAATCTCCATTTATTTTAACACTTCCTTCATTTTGGTCTATATCTTGTTTATTCTTTACTGTAGATTTCATTGGCTTCTTTCTAAATATAGCTATTGCTATAAAAGAAAGTAACAATCATGCTTTGAATATCTAACAACTCATTCTTGTTTTCTAATAAATATTTTTACTGTAACTTATTTTTATTTTATTGATATAACTTATTAAATCACTCAGAAGAAACTAATTCTGATTTTTTTGAAAGATTTATTTTATTTATGAATAGAAGAATTGGGGTATAAGTCAGAGGTAGAGGTGTGAGAGGATCCAACAGAGACAGAATGGGGAGCAGAACAAGCAGAACCACTGCTAACGGGAGCAACGGGTAAGACAAGAGAGGTCTGCTGTGCCAAATGTGGTTATCTCCCTGGCCGGGATTGAACTCAGCATTGTTGGTGACAGTACTGAGACTTAAGCCCTACTTCACCAGGAGGCCTCTAATTCTAATTTTGTTTAGAGATCATTTCTGTTTCTTGAATTATGCATTTTCTCCTATGCCTGTTATTTTTTGTCATTCTGGTTTCTGTCTTTTCTGAAGACATTCTGGAATGGAGTCCTATTTATGAAGTAGGTTTTTCTTTTTATAGCATAAGGGGCAAAGATGGATGCTCTCTAACCCTATCTAGGGCTCTCTCCATGGCTTTACAACAAAATTCTCACCAATATTGAAAGAGTTCTGTGTCAAAGGAGGAGGTACAGATACCCAATGTTGCTGTTAGGCAAACAAATTGAGCCAATTCCCCCAGACCTGCCTCCCAAATAAGATTTTGGGGATCATACCTTGCCCCTATCAGGAGCTCAAATCAGCTTTTACTGAAGAAGGCTGTAACTGTAACTGACTAGGCTTTTTTTTTTTTTTTTTTTTTAAATTGAGAAAGCTCTACAGAGGTCCCAAACCTACAATTTGGAGAACTAGAATGAGAAATAGATTTCCTACAGAACAATCACCGCCTCACTCTGCTTTTTCCTATGACAGTTATCTCCCCTGGAGAATTAATCTTTCACGGAATTAAGAGATTCCATGTACATTTTTAACAATAGACTTCATTGCACTGGAGAGTTTAAAAGTACTGATTGATAGCGAAGGGGGTTTTCTGATCATGTCACCCTGTAGAAGCACTACAGAAAGTGATTTTACCAAGGAACCTTGAGTTATAAGCCAGTTCTCTTCAGCCATCAGTCATCTTGATATGCATAAAAAGGAGAGTCTTATAGACAGATCCTCTTTGCTAAATTGTATGAGATGAGAAAGTGGAAGACATTCTTGATCCTCCTCTTACTTCACTTACACATATTTTAGAACAACAACAACAAAAAAATAACAGGTCACATCATTTTTATCAGGTTTCTGATTCTGAAGTCTACATCTATTGCTTTCATTGTGCTATCTCAATGCTCAAAATAAATTAATACTTAAATATAGATAGTAACTTAGGATATAGCCACACTAGAAATATAAAATTCTTTAATGACCACTATTTAAGGAACTATAATTAAGAACATTCTAAAAATGATTTTTATGAGATTTAAAAAATTCCAGATTCTTACAGATTTTTTTTAAATCGCTTTTGCAAAATCTGAGGGTAGAAAACCATGTGAGCCTGTATTCACTAAAACATATTTTCAAAAGGTGAAAAATAGTCCTAATTACTATTTGTATTTATAATCAAAAACAAGCTCTGAATTTCAAATGAACTGCCAGGGCTGTGAGAAGTAGCCTTGAATCAGTGACTTCAGTCTCTCTTGGCAGGGTCCCAGGCCCCGAGGCATTGCTAAGTGACTAGTATGGGGCTATTTAGAAATAGCAAGAAGATACAGGGGCTCACTCTTGGACTATAAATTCAGACCCAGGTGTTTGTTTGTTTGTTTGTCTTTTGAGAAATCACAGTTATTTAACTTTTATTACAGCATATTTTTATTTAGTTACTGTTGATAAGCTCCTACTATCGGTGATTTATAAATTTAATTTTATCATAGGTATGTGTGTATAGAAAAAAAGCATAGCTTCTACAGTATGTTTCTATAGGGTTTGTGCTATCAGTTCTTTCAGGCTACTTGTTTACTCTACTGAATAAAGTAGAAATTACTATATTTATAATTAGCCTACTTTGCTTTTTTCTTACCCAATTCATTATTTTCATCTTCATTAATTTCAAGCAAAAATTTATTAAATTCCCGTGAGTTTCCAGGTACCATGCTAGATAGTTTTGAATGAATAAATAATACCCCCCCCCTTTCCCTTCCCATATATAGAACCAGTTGAGTCAGGCATCTGTGGTCCTGTTAAAATTATATTGGGGACTATATTTTCAGTCTATCGTCAAGTGAGCTTGCTAAAACCATGTCCATAATTAGATATCCTTTCCCAATGACACTGTCTCAATAATGTCGCTGATGAACAGCTACAGGCGGTCTCCCTTGGAAACTGACCTAGAGTGTGTGCTGACTGGTAGATTCAGAGGAAGGAAGGAGAAAAGCTTGAGCTGGCTATGCAGAGCACTTGTATAATCAGTAGTGTTTTATGGCCTTAATCCATGGGAAATTGTAATGTTGCAGATTCCCATTAACTGGATTCCTAGACACAGTTCCTAGACATATTGTTTTTCAAAGGTGTAACATACATCAAGTCTATTAATTCATTTTAAAATATTTATTGATCTGCTGGTATGTTCTAGGCATTATTCTTTTGTTATGGGTACTTAACAAAAGAAAATATCTGCTGTCATGAACTGACACTCTAAAATGTAATGTTACATTTAGTATGTAAGAAGATGGAAAGTACGATGGACAAAAAAATAAATAAAATGAAGTAAAGGAAATAAGGAGTGATGTAGGGGCTGTTGTTATCTTATACAAAATTATCTTAGGAGAACCTATTTGGAAAGGTGATATTTGAGAAAGACTTGTACTTGGAAGAGGAGATTTCTAGCAGAGGGATCAGGTGCAAAGGCCTTAAGGTATACCTTAGCCCACTTTGGGTATGGCAAGGGGCTTGTAAATAATCAGAGTGGAATCAGTTGGAGGTTATGAGAAGTATTTTGAAGATAAAACTAAGTGGATTAGATATAGGATGTTATAAAGAGGGGAATCAAACACAGCTCTAAGCATTGTGTTCTAAGCAATTGATAATTTTTGGGTTGCTATTTAGTATGACAGCAAAGACTTCAGGAACAGAAGATGTGGGATAGGTAGGATGAGGGGGAGAGATATGAAAACAAAGAGGGAAGAGCAAGAGTTGACTTTCGGAAATATTCATTTATATTTAAATTGTCTACACAATATCCAAGTGGAAATGAGAGGTGGGAAGTTGATTACATGCTCTGGAGTTTGGAACAGGTATCTACTCTAGTAGATTGATCTTGTGCTTATTCAGCCATGGACTGAATGACTTCAGGAGGGGAGATAATGTAACCAGAGAAGAGAATTTGTGGAATGAAGTCCAAGCTCTGAGTTATGCCTTTGTTTAGAGGGAGTGGAAATCAGGGGGATCTATAAAGAAAACAGTGAAGTACAGGAAGAAAGGAGTGGTATTCAGGAAGTCAACTGAAGTGTTTCAAGAAGAGAGTGATAAACCATGTTAGGTTAATAATAGGATCAAAGTGTGAGAGTTGAGCATTGGCTGCTAGATTTAGTAAAGTGGAGCTCATTGGTAAACTTCATAAAATCTAAATGATTATTTTAAGCTTCTACTGAGAGAAAGGGGACCATCCCCAGTCCTTGGGGTATTTTTATGTCTAAAGATGAACACTCCACCACCTGCTAGCATCTGCATTAGCACTCAGCAGGGCTCTAGGTTCAGGCATTGATGTTTCTACTCTGTTCCTGGTCCAGGGTGATTATTTATTTCTTTAAAAGCCTGGCTGGTTATTTTCCTTCTCTCTCTCCTTTTTAATCATACCGGCATGTGTTTAGAGTAGTGGGGTGTGAGAAAGCATGAATCTATTATATCATTTTGACTGAAATTTCTTATTGCTACCTCTTACCTTCTTTAATAAATGTTTTTATTATTATTTATTTTTACCTTCTGCCTTACCTGTTTCACCACTGAGGACATGGTTTTTGTGATCACTTTCTTAAAAGGGATTCCTTTTCTTCCTTACTCCATGGATAACTGAATGGTGTAGCTATGCTTTCATCGTATTGGTACCTCCAAATGTTACTGTATATGTCCAACATATTCCATTATGCCTTGAGTCCATGGGGCTAGATATCATGTTTTTCTTTTTGCAGAGAATAAATCTCCCCCTGTGTGTTGACATGGGGAAGAGGTAGTGGCATAGCTACAAAAAGTGAGAAAAGGGTGGAATGAAGAGTCAATTGCTTTTTAAATATTTTCACCAGTCCTTCTGTATTTAGCAACCCCTCCATCCTCACTTCCAAAGGGACTCACTGTCACAATTTCTTGAGACTTCTGGTAGGATCTGGAATGTTACTTTTTTTATTTACTTGCCAGTTTAGGATCCCTCTTTCTAGAGTCTTCAGTTTCTACTTTCTCATCCCTTTCCTTTGTGATTTAATACCTTTTTAAAAATTCTTCTGTTTTTGTTTCTGTGGGGTTTTGGAAGAGAGTGCGACAAAAATCTATTTCAAAATACCATCTTTAATTAATGGGCTTGGGCTCTCAAGATACAGCTTCTGTCTCTAGTATACCACTAAAATATCCCTTGCTAAGTCACTAAGGACTTATGTTATCCTACCCAAAATGTAGACCTTACTCTCATTTATCTTGCTATTTCAGAGGCATTTTATTACATTGACTATGCCTCTCTTGAATTTCAAGATACCATGTTTTCTTTATCTCTTTGGTCCCCATCTGCTCAAAATCCTCTATAGCTGAACTGATAATTATTGGAGTCCCTCAGGCTTAACTCTGTACTTTTTTTTTTTTTTCCTCTCTATGGCTTCTCCTCAAGGCATTCTTATTCATGCTTCTACTTTCAGATAACTTCAATTTCCTTATAACTTCCAAATTGATATATTCAGCTAGGTATCACCTCTAGGTATCACCAAATACCTAACCAGCATCCTCATTTGATTTCTTAAAGGAATCATAACATTGGTATATCAAAAACTGAGCTCAGGAATTCCCTGAAATACACACAAAAACACACACACTACTAGCTCCAAATTAGATATCTTCTAACAGTACATTTTAGTGAATGACATCATCACCCACACAGCTTGACAAATCACCGTGTCATCCTTGCCACCACCATCCACTTCCTCAACCCCTACATCCAGTCCATCTCCATTTTTACATGGGAGGAAGGGATGTGGGATTAGTTGTTACTTAAAGGGCATTTACTATTTGCCCTGTGTCCCATGGTTCTATAATAGACTTTTTGAAAACAGAAAATACATATCTTTGTTATTGCAAACAATGGGATGTTGAGAGTTTTTGTGGCAATAGCATAATTTAGCTTATTCTGACTAATACATTTCACACTTTGTAATTATATATTCTCTTTAGTTATTATCTTCCTCTGTCACTAAACACTTAGCTTGACTAGTTTAGAAATTGTCTATTTTTTGTATCCCTAGAACCTTGTGTAAGTATATGGTGACTGAATGAATAAAGATGCAACATAACTCTTAATATTATTGCTGATACAATTCCTCAAATAGCTTGCCATAAAAGTTGGTAGAGGAATTGAGTTGATTTTTTTTTTTTTTGCTATAATGTATATCACTTTACAAGTAGAAAACCTAAAATATTTAAATCTTCATGGGAGAAACAGGAACTAATGTTGGAAATGAGCTGAAGGCTGGCACAGAGTTGTATTTTCTGGGAAACAGACTACATTTACACATGCAATCATCATTGATCCAAATTCTGATTAGAGGGAACATCAATAGCAGCTAGTTTTTGTGAAAAGTTCTTTGCTCAGCCTCTTCTCAAGGCAAGGGCCCTGGAGCTGTGTTGAGAAAAGGGGAAATGAGGCGCTTTTTCTAAAATCATCAAAAGTAGCACTTGGTTAATAGACTGTTACTCCATCAATACCTCCTAAGGAATATTCAGAAAGTTCATATCAGGATAGCATCCTCCTAAGAACTGCTGAGCTTCACACTTCACTAACTGCTTACTAATTGCTCTCACTTATTTTCTTATCCTTCCAGTTATCTAACTCCCCTCTGTAGATTGACCAGAAAACTTTCTGTTCTAAACCACCCTTAGCTGTGAAGTCCTGGGTTCTCTCCATGTGACATGAGGCCCTGACTGGCCTCTTTTCTTTCAAACAGGATTTCTCTGCAATTTTTCAGGTGCTTGTAAACATTGGTACCTATAAGAGAAATATTACCTGCTTTTTAGTCTGAAGAACCTATTAATCCATCCTTCAGAGACTGCTGTGAATTTTTTTTATTGTGTCTCAAACCAGGAGACTATTTTTAACACAATTCGCAATTGGATTTTGGAAAATGAGGTGGACCAAATTCTAGCATTGATGAAAGTAAATGCCTGAAAGTCCATCCCATTAAAGAGTTTTTAATTAAAAAGAACAACCCACAGGTGCCTCATTGTTCTAGCTTACAGGACCATTCAGCAGCCTTAGGAGGAACCAGAGGAGTTTGCTCCATGGTTAATGTCCTCTAGACAAAATTAACCCTAGCAAAGAGATGGGCTGGCCATTAGAGGCTAAGGTAATTTTGTTTGAAGTGCTACCAGCTCCTCACTTTCATTTAAGTCTCCCAGAATGGCAAAGAAAAAGTAATTGTGACCTCAATTATTTTATTCTCTTTTGGCAGCATTTTAATGTGAATGTTAAAGAGTGCCATCTGACAATACCGCTGAGGGGGGAGGAGGAGCAAGAGGCAGGGAGCAAGGGAGGGAAAACAAGTGTAGAAATGCAAAGAAGGATAGGATCATTTTCCTCTTCACCACTAAACTATAGTCCCTTCGTGAAGTAAGAGACAAAGATTACCACATCTTCTTAGGCCTTGTACCTAGTAGACGATAGCTGATGTCGTAGCCTTTCAATCAATGTTTGCTGAATGAAATTCGTGTAAAGTTTTGTGATGATTTTTGATTAATAAATTATGTCAGTTAAAGTCTTAACTTTATTAACATATGATGGACTTAAGGGTTCAGTAAATTTTATAACTCAGGCTAATAGAGCTTCCTGTGTCAACTCTACTAAGCATCTAATCCAACAGAGTTATCAGTTCACTTTATTTACCAGAGGAAAAGGATAGCACTGAGATAGAGAAGAGTCAAGAACTTAGAGGAAATATTTGCTAGAAGCAAAGCGCTATCACTAATAATGTTGATCTTTAGCTGTAATTGAAACTGCTTTGTAGATTTAGCCATACCTGTATGCATTAGAATCACACTGCCCTAGTGTAGCGGCCAGGAAGGGGTGGCACTGAGCAAGTTCGGGATGGTCCTGGGCAGACGGGTCAAGGAAAGGGAGTCTTGGAGTCCTCGGTGGCTTTTCATGCAGGCAGGGGTGCCGGGGGGCCAGAAGGCTGGCAGGCCTCCCAACCCCCGGCGCATCTCACCCTCTCAGCTGCTTTCTACTACTGCTGCTCTTGTCAGTACTGTCGGTCCTGTTGGTTCTGTCGGTGGTCCTGGCGGCCTCATGACGCCGCCTATTTAAGCCGTGTCCAACTCAGGTGCGCCCACTTGCGCATGCCCAGCCTGGAATGCTCGCAGCACCGCAGGTGTCCATCATCAGTGGTGGGAGGGTAGAAAGACCTGATCATTCTCTGACCCTACACCTAGCCGGTATTGCAACAGAACCATGTGGAAACTGACAGATTCAGGTAAAAGGTAGTGAGTCAGAAGATCTAGTACTGGACCCAAGAATCTACATTTTCTAGTAAATGAGTGCACAACTAGTTAGGAAACCACAGTGACCCCAAGAATTTCCAGTATGAGGGGAGTGTTGTTTTTTTCCCATTTAGGGAAGGAGTGGAGAATCTTAACTCCACAAAGAATCAGTTGGAATTCATTAGAAAAACAACTGATTGATTTACAGAGAAAGATACAAATATCATAAAAAAAAAAACTTCTGATTAAAATTTAAGACAGGAAAGTAAAATTTTGTTAGGTATGTATTGCAAACAGTTTTCAACATTTCAGTCTGGTTCAAAGAAGGGGGTCATCATAATGTTTTATGTCAGTGTAGGGAACATGGGGTACACAGGTTCTTTTTGCCTCCCGCCACACCTCTATGGCCACTACCTGTGGCCTTGTTTTCCTCCCAGGTTTTATTACCCATGTGTGATAGCGTGTGATTGCAAAAGACGCTTGGAAGTGGGAGGGCATATGGGGCTTGCACACCTCTGATGATGGGACACACAGGCCTAGAAGCCTGATAGCAAGGGGTGTGCGTATATGTAAATACAGACACCTGGGCTGAGGAGCTGGTTCTCTGTGCAAGGCAATCTTTACTGAGTATGAACCTCCTAGTGAGGTACTGTGCCTCTCCCTCCACACCAGACATACTAGAACCTAAATCTCTAGCCCGTTGATTCTGCTGTTCTTCCAGGCTACTAGGAAGTCTCAAAAGAAGTTCATATCTTTCTCAGTATGGAAAATCTTCTTTTCTTGGATTTAAAACTTCTACCTCTTACTTAATTTTTCCAACACCTCACCACTTATTTTTTCCAAAGAGTTTAGAGTTTCAAAAACTAAACTCCAGGAAGAATTTCAAATGTATGCTGAGCTGATGTTGCACAGAGCCTGACTGCCACCTTAGAAAGAACAATGATTTTCATATAATTTGAAATGTTATGTATGTGTGTGTGTGTGTATGTGCGTGCACGCATATGGGCTCTTGTAGGGTAAAGGTTGATCAGGTATTTCCACCCTCCCACCGCTGATGGACACCTGGGGTGCTGCGAGCATTCCAGGGTGAGCATGCGCAAGTGGGTGCACCTGTGTTGGACACGGGGATAAATGGGCGGCGTCATGAGGACGCCAGAACTGCGAGAACTGCGAGAGCCAACAGACAGAACTGAGAGAACCGACGAGCAGCAGCAGTAGAAAGCAGCCGAGAGGGTGAGATGCGCTGGGGGCTGGGCGGCCTGCCAGCCTCCCGGCCCCCCGGCACCCCTGCCTGCCATGTACCTGGACACCTCTACTAAATAAAGCATGAAAAGCCACCGAGGGCTCCAAGACTCTCCTTCCTTGATCCGTCTGCCCAGAACCATCCCGAACCTGCCTCCTGTGCCACCTCCATCCTGCCGCTACAGCTATATATGAAGCTTGTTACACTGGAGAGACTTGTAGTTCCTTTGCTATGACAGCAGCTTGAAGCCCATGGATAGGGAGTCACTGGATTAGAGGAACTCAAAGATCATTCCAGTCCTAATGTTCAGTGCTGTGGCATCTCTTTGCTCTTTGCTGTTGACCTTGATTAGGAACGGATGCAGCCCACAGCTTCCAGTAACTGGAACTAAAAGCTCTGCATGCAGCACGTAGTACATTTGGATGAAATTGTCATTGTTCGTTGATTAATTCTTTTTCTGACCTGGGGTGAGAAAATATAGATTCAGAGTCACATTTGGAAAAATAATGGTACAGCCTGCCTTCAGTCACATGCCATAAGGCACGCCTGGCTCTGGTACCCAGGTGATAAATGTTATCTTTTATAGTCAGACTGTATGTAATGGTAGATGGGCTCTTCTACATATAAGCAGCGATAATTCAACATTTCACATTTAAATTTAAAGTTTATTACTTTTGGTCATGCCATGTTGCAGAGCTTTCAACCCAAAAAATAAGTACTTTAACCCTAGTTAAATGCTTTCATCAGTTTCTAAATTTATGAATTTACAGCATTTTGGAGATGGGTATATTAGCCTCATGAAAGCATCAATGTGTTTAGACTGAAGTGTCTAAAATGACCTTACTGTGATTTTTTTGGCAGCTAGTACAAAAACAATTACTCAAGGTCATGATGTGTAAGACTTTCACTTCTGAATTAGAATAACATACAGAATTTCAAAGACATATATACTCACTCTCATAGGCTCATTTGCCTAATGGCATTTGCAGCTAAGGTGCTAAATGTCACATATCTAAGTGTTCAAGGGTGAGGGCAAGCAGGACTGAAATACCCAAGTTGCTTTGTCTTCCCAGACTGGCTTCCTAGACTTACTTCCTCTTCAGTGTGGGAGCTGCTTCAGACTGGGCCTCAAATCCAGGGCAGGGCCTCTTTGCTCCTAACACCGCTGTGGTAAATGCTAAGTTTAAAATCTCGACACTAAGCTCTAACTGGCCTTGATAGTTGAAAACTTTAAAGATTTATACCTCTGGTTTCCTAGGTGATAATTTAAATCATTTCTTGTTTCCAATCTACTGGGAAACTATTCCATTTCACTTTGGTCCTCATTTTAGTGTGATTTCCATTATATAAGCCCCACAAAGCTGACAGAATTCCCTTGCTACCTGTAAAAAGCATTTTCATTTAATGACATTAATATTACACATAGTAATGGAATGTCTATATGCAGGACCAACCATCTTTAAAAATAAATTAAACAAATAGGGTTGCAGAGTTGAGAATTGTTATTCTAAGTACTTCTTCTGTTCCTTTATTTATAAACAACTTAAGCATCCAGTTTTTAAAAAAAATGGTTCAATGTATTAATACTATAGTAACAATAAAATAAGAATTATTATAGAGCTAATTATGCAGACTAACTATCTTTCCAGTTTGCTTTCAACTCGCTGTGGGCAAAAAAAGGTCATGAAACGTTATTTTCCTTTAATGATCTTTTTTTGTAGAAAAGGACTCAAATTTCCTGTGTTAAACAGGAATAGGACTTCAAAATTCATGTTGAAACCTAATTCTCAGTATGTTGATAGGTGGCAGTAGGGTCCTTGAGAAGTGATTAATTAGGTCATGACGGTGGAGTCCTCATGAATGGGATTTGTGCCCTTATGAAACCAACTTCAGACAATACTGTTACCCTTTTCCCCCATGTAAGAACATTGCAGGAAAAAAATGCCATATATAAATTAGGAAGCAGGCTCTTATCAGACAACGAATCTTCCAAGTCCTTGATTTTGGACTTCCTTGACTCCAGAACTCTGACAAACAAATGTTTTAATGCTCCCAGTCTACAGTAGAAATTAGGTGTGTAATAACATAGGCATACAACCTGCATGAAGAAAGGTGCATTCCAAAATTTCAAGTTAACCTGGATTCTATTGGACAATAAAATACAGAGACGCAGGGGGTTGTACAGGTAGCCATTTTATGAGTTTACAAGTTGTTAAATAGGCAGGATGGACTTCAAAGTTGCCCATACTCTAATCCCTAGAAACTGAATGTCACATTACAAGTCAAAGGGACTTCAAAGATGCAATTAAGGTTACAGACATTAATTTAGGGAGATTATCCTAGATTGTCTGGGTGGACCCAATATAATCACATGACTCTTTAAAAGCAGAGAACTTTCTCTAGCTAGAGTCAAAGAGTCAAATATAAGGGAGACTTAACTTCCTGCTGGCTGCTTGGAGACAGTGGGGCAATATTAACAAAGATTAAGGATTAAAAGAAACACCCACTGACAGAAAGGAAACGGGAGTCTCAGTCCTACAACCACATGGAAATGAACTTTTTCAACAATGGGAATGAGCCTGAAAGTCGAATTTTCCTTGAGAGCTTCAAGACAACAGTCTATACTGGCTGACACTTTGATTTTGACCTTGTGGGACTCAGAACAGAGAAACCAGTTAAATCACCAAATTTCTGACCTATATAGAACCATGAGAATCACATTGTGTTGTGCAAAGGTACTAAGTCTGTGGTAATTGCTTATGGCAACAATAGAAAGCTAATAGAAGTAGGGCGCTTGATGCCAGAGTCTTTAAGTTTAGCTCTAAACTAATCAATAATGTGAGGCTCAAACCTCTGAATTAGTTATAAGTAGGACTAATCCCATTAGACTGCAGGGCCCAGTCTGGGCACTCAGATGTTTAAGTGATTCAGAGCTTGTGTTCGGTGGTTCTCAAATAGCTGAAATAGCTGGGTGGCATTTTATACTTCATTTCTCTTTACCTAGCTTTTTTTTGGTACCATAATAAATTGGATTTATTTTCACCTATGAGACAGGTACTAAAGAAAGATAATAATAAAATTGAATATCTGTTTCAATGAATATGGAATGTATACATTATAAGTAGGGTTATTATACACTTTCGGGAAAATTTTCAATAACGTATTGGAAGATAGAAATTGGGAGGGGGCGGGGAAAGAGTATGGGAAAAGAGATGAAATTTGTTCATATTGACATGCAGCATATCTGAGGTGGTAGTGGTTCACAAATATCCATATTCATGTTGGACAAACATATCCTATCCGTGATCAACTCTAGCTTATGACTTTGCTACCATGTGTCTCTTCAGAGTTCTGTTTCCATCTTACAGTTTAAAATATGGAGAGGGTCTCCCTGGTGGCGCAGCGGGTTGAGCGCCGCACTGCATCCGCTGCACAGCAGCATGAATTCAATCCCCGGGCAGGGAGGGGAACCATATGGCGCGGCAGACCTCTCCTGCCTCGCCCAATGCTCCCCTCAGTTGTGTGTTTCTGTTAATCTGCCTGTTCTGCCTCTGCTCTGTTTCTGGTGAATCCTCTCACCTCCCACACCTCTGGCCTGTACCCCAGCTCTAAATGCATGAATAATTTTTTTAAAAAATATAAAATATAGAGAAATATTATGTTTACTCATAATGTATTTAAACAGATTGGAATAATCAGTGTCAGTAGACAAGAAGTACAGGTTATAAAGGTATAATGACAAATTAGTGAGGGAAAGTTCCTTGTCTGTTTCATCTTACCTGTGCTGGTGGTTAACAGCTCTTCCAGGACACCAGTTTCTCTAGGGGCCTTTCTTCAGTGGCATGGTATGATGTGGTGTGTATGTTTGCACTTGTACATTAAATTCACACAAAAAACTAGTAAGACATACACTAGTTCTTAGCTTTATTTATCAATACCTTTAACAAATCTTCATTGAGTTTCTGTCATGTATCAACAACTGTTTCCATTGCTGGAGATTAATTAATTAGTCCTTTTAAAATGTACTTGATTTATATCTTTATTTCCCTGTTTTAAAATTTTTTATATAATTGAACTTTTCTTGTACTTTAATATTATATTATTCCATTTTGCTCCAGGTTATTTTTTCTTTTCTCCTTCTCCTAAACCCCTCAGTGTTTTCACCTTTGCGCAAGTTCTTCCTTGATTTTCCTCATTTTCATGCAAACCTACACGAATATAAATGCACATACATAGGATGTTTTTATAGCCATGGAAATACTACATGAATGTAGTAGTTAAGGTTATTCAGAGAAACAGAATAACAGGATTATACATATGAAGAGGGGGGAGAGGGGAAAGAAGAGGGAGATCGAGAATTGGCTCATACTTTTGTGGAGGGTGTCAAGTAAGAAATCTACCGGGCAGGAAATAGGCTGAAGACCCAGGGAAAGGATGAGTCATGATTTTAGGGGCAGTCTGGAGGCAGACTTCCTTCTTTCTCTTGGGACCTCAATCTTCTCCACTGGATGAGACCAATCAACATTAAGGAGGATGATCTGCTTTACCCTAAGTCTACTTAACTGTTAATCACATTTAATAAATACCTTATAGTACCATCTAGACAGATCAGATATTTGGGCACAGTTGTTATGAACAACTTGTTATGAACAAGTTGTTAATATAGCTCCCGGCCAAGCTATGGCTCTAACTCATTTTTCTTTATAGCTAATGGCATTTCATATTTTACATAACAACATAATGTACCATATTTAGATAGCTAAATATGACAAGTTAGTTACTTATCAGTCAGTTGGGTATTGGGTTATTTTCAGAGATTTCCTGAGAGGAGAGGTCACTACAAATAATTATTGCAATTTTTTTACTAGATGTTATTGGATTTCTTTCTTGAACTGTAGTACCCATGTTTCCACCAGCAATATAGGAAAAAAATATTTCCCTTTGGTCAGCACAGGGGATTTCTGTTCTTCGTAATTAATTAGAATCTAATAGATATGCACTTTCACTGTACCTTTAATTTGCAATTTCCAGGCTTGAAAATGTTAAGAATTGTTTCATTTATTATTTATTAACAATTTGAATTCTCTCATGAATTATATTTTTTGAGTTGAATCATGTTCTTTGCCATATTTGATCTGATTTCTATGCCTATTTATGCATTCTAGAGTGCATTATCAATTCATGTGCTATAGAATTTAACTCTTAATCTCTAATATGATTTGCCAATATTTTTTACAGTCTGTCATCAGTGTCTTGACATTGTTTATGAAATAATTCTAAGTGTTTCTCTTATACTGCTTCTTATAATCAAAATTACCCTTTGCTTTATAGTTTTAGAGAGTCCTTATTTCCTTAAGAACACTCTCATTTTGGTCTTTGACTTTTAAACACTTAAATCTTTAATTCAACTAGAATTTATTTTTGCATTTGGTGTGGGATTAGTTCCACATTTGTTTTCCCCAGAATAGTTAGTCTGTAGTGCTAGAAAAACTCATCCAACTTTATTAAATTTTAATTTAGAGGAGAAAGAACTAAATAAGTCATTATTTATTCTCTAAATTAAAGTACCATTTTGTCACATCAGTTTCCTGTGGGTTCTCAGATCTTTTCTGAATTCCCTATTGATCTGCATCTTGCTACTATGTTAGTTTGATTAAAGAAACTTTAAAATTTTATAGCTGGTAAGGCAAATCAACAATCTACTCAGTCTCAAACACACATATGTTATATTTCTCTTTGTCATAATTTAATAATATAGTTGGGAACTTATTCTTTCATGCAAATATCAAACTTTATCCAATTTCAAAAATACAAGTAAAATGATCCCTGATGTACCAAAACAAATATACCACTCTTTACGATTCTACTTATAATTGCATTATATATTATTTCATTATTGTCTCCATGATATTAAATCCTCCCATATCAATAAAAGATGGTTATTTGCTAAACCATAATAATTGCTTCAAGTTGACCAATCCTCAAGGAAAACTCCCTCATTGGATCTGGATAATTCTATTTTATTGATTAAAAGGCACTAAAATAAAAGTAGGCAAACTTTTATTTAAATAGTGAAATAAAATTTTATGTTTTTGCAGTTGTCCCTTTTTTCTAGATAAGGACCTAATATTTCTTGTCGGCATATGGCTTCCATTATTCCAAAGAGCAAGAAGTTCCCTCCCTAGTGGGAACCTACATGGTTTGGTCTTGCTGATTTCCTGGAGGCTGCTGCCCCCATGTCTCAAATGTCTCTTTCCCTAGTGGGAACCCTACTTAAGTTGAGGGGTTTCCTAATGCCTCTCTCACTCACCTTTTTCACCTGAGACTCCTGGGCTAGTCACACTGGTTTCAGACATTTGCATTCTGTAGACCCTCAGTTCACATGCTGTAGCAGAGACAGCGCACGCCAGCCTGGCACTACAGAGCTCTTATTCTTGGTGCCATCATATTTGCCTTCCATGAGTTTCTTCATTTCCCATTGGCTTGGGCATGTTTATTTTTGTCCCTCTTTCTACCCTTTCTCAACTCATAAAATACCTCCAGGCCACTTGGTTTTCTTTGTAGCTGGCACAGCAGCCCAGATAGACTGCTATTCAGTTAAGCCAATCTTGGCACGAAGGATTTGAAGATAGATCAGCAAATAGACTGAGCAAAGCCTACGCAAAGTTTGTCCTGACCCAAGGGCATGGGGACACTCAATCCACTGATCACATAGTATCCACAGATCTCTGAAGAATGGGCAAGTGTATTTGTCTAGCCTCTGTCCTAGTCTGTGTGTATCTTTGTATGAGGATTCAAAAGTTTTTGGCCCATCTGTCACCAAACCATGACTCTCCTGGCAGTATGCCTGGGTCAAGCTACAGTGGTTATTTCCTTGTTCCCTCTGAAGGCTGACATTTTCCATCTACAGTCTAGATATTGAGCAAATAAATGGCTGTCAATTCACTGCAGGGGGAAATCCTTCATTTCTCTTGTGACCTATGTCTAAGACACATGGTAGTGTATGAGTTGTCTGTTCTCTTTATTAGCAAAGTCTCTTTATTAGCTCTCAGGCTTGCTGCAAGGCAGGATGTTTCGATGTATTGGATGTAGTATCTAATAAGAAGTTATCATTTGATGTCACAACTTGGGGTCCATGCTTTCTGTGCATATTTTATTTGACTAATATTTGAATCTTCCCTTTGGAAAAACTAGGATGTCTTTTATAAAAATAGACCCGTTTTAATGTCAATTTTCTGCCTGAGTAAAAGTGAATGAATATTAAACATTGCTGCAGGCCATCTTGTCCCCAGAATTAAAGGTTCTCTGCTATAATAAATAATTTTGTGGAAAAAAAAATTTGGTTTAAGCAATGCTCAGCTCCAAGTTTTTGTAAATGTATTTTCAGTCCAGAATACATCTATTTGCAGCTTAATGTGTGAACATGAAATGTATGTCTTACAATAAGTAGCATATATTTTGAAACAGCAATATAGCCGCCTACCCGGTGAAAGGTGGTTCTATAGCTAAATGAAGAATAGATGATTCTTCCTAGTGGGGAGGTGGGATATGTCTTGGAGTCACATCCAGCACTACTAAATTGTTATTCACTTTGATAACACATTTGACCTCTACTGCAGGAAAGGCGATATGGTATGTGAAAGTAGTTTTGAACTCAAATCAGCAGACTTGATTTCAAGTGGGGGCAGTTCTGCTACTTGCTAGCTGTGTAACGCTGAGCAATTTATTAATGCTTTCTGAGCATCACTTATATCAACTACAAAAGGGAACCATCAGATTGTATGGGAGCCCTAAACCATGTAATTTTACACACTGGTGTGTCTCAATCGATTGTTGAGTTAAGTAATGTATTGCTCCTAGAAATAAAGTCTTGGTGTTTGCAAACAATTTATGGCTGTAGCACAAATAAATTTAGTCCTGGGATGTCATTCTCTCCAGCTTGTTTTCTGAAGTGGTTACTGAAGAAAGAGAGAAGAGTTGTGGCTGCCACACTGGAAGGACAAAGTGTCCCCCAGAATTTTCCAAATGACCAATTTCTATGTTTACATGCCTATAAAATGTTGTAATGTATATCAGCCCCAAAAAGGTTATGGATACAGTATTTTACTTACTTCCATGCAAATATTTCTTACCGGTATTTTGTCCTCATCTGGCCATACCCTGAAGAAGGCAGTGTCCCATGTGTGAGATGAATTTCCTAAGCATTCCTTCTGGCATTTTCACATGTCCAGAGAGGTCATCTGAGGGAACAGATTCTGAATGCCTAGAGGTGGGAAATTTCTGGAGGCAGAAACATCTCTGGAATGTTTCTGCAGCTCCTTTAATTCTGTTTTTGCTGCTGGCTTCTTGATCCTGGAGACTATCAGGAGTTTAAATATTTTCAGTTTTCTTATTCTAGATTTTCTTTGCGCCAAGGTATCTCAACAAAGATATGTAATATGAGTGGAGTAGTAAAAATCTTCTCCCTACACCACCCATCCTCACTCACATCTCTCTTGCTTCCACCAAATACACACACTTAAACACCAGTGAACTGATACACAGGGAGTGGTAATACCAGCCAGGGGAGTGAAAGCCCAGCACAACTCTGGCCAAGGCTTATTTTCTGCCTACCCTGTGCTAGGCGGGGGACTAAGTTTTATTTATATTATTACTTCATTAATTCTCACAACTCCATGAGACTGGTAATAGTAATAACCATATTTTATAGGTAGAAATGCTGAGGCATAGAAAAAGTAATTACCTTGCTCAATGGGTAGCATTTGCCTGAGATTCACTGTCAGTCAGTTTGGCTCCAATGTCAACCTCTAGGCCACTTTTCTCTCCCTTGTAATCTGTACTATAGTGATGAATTTCCACCAGATAGTTTCATGTAACTGTCCTCTGAAGTAGCTCTTTTCTTTTTCCCCAAATGTTATATTTGAAGAAGTCAGAGGTCAGGTCAAAGAAATTTTAAAATGTGACTAAAAGAGCACCTTACAATATTTCTGATAGGGAAGGTCTAGGGTTTGCAATCTTTTCAGCTTCTGTTTTCTAGGAAATGTCTGTATTTCTCCCTCGTATATGAAAGAGGGTATTGCAGGATATAGTATTCTTATCTGGAAACTTTTCTCTTTATGTCATTCAAGTCTCTCCTTTGTAGGGTTTCTTCTGAGAAGTCTGATGTAATACAGTCACAAGTTAATGGCTTTTTATCCTTAGTTACCTTCAGTATTTTTTCTATATCTTGAACTCATGGCAGTTTCATGACTAAGTGTCTTGGTGTAGGTCTCATTGAATTTTAATATCCAGTTCTTCTTTTAGCTAACTTCATGGACTTGTATATTTAGTTCCTTGCCTAGATTTCCCTTCTGGGATCATCTATTACCATTATGTTGCCTTTCCTGAGGTAGTCAGGTATTTCTTGAAATGCTTCTTCAAATTTTTTCTTTCTTCTTCTTTTATGTATTACTACTTTGAATGTCACTGACTTCATCCTTGATTTGATCTAGTCTGTTGCCATAGGTTTCTCTAGAATTTTAAAACTCATCTATTGAGTTTTTCACATCCTAAATCTATTCTTATCTAAAGCTCCAATTTCTATTTTTTGTTCATTTTACTTCTCTGGACATTCATTTTTCTGAAATTTGTTATATCTTTTTGATTAGTTTTTCTGAATTCGCTCTGCATTTTCTTCCATCACTTTGATTCATTTTTTATTATGGCAATTAAAACTCTATTGATAGAAGATAAAATTTCCAGGTCTTTATGGTTGGATTCTGGAGAGTTGTTCTTCCTTCTTGATGTCATATTACCTTTGGGTTTTAATGTATAATGTGTTATATTTTTTCCTGCTCATTTCTTTGCTTCAGATTGCCCTATCTTCTTTAAATATTTGTGGCAGTAATCTAGAAATGAACTACTTTTCATTTCCAGCAGGTGGTGCTGCTTTTTTTTTTTTTTTTTTTTTAGCCTATGGCCTTTGCTGACTTCCATAAGTCCTAATACTTGATCTTGCAGTTTCTGAGTAAAAAGGTATAGTAGGGGTATGGAGAGATCCAGCTGCTGGTGTGGATGTGGTAGATTGGAGTGGAGTGCTGATTCTTCTTTGTGGCACCACTGGTATTTCTCCTGTCAGTAGTTCCACTGTTGCTCTGCAGTATGTATGATGTCAGTGTGCGTCACAAGATCAGTACCAGTCTGATGGTGGGGGGTGGGAGTACAATCCAGAGACAATCTCTGTTCTCCTTACAAGGGATCCAGTTTGTGTGGATTCCCCAGTTTTCCCACCCATTTTGCCCATCAGTCAAGGGCGTATGTCTCCACCTAACCTAGCTGTTTCTTCCTCAAGGCCCTGGTTGATGTATCCCAAACTCTGGACTTTAATCTTCACACATTTCTCCTCTTCTACCTCCTATATGCTAAGAGTCTGACTCTCTTTTCTGGCTTCACTGTCACCCTCTGTGTTGATCTCTGTGTCCAAGGGGTGACTCAATTTTGCCCTAAGTAATGGGACTCTCTGCACGTAGTGTTCCGTAGGTATTCATTCCTTTTAGGAATAAAGCAAGGAACTTCCTGTTGACGTCTTGGTTCATCCTCTGCTAAAGATTTTCTCTTCAGACTGAACCCCTTCTCTCCTGAGCTAATCAGAAGTAGCTAAGCAAGACTAACTCTAATCCCACGGCTGGAGAATCACCACCTAGCTATGCCTGATTCTGACTGACTGTAGTAGCTAAGGCAGCTCCACAAGTTGTGACTTCTTTTCCAGTCCCCACAAGTGACCCACAGCAGATGGAAGTTCTATCTAGTTCTTGATTTGCAGTCAAGTTCTTTAAATGAAACTGGAATCTTGCTCTTAATCTTTGGTCACTGAAGAGCCAAGAGCAGTTTTGTTTCCTTTTTTTGAGCAAATACTCTTCATTGTCCTCAATCATTGGCTAGAATTAACCCAAACATCTTCTCTTTCCATCTGCAACACCCAAAATTGTTAAATTTTAACATACATGAATTTTGAATTACGGTGCTCATACATTGTTTTGATTGCCATGGTTTTGGTAAACTGTGATCTGAAAATAATAGCTACCATAAATGTTGAGGAGTAAAGGTAGGAAGATGCATGTATATAACTTTTATTAGAGCATGTTATAATTTTTAATTTATTATTTATTGTTGCTAATATCTTACTAATTTACAAGTTAAACTTCATCATAGAAAAATATATGGTATATATAGGGTTTGCTACTTCCTGATATATGGTATATATAGGGTTTGCTACTTCCTGTGGTTTCAGCATCCACTGAAGATCTTGGAACTATTCCCTCTGAATAAGGGGGCATTGGATGTCATCAATTTGGATGACACATCAGTTATCATCCCTTCAATGGCAAAGTCTTTTCTTGTCTCTAATTTGGTGGTTGCCAGAATGTAGTAACTACTATGTAGACAGCAGCAATTAATAACAACCAGGTGCTAATATCAGCAAGAGTAATAGTAGCAGCAGCAACATGTCATGTTGAATCCCCTTTGAAAATAGCAGGAATTGAATGTCACCAACATGCCAGGAACTGTGCTAAGTCCCAGAGATCAGTCACAGTGAATCCCAGATCTGTCTACAGGCACTTGCGGAACCCTTTGTCCCAGCAGAGATACCTTCCTCTCCAATTTTATTCAGGTTTTTTTTTTAGTTTAAATGAGCACCTTGTGATATTTTTTTACCTGATTACATTGGCTCATTTGGGGAAAACACTAGTCTGAAAATTGAATTCAGAAGAGATACTACAAGTATTTGGGGACAGAAATTGTAGGAGCAGCAGTATGAGAGTGTGTGGCCTGGGAAATGAGAAAATGTAGGAGACTGATCATATTACCTTCCAAAAGGCAGGGACTTCATGGAATAGATAATAGGAGAAGCACACTTTTAGAATGAATCTAGAAAGGACAAATTGATTTTCAAAGGTATATGAGAAGTAGAAAGTGAAAGAAGTTCAAACATTATTGCTAAGCCTTATCTCAATTTATAGGAAAAAGTTTGATCTCAGCTGCAGGGAATGAATATAATGTCTAGCTTGTGGGGACAATACCCAGTCTCCCCCACCCCCAAGACTGTGTAGCGCTAACCTTGCCAAGACTACAAAGAGTTTCATTTACCACCACTAAAATATCTCCACTAGCTAGTGTTCACATAAAAGAGAAACAATTAGCAAGTTAATTACTTGTTTTTCTCTTGCTTACCTATTTTCAAGTCTGCTTTGCCTTGATCAGTAGCTTGTCTTTTCATGTGCTTTCAGAGCTTGCTTCCAGATTTTCAACACAAGGTTTGAGAAATTATAACATTGCAGGAAAGTCAGCCAACTAAGCAGAGGTTTAATTTCTAATGACAGCACTCAGCAGAAGCTATTTATACGCTTATACACAATCATCACTTTTTATAAATGAAAATGAAGTGGTGATAGTTTTCAATTGTTCTTCCTTGAGTTTTTATTGATATTCAGTGTTTGAAGTTAGATAAGTTGCATTTTCAGAATGAAACAAACAGAGAATAAGCAAGTGAAGAGTATGAAATAAAATGAAGTACCAGTAAGTTACAAAGTCCATGCATCTTATCCAATTAGAAATATAGCAAAGCATCATGATGGGATAGGGAGTTTGGGATCACCTTCCCACTTAAAATGAACTATAAAAAATACTTGTTCACTTTGTTTAGAATAATCCCTTCCAGATCTATCCTGTTCCCACAAATGGCATGACTATCTTTTTTGATCACCAAGTAATATTCCACTGTGTACATGCACTTTATCTTCTTGATCCACTCAACTATTCTGGGGCATTTAGGGTCTTTCCATATCTTGACTATTGTCAGTAGAGCTGTGAGCCAGAAGGAGAAAATTTCACTTACTTGAGAAATCTAGGGAAAGTAAACAAAGGATCAGACAGGGACAAACTGTAAGACTGACACGTGAAAGAAAGACCATAGTTCTGAGATACTCAGGAGGGGAGGAGGAGAAAGGGGGGTGGGTAGAAAATGGAGGCAAGGGAGAGGAGAGCATGTTGGAAGACTGTGGGTACTTTTGTGGTAGGAAAACTATGATAAGCACATTCAAGGGGTGAAGTCCTATATTGTGGGGGAAAAAACCAAGGATTTTTAAAAATAAAAATACACTCACTCAAAGGAAGATTTGGAAGTTCCCCTACTAAGGCCCAGGACTTTCTCATGGAGGAGTTGCATTAATGTGGCTAGCTTTAAAGCAATATATGCTTAGGGCCGAGAACACCATGGAATTCTACAACTGTATTTCATGACAATAAAGGATGAACTATGAAGAATGAAGCTTGGGGTTGGAACCAGCATGGTGCAGGGAGACACCAGCTTATTCATTCCTCAGTTCAAAAATTATTCTATTGCTGATTTAACTCTGCCATCTATTCTACACTTTCAAAGTTGGGGAGTGAGTGTGTGTGACAACATCCTCTCTGGGCTCCCTTTCAGAAGTCATTTTCTATAGTTTTAAGCTTCTGTACCTCTATCTTCATTTCTAGTGAATGGATTATAGTTCTCATTTTTCCTTCTTAAGTTTATAGAACTGTTGTGAAATGCATTCACATGTCAGAGAGTTAAGTGGCTTCTTCTTTAAAAAAGGCAATAGACCAAAGGACATAATAAGCCTAGCTACAGTAGTACCTCCTTTTTGCTTTTCTACTTTAATTTCATATAAGCTTTTATTTGCACGAGAATATGTCCTTATGTGTAGAATTCTATTTATTATTATTATTTTTTTTAAGATTTATTTATTTATGCATACAAGCACTGGGGTACAGGCCAGAGGTGGGGGGGTGAGAGGATTCACCACAGAGAGCGGGGAGCAGA
>JAGFMF010012284.1:2435107-2455809 GCA_019455555.1 Galemys pyrenaicus | reverse complement strand
CCTCCCTGGCCGGCAGCAGGGATCGAACTCGTGCTGCGGTGGCTGCTGTTTGCTTCATAGTGCGTTGCTTAACCCACTGCGCCACCAGGGAGGCCCCTATTTATTATTTTTAACATTTCTAGGATAATTCCCTTGGACCTTCAGTCCATTTATGAGTAAAATTTTCCATTCCAAATAATTAATGTCATGTGAGTAAAACAACTTCATTATTGGCATGTTTGTATTAACAATATGTATGCTTTGCTGTTTTGAGAAGTTAATATGTCTCTGCCTAAATTAATTAGAGTTTCTCTAAGGTTTTAGTGGACCATACATCTTTTGCCCTGTCAGATATGCACAATTGTCTTTAAAATTAGGATACTAATTCTCTTTGATAGACTCTGAATTAATATTCACCATCAAAAGCTTTAACATGAGATACAAATTGACACTTGATTATAAAATAGACTTTCAAAATTTCTCTTCTTACTCAGCTAGCATCTGTTTTGTCATATACCAAATGAACACAGGCATATAAAATTTCACATTATGATGGTATGATGCCTGATAGAGGGAATCATGGACACAGTAAAATCTTGATTTGCAGCCACATAAAGGCATGGGTTTTCCAGTTTCTTGCCAAGTTCCTGCAGAGGCACCATGGGAGCTAGATTGCCCTGGGTGTGCAGTTAAGCCACATCTACAGAAAGTACAGAGAAGTTACTGGTGACCCAGATGCGTATTGTCACAGTAAAGAGGCACAAATGCCCTCTTCTTTATTCCTGGCAAGAAGGCTCTACCATGAGAAGACTTACTTGTGAGACAGCTTGGCTTTGAGCAGTGTGAGACACTGAGTCAGATCAAGGCAAAAAAAAAAAAAAAAAAATCCAAATCCAGACATAATTTATAGTGAAATAACATACTCTTTACATACTGCAGTATTTGCAGGAGGCATACTTATATGCCAGAAACTTTATCTGGATAACTAAACCAATGAACAGCATCAAAATGTGATTTTTCTGACCACAGCTTTAGCTAGCAATTTTTGTTAAAAATGATAACACTAGATTTTCTAACATATTTATATACTATATATAAAATTTGCTAGGATATGGAAGATTCAGTCATTCATTCAATATGTTCAAGGTTATATACTGGACCTATTGAGTCTATTCTAAGAAACAGACAAACTGAATAAATGAATGAATGAATGATGTGACATATAAAATTACAAAAAACAAAATAAAGTAAATTAAGCAGGGAGTGGGGATGTGGCACCTAGCATAAGGAGAGTATGCTGTTTTAAGTGGTTTAGTGAGGGAGTAATGATTTGGGGAAATTGAAGGAAATAAGAAGCAAGCCATGAGTCCATCCTGAGAAGTTTAGAGCAGGGTGGTAGTAACAGGGGAGGTGAGAAGTGACAGACTTCTGCCAACTATTTTGGAAGTAGAAATGACATATTTTCTTCCAGATTGCATGTAGGGTATGAGAGAGAAAAATGATCAGGGATGACTACAACTTTTTGGCTTGGACAGCTGACAGATGGAATTGTCCTTTAGTGCCATAGAGAAAACTACAAAAGCAAGTTTGGAGAAGGTAGAATTCGGCATTCTTTTTGAGATCTGTGATATTTGAAATGCTCATTAGACACCCAGGAAGGCAAATGGGCACTTGGGTAATCCAATGTGGAGTTAAGGGGCAAGATGTCTGATAAACATACATCTGAAGTATCTAATTTTAGATGACTTTCAAAGCTCTGAAGCTGGATTAGATATCTAAGGCAGTGATTCTCAACTGGTGCCCACCTTACTGCCAGAAATTTTCCTCTAGTAGGTCTGTGGGTGGTATCAGGTATTAGTATTTTTAAAAATCTCCCCAGATGATTCTTGTTTGCAGTTTGGGTTAGGTACATCTGACTTAGCCAATGAGTGTCATTAGAGATGTGACAAAGGCTAAGACAGAGAGACACCAGAATATGCTAACACGTAGAGGACAAGAAGAGGAGGAAGAACCAGCAAAGAGAAGGAGCTACTATGAGATGGGAGGACAGTTCAAATTTAAAAAGACTGAGAACTAACTATTGGATTTGGCAGTGGAAGTTCAAAGGTGGCTTTCACAGGAACTATATCACTTGCTCAGTGGGGTGATAACTTTATTGGAATGAATTCAGGAGAGACTGGGAGGAGAGAAACTTGGATCTGTTCTTACATTATAACACTTTTAGCAAGTGTCTCCACAGAAGAGAAGTGGGGAGTGAGCTGGAGGGAGAGGTAAGAATAAGAGAATCTTATTGTTTTAAGATAGGAAAAAAGACATTTGTATGCTCTTGGAAATGATCCAGTAGAGCAGATAAAAAATGATATTGGCAAAAGAAGAAATAATTGGGAGGAAATAGGGGACGTGTATGCAGTGGATGGTTTACTCTGGGTATAGCCATTGCCGCTTGCTCCATAGTAACAGGAAGAAAGGTTTGAGTAATGGGCTACATGTCAGTGTTTCTAGTAGCAGGTGTTAAAGGACATTCTTTTCTGTCTGCTTCTGTTTTCTGAGTGAAATATGAAGCAAGGTCTTCAGATGAGTGAAGGAATATGTGTCACCTTGTGGGACGGCAGCCTTGGGAGCAGAAAGGGATGGAAAAAGATAATTCAAAGTCCAAGTAGTGAGAAAAGACCTAGAGGGGCTTACACCTATACAGATGCAGCCCCTCCCTCCCAGCTAGTCTCACATTTATTTAGTATTATTAGATTCAGGGAAGGTGGACAAGTATGTGAAGGAATGTATGAAGGAATGTGCATGGTGGGGTTGTGTTCTGGGGTTGCATAATAGTCTGGCCCAAACTAGGGGGCAGTGAATAGGTGCTGTTGCCTGGGGGGATCCATTGTTTTTGCTGATCAAAACATCCTATCTTTAGTTCCTGTTTACACTTCCTGCTAAGGTAGTCTAGCTGGTTATGCTAATTTTGCCATAATGTCTGCCTGCTGTTTTCAGCAGATATCCTTATACCAAGATGTTTTTTCCTGGTGAGAGGCCCCCTGCCTGACTCTACATTTTAGCTTGACCAGCAGCAACTCTGGGCTCCAAGACAGTATTCCAAGAACAAAGCGGTAGATAGAAAGGTTAAAAGATTTGAAGAGAGGGCAAGTATGAAATACACATAAAGAAATGTATAAGTCAATGGACAAGGGACATGTAGAATTGATGAACCGTTCAAGGGTCATAAACTTGGCATGAGATCAGTGGTGTGTCTGTGTGTGTATTTTCCAGCTACAGTCAGCTGCTTACCTGGTACAGATGATCTGTCGGGCAGAATAAAATATGGAGGGAAAAGTGCACCACAGAGTTGAAGATACATGTATCCTAAACTGGGAGACAGTGAAGGCACATGGGAGGTGAGCATAGTGAAAAGGTAGTGGGGCTAATTGACTGGAGGTCTGATAGGATAAAAAATCGCCAAAGACTTGGTTCTGGTGGTTCATTATGGCATGAAATTACTGTCCATTTTGATGAAATTTGCAGAAGCTGATTTCACTCTGAATCAACTTAATTAAGCTTTCAGCCATTAAAAATAGTTAAGTTATGCAAAAAAAGACCCCAGTTTTAAGCATTAGTATGCATTCTTTCACTTACAATTATAAAATGAATATATTAGTGTATAATCTAAAAACAATTAGAGATTGCTAGAATACATCTCAGTAATCTGTCTCTTATAAAGTAATAAATTGCCAAAGACAGAATTAAACTATCCTGAGCATTTTTTAAATATTTATGCTTCTTAGTAACCCCAGTGGCTTGGAGAAATGATGACAAACAACATAATGTCTCTTCCTGCTATTTTGTAAATTACTTTAATTTTTCTAAATTGCTGAAAAGAGATTTACTGTGGTTAAGAAACACTTCTCAAAAATTCAATTGATAAAATTGTGTTATATGACTGATGCCAGTGCTAGCAAATGCTTGACTTTGACAAACTTTTGTCTGGGTTTAGTCACCCACAACCTAATCTAATGACTTTTCATCCATCGATGGGAGGAGGCAGCTTATCTGCTATGTTCCATGACCAGCTTCCTTGGTTGGACAAGGAGTGCCAATTTCTTGGTCTTCTGACAAGATGGTCATAAAATGAAAATACTGGGCTCTCCCCTCCTCCAGCAGCTCACAACTAGATTGCAGTAAAACAAAGTGTTGTGCAGCTTTCCCAGGGCAGGTAGGTTCATTTTTGATTGGTGCAGATGAAAAGAGAATTATGGAGCCTTTGGTATCTCTACCATGCCTTAAAAGCTGAAGCAGGGAACTGGAAAGAGGAAGCTCAATAGGCAAGATGGCAGCAAGTGAGCCCCCAGTCTTAGAGTGATGCTCTGTGAATGCCAGAACTGAGGGCCCACCTTTACCCCTTGCTTCTAGGCCAGGTGTTTGCATTCACATGTGT
This sequence comes from Galemys pyrenaicus, assembly GCA_019455555.1. Taxonomy (NCBI): domain Eukaryota; kingdom Metazoa; phylum Chordata; class Mammalia; order Eulipotyphla; family Talpidae; genus Galemys; species Galemys pyrenaicus. The sequence continues at coordinate 2,451,404 of JAGFMF010012284.1, read as the reverse complement.
GTGCCCTGTGCTCATTGACTCCCAGCCCAAGTGGCCATCATTACAGGTGCATGTGCCCTGCGCCCACACCTGGGCATCCGTGTGGGTACCGTAACCTAGGAGGAATGCAAGATAGCAATGGTAGCCATAGAGAGTAGTGGCAGGAAAGTGGAAAAAACCTGAGCCACTCCATTTTCCCTACACAAAGGCAACACCTTCCCCCCACCCAAAAAAACCACAACTCTGATGGATAAACAAATACCAGGACTTACTAGGAGCAAACATGGGACCTTCACACATAGTCTGGAGGAAAGAAGTAGAAACGACTTTAAATTGACTTTGTTTGTTTTGATACTGGGCAGAGGAAAGGGCAACTGCTGGGCTGAGCCCATTAGAGTGGTTGACGTGGACACATACCGCTACTGGGAATTTCTGAGACCCAGCACATCACTGGATAAGTAGGTGCATGAGTTGGCATGCAGGACCAAGTGTGCACTGTTGGGGATTTCCAGGGGTGGGTGCAGTATGAGAATTATTGGTTTGAGCTTAGGGTCTTTTTATATAGAACAGCTGGAGCTTGAATCAAAAGGGAGAATCATATTAGAGCATCTGTGTCTCGTCACAGAAGAGGCTACTATGAGTTTGGTATATTGAAAACACCTGCCAGCCTCTACCCCCAGGGAAAAACAAAACAAAACAAAGGAATGCTTAAACCAGAGCATACGCACCTGCCAATAACAGTTGCAAAGATCATAAGATGACGCTTTGTGCTGGAAAAGAAAAGAACAGTTTCCAGCCTGTGACCCCATGTCAGCTACAATTCTGGCCCTGTCTACTACTTGAAAATAGACCACAGTGGGATTATGTACAGAGAAGCTGATCTAGGGGAGGAGATCACTGGATCCTCACCGCACACTTTGGCACCCAAGCACAATAGGAAGTTTGACTTCTGAGGTTATTGGAGGCGATCATTTGATGCTCTATTGTGAAGATTCTCTTTTATACCTACTACCCCTTGTCAATACCAGTCCTCAGATTACTTTAGTAGGTACGATAATTGTCTGAAAATCTACCCTTATTGGAACCCCCCTGTAGTGGCAGGAAGAAGTACAGAGCAAGTTCTAGATGATTCTAGTAGATGGGGTAAAGGAAGAGTCCTGGAGCCCTTGGTGGCTTTTCGGCTTTTATTGTCAGAGGTGACCAGGTACACGGCAGGTGCCGAGGAGCCAGGAGGCTAGGCCTCCTGTGCATCTCACCCTCTCGGCAGCTTTGCTGCTGCTTTTTGCTGCTTCTGCTGCTGGCGTCCTGTTCCTCCCGCTGCTGCTCTTGCTGTTCCTGGCGTCCTCATGACGCCGCCCTTATAAGCCTGTCTCCAAACCCAGGTGCATCCACCTGCACATGCCCACTTAGGCATGCATGCAGGTGTCCATCATTACACCAGTGGCACGGGGGTAGAAAAGCCTGAGACTTTTCTCTGACCCTACACCCCCCAAAATTAAAGATGAGACAGAAGAAACTACCACAAATATATTTTTAATATTCAAAACATGTTCTTTAATTTTGTTTGTTCTTCATAATTAAACAGACATCTTAAAGTGTCCAGTCAAAGCTAGAGTTTGGTTGTTTTGCTAAACAATCTATGCTCCTTATCAACACTATGAGAGTCTTCATTTTTCTCTTTTCCCAAATTCCTAGGAAACAATGTAGACATGTGTAGGGTTACTGGGAAAGTGATCAGGCTTTTCTGCCCTCCCGCCATTGGTGTGATGATGGATACCTGAGGTCCTGCACACATGCTTAAGTGGGCATGTGCAAGGGAGCGCGCCTGGGTTTAGTCACAGGCATATAACGGCAGCATCACGAGAACACCAGCAGAAGAGAAGTAGAGCAGAAGACAAGCAGAGAGAGAAGAAAGAGAAAGGAGAGAGAGAGAGGCTAGAGAGCCCAGGGAGTGAAGAAGGCCTGCCAGCTTCCCGGGCTCCGGCACCCCTGCCTGTCATGTACCTGGTCGCCTCTGATATAATGGTGCAATAAAAGCATAAAATGCCACTGAGGGCTCCAGGACTCCCCCTTGAACCGTCTGCTCAGAATCATCGAGAACTTGCCCTGTGCCTTCCTGGCACCACAACATGACACAGTATCATTCACCTTTTCAATAAATCTAACTGAACGGATAGATGTGTGTAAGGGCAGGAGGGCACAGGGCAGGTTCTCCATGATCCGGGCAGATGGGTAAAGGAGGAGTCCTGGAGCCCTCATTGGCTTTTCCAGGGTTTTATCAATTGTAGTGAGGTGACCAGGTAAACAGCTGGCAGGGACTCCAGAAGGCTGACAGGCCTCCTGTACTATTTCTGCTGAGCTTCTCTTCTGCTGCCGCTGCTGCTACTTCTGCTGCTTCTGCTGTTGGCATCCCTGTGATACCACCGTTATATGCCCAGTTTCTCAGCACATGCCCATCTACGCAGGCCCACACCCTACTCCAAGTGCCCACCATCAGGCATGCATGCAGGACCACAGGGCTCTATCATTAATGCTAATGGCAGGAGGGTGGAAAAACCTGATAACTATCATTTACTCTATGACATGGCAATGTCCTAACCTCAGACATTTACAGGGCAGATATTTATATTATGCAATGCTGCCAAAGACCCACTTACCAAGGGATATCAAACTATGGCAGTTTACATGATCACTGTTAATTATTATTAATGGTTTTATGAAATCCAGACATAAACTACAAGGAAGGGACTTCTTACACATTTTCTAAAGCAGATCCATGAATACAGGAAAGGGAAGAATTGAAGAAGAACTAGGCACAGGGGCTGATAGAGAGGAGAGGAAGAGGGACAGAGTATTTAAAATTCACCTTAACTATGAATTAAATGGTGCCGACAAAACATGATTGCTATTTCTCCCACTTGTATTTTGTTTTGTTTGGTTTGGTTTGGAATAGGATCTGGGAATAATTGCACCCATTTTATTGATTTATATTTATCGATTAATTTGTCATTGAGAAATAAATTATCACAATCATTATAAGAAAGAAAACCTAAACTTAAATCTTTGTTCACTCAAGATAGCAAATTGCCTCATGGGAGTTACTCCCAGCAATATCTCTTGTGCCAAGTATAAGAACTGGAACGCCTCTTACTGCAGTTCAGGTTTAATTATGTTTATAAATCCTCTTTGTGAGGCATTGTATAGATTGGAAAATACTTCAATGATTCCTCTTAAAAACAGGTTAAAGAAAAAAAAAACCTCTAATACCATAAGTAATAAATTAAAGGAAAATAAATCCTAAAAGCTTGGGCAGAGATGACAAGACAGAAGCACTGTGGTTGTGATAGGAGAGTATGTGCTTTGAGAATGGACTTCACCAGAGATAAGATACTATGCTTTTATTCATAGTGTTTTGCATTATAAAAATAGCTGCATTGGCTCATGCTCTAATATATTTTGCAACTAATAAAAACATCAAAGGCAGGGGTAGATAGATCCCTGAAGTTATTATGGTCAACTCAAGTACCAACCAAGCAATACTATTATTTAATGAAATTGCATTTTCTTGAACTGATCAAAATTATGATAGAACATTAGTCTGAACCTTAAGAACTCAGTTCGTGATCTAGTCACTGTCCTAACTCACTCTTGACCTTATGTAAATAACATAAAGGGAGGGTATGAGACTAGATAGTATTTCAAATTCTAGGTTTCAAATATAAGTTGTATAGGATGAGAGGTGGGATGAAAGTAAGCTATTGTGATCCTTTACTTAAAAATTATTACATCTAAAAAACTTTGCTCCTGAGTGTTGGTTGCTGTAGACAAAAGAAAATGTTGGTATTCTTTTCTTACCCATTTTTGATTAATCTGAAGTCTGACAGGTGATGTCCAGAGATGACTGACCCTGGGGAACATTCCAGCAACAGGGAAGGTCAGTGTCCCCTCAGGGTGTTGACAACCTACTGTCCATTCTCAGCAAACAGGCAACCCATATCTTTTATTCACATCATCTTTGTCTTTTAAGTTGATTTGACCTGGCAGTACACAATCAATTCAATAGTCTCAGGAGCAAAATTATTTTTTAAGATAGAGAGGCCTCTCATCAGTGGTGGGTCTGTTATCCAGGGAAAAAGAAAACTCAGTCACTATACTACATGATCTCTTACTTTTTCAGTCCTTTCTCTAACAATCCTATCACAGGCACTGAAATGCCCTAGAACTAGAGGAATTATTCCAGCATATTCGCCCTTCACTGCAGGCTTCATGTTTGTTCTATGTTACTTGCTTAGCACCTTGTTCCCGAGGACCTAGCCTTTGCAAAGGGTTTAAAAAAGAGAGAGAGAGACAAAAGCTGGCTATTGTAATGAACTTCCCTGATTCCTACTAGCCAAACAATATTTTTGTAAAACACTTCTCTCTGAAAATCTAGTATCTCACATTCATTCTAAAAGATTATCAATATATGTGTGGCACTGCTGATTAGTTGCTTCTTACTGAAAGCCCTATCTGAAAGATGAAAGCTCTGTATTAAACACATACAGGAAAGTGACTGTAAGGGGATTGTGTAAGTGGGGTAAAAGGAGTTAATTATGGGTAAAATATAGAATCGGACTTTCAGTGGTGAACTTAGTGTAGAATATAAAGACTCCAATTCATACTAATGCACACCTGAAACTGCTATGCTGTCATAACGCAATGTTACTTAAAATATAAAAATAAATTACTAGTTTAAGAGACAAAAGAAAAAATAAATAAAGATGTAGTCACATCAGCCAGAGGCCCACATGCGGTTTCAGATTAGGGGATCAGGCAAGGACTCTCCCAGACTTGGGTAAATGTCTTCCATCTTTAACATGCTCACTAGGGTTCATTTTCTTTGAAGTTAAAGCTATCAATACTGGAAGCCAATGACAGCCGAACGAGCAGGGGAGACACAGAATTCAAGTTCAGGTTCATTTTATACATGTTCAATATCTGAAAAGCCTTGTCTTCTGTTAGTAAGAAATCTCTTTGAGACTGGGTGACTGTGATCTTTAAAATAGTTTTAAAGTATTTCCCTCCCCTTAAATTGATTTGATTAAAGATTAGTTGTCATTAAAATGCCGGAAACTAGGGACCTTTTTAATTTTTAAAGGAAATTACAGATAGAATGCTAATCACTTTGAAATTTTTACTCAAATTCCTTAGCTGCTGTGCCAGTACAGGATGTATTTTCCATGCCTTCTTGTGTAAGTCTATCAACAATGTAAGGGAGTTAAGGCCTTTCCTAGTTTAATCTTTACCATTAAAATATTTCTGGCTGTATTTCCTTGGAAAAGCAGATTTAGAGTCAGAAATCCCAGATTTTAGACTTGGGTTGCCATTCTCTCACTCTCATCTTGGGAACATTAAACTCTGAAACCACATTTTTCCCAATTGCAAAAAAATCAAAGGGTGATAGTATCTCACACCATTGCTTGATGATCATATCCAATAAAGTATGTCAGAGTACAGTGTTTTTAGAAAAGCAAAGCTTTATGTGTTTATGTTTACGGCAAATATGGGTGCAGAAAGTGAGTTGTGTAAGTGCTGGAGGTGGTGATGTTTGTTTTTAAATCTCTGAGTCACATTCCCCTGAAATTTTCCCGTTACTGTTGTTCTTATAACTGAGTCGTGTTTAAAAAAAAAAAAAAAAATGTAGAAAGAAACACAGCCACAGGCGACCATTAGGGTAAGTTAGAATCTGTGTCTAAAGAATGCAGTCTATTCTCATTTTTGTCCTGAGGGGTCAATAGCTACAGTCACACAAGAAAAACAAAGTTTTATCTGTGAACATAAGCCAGTCCGGAAAGTTGCTTAAACTGACTAGAATCAGGCTGTAAAAGTATACACTTGGAAATTATCCCCAAGCAGATAATTTTATCTACTCACCTTATGAGTTCCTCTTCTCTCAGAGAGTCCATCCTTGTATTTCCTGTTGTTCACTGCCTCACAGATTTTGGATAGTTATTAATGGAAGAAGACCAGGTGCCACTGAGGTTAAAAGCTGAGGTTCCTAAATTATTTCTGTATATTCCTTTTATATTTCTTTTCCTTAACCTCCAGGTACTAATTTTCTCTTTATTTTTTCAGTTATTTTTCTATATCAAAAGTATTAACTTTATTTTATTTATTTTTCTTAAGATTTATTTATTTATACATACAAGAGCTGGGGTACAGGCCAGAGTCCAGGGCAGTGAGAGGATTCACCAGAGACAGAATGGGGAGCAGAACCAGCAGACTGACTGAAATACACTGCTGAGGGAAGCAGCGGGTGAAACAGGAGAGGTCTGCCACATCATGTGGGTCCCCTCCCTGGCTGGCGGCAGGGATCGAACTTGTGCTGCAGTGGCTGTAGTTTGCTTCATAGTGCGTTGCTTAACCCACTGCACCCACCAGGGAGGCCCCATTAACTTTATTTTAAATTTGTTTATTCTCCTCTTTATTATGGACTACCAAAAACTTTGTAAGTTTGTATTATAAGATAAAGTCATGATTCAACAATTATACCCTCATTTGAGTCATGCTAGTAATGTTTCTAGGTAAAGAGGGCCAAAGGGAAAAAATAATAATATTAAAAATTACTAAAATAATCTGGATTCCCCTGCATAGGTCAAATTAACTAGGTAATTGGCAAAATCCCATTTAGTTTTGTTATTTTTTTTCAATTGACAAAATTTTAATTTCCAACATTGTATACATTTCTGATATACAGTCTCTTACCTTGACAACTGGACACTTCATACGAGCCCACCACCTAATGGGCATTTACTATCCACCACTAACCAACTGACCCCCTTCTACCTGTTCCACTGCCTCCTTTGCCTCTGGTAAGCACTACTCTATTGTAAGAATCTATGACTTTGGTTTTGTTTTGTTTGGTCATATGATTTGTTTCTTTCTGGTCCATAACTGAGTGAAATTATATAGTGTTTGTCTCTCTCCTTCTAACTTATAGTCAGACTGAATGTACATAGCATATTCTCTTAGCAAGGTCTATCCATGTTATTAAAAATAACAAGATTTCATTTTTAATGGCTGAGTATAGTCTGTATAGATACATATCTGTCTTTGGTCATTAGGTTGCTTCCATGTCATGGCTACTGTGAATTATGATGCAGTGTACGTAGATGTGCACATACCTTTTCAAATTAGCATTTCTCTGTACTGCAGATAAATACCAAGAAGTGGAATTATTTCCTCATCTGTTAATTCTATTTTCAAATTTTTGAGGGCTTTCTGTACTTTTTTCCATAGCAGCTGTACCAATTTGCATTCCCACCAACAGTGTAAGAGTTATCTTTTTCTTGCCAATTGTTAATATTTCTTGACTTTTTTTTATACAGCCATTCTGACCAGTGTGAGATGAACACTCATTATGGTTTTAATTTACATTTCCCTAGTAATAAGCAATGTAGATACACTTTTCATGTGTCTGTAGGTCATCTGTATGTCTTTGTTGGTGAAAGGTCAATTTACATCATCTTCCCAATTAGGCTGTGCATTTTGTTGTTGAATTACATGAATTGTTTATATATTTTAGATATTAACTTTTTGTCTGTTAAATAGTTTGCAAATATTTGTTCCCATTCAAATGACTGCCTTTTCATTTGAACAATGGTTTCTTTCATTGTGCCCAAGCTTTTTACTTTCATGTAGTTTTATTTGCTTACATTCTTTTTCATTTTTATACTTCTTAACTTTAGTATTAGTTTACCTCTGAATTTTTGTTCATTTGATTTTAAAAATGGAAAATTTAGGAAGAACAGATAATGTGATTAGGTGTTTTGAGGAGATAAATCATTTGTGGTAATTGCAAGTCTAGTAGTTATAATAGATATTAAGCACTCATTTTCTTCAGTTTACAAATATCTAATTAGGTTTAGTATGAAGTGTTTCAGAATTGTTATCTAAGTACATGTCAATTCTCTCAAACTTGCAGTTAATATTCATATACAAATTTGCTCATGAATTTAACCCTAGTGACAAAAATAAAATAAAAATTAAAAGTACCATACATTTCATATTTATAATAGTTATTTTTTATTTTTGTTACTTGAATTTTGAAAAGTAAGTGCTATTAATAATAATAAAGTATTAATCAACATATAAAGAAAAGGAAATCTTGATTAAATGCATTTAAGACTGTTCAATTTGAAATTCTTTTTTAAATATTGCTTGCCAGATAGTAATATATAAAGAAGTTTCTTTTATGAGAACATGGGTAACATTTAAGCTAACATTATGAGATTGCCTTTGTCTAGTTTCTTCTAACTAATGGAAATAAAATTATCATTACAGTAAGCTGGAAGGCTGTTTCTAGTCCCCAGTGGCTTGCTTTAGAAGCCTGGCTGAGTTTGGTGGTATGTCTGGTATAGTCAAGTGAGTCATCTTTCATAATATGCTCAGTGTCTGCTGGCCTCCAGACTAGGGATCTACTGATGAACCTTGGCCTCTCAGTAACAGAAATCAGCCTTTGAATTAAGAGTTATAAATGACTTGCATTAAGCATCAATTTTCATCCCTCCAGGGAGGAGAAATCTCATCGACAATTTGCACAGTGTACCTCATTTATTGTGTTAAATGTCTTTTAATAATGATGGCTTTCTTTTTAATTTTATTTATGGGCCACAAATTTGAGTCATTTGTTTCATGTTACAAACAAAAGAAGTGATACCTCAGTCAAGGATATTGATATAAATGAGGAAAAAAAGAACCTAAAACTTGAAATAAGCAATGTCATCACCAACAAACCATGACCTGGTGAAAACAGAAATAGAGTCCATTTCCTCCTGATTTATTTATGGTGTTGGAAATATAACATGTCATAGCTGTCTCTTTGAAAACCAGGATAATCAAAAGCAAATGGTTCCATATTTCCTTGCTGTATTTACTGAATCCGTTTTTCTCATTTACCAGTTTTTGTTTGTTAATTTTGTTCTGTAATCATCACAAAGTTAAATCAAGTGAAAAGACTTTTTTTACAGTGATGTTTTGGTTGAGAGTTGGTAGTGTTCATAATCCAGGGGTTAGAAACAGCAAGTAGACAGTTAGGAATGTTGCTCCTTTAAATTATTGTCTGATCTTTTCCCATTTTAATTGAAATAGTTGTCTTCAATGTAACACTGTATTTTCTTAATTGTAGTTCTTGGAAATAGTGAATTTTTGGAAGATAAGTAGGTGAACTTCCCCAGATTTCATCTACTTATTAAGCTTACTTATCAAGTTAAAATTATTTATCAAGGTTTTAGTTTCACCTCTTTATTGGTGGAAATAAAGTTCTCATGTAAGTGTTGCTAATCTTTATGAATAGATATTATAGACTGAAAATGACCTTACCTGCTTACAAATCAGGCATGAGATCTGGGTGTCCTTGTCAACTTCCTTCTTTCTCATTTATAAATGGAATCAAAATCTCTTAGCTCCTTCATCTGCATCAGTGGCCCAAATTTTCCTACATAACTGAAATTGTCTCAGTGGCACCTTTTGGTTTGAATTCTCTCTTTGTGTATGCACTGCCCTGTTTTTCTGCTCTTGGCTCTAGTCTGAACCATCTGCAGATTTTATTGGTGCTCATTGACACAGAGGAACAATGGACTTAGGCCTTCAGTTGATTCAGTTGATGAACTTCCTACATGACAGCCAGGACTGAGCATGGGAGCTATAAACACTAGTGGATTTGATAAGCTATGGAGCTGAATGGAGTGTTCCTCCAGTTCCTATTTAGGCCCCTGAAACTGTGTAAAGCTGAAACGAATAAAAACTATCTGGCAACTAGTTCCCTTATGTGGTCTTCAACCTTTATTGAATTCTGAATGATATTAAAGCAATGAATTGTAGTTTTATTTGTCATGAGAGTCAATGACAGTTCCGTTTAGGACCAAAAAATTTATTCTTTATCCTTATAAATAAAAACTCTTTGAATTTCTATAGCATATTTCAAAAATGTGATTTCTGAAAATAATCTACATGATGTTACATTTTATTTAATAGTAAGCAATTTCTGTATTTTTTTTTAAATTCTGTCCCATATCCTCATTTTTCCTACTTTTACAAGTTGAATTCTATTTTGGGCTAGGTTAATAGTGAGAGTTTAGAGAAAAACTGCCAGAGCATCTGTGCTATGCCTGTTTTCTCTGGTGCCAGTGCTTAACTGTTGCTAAGGGGGTATAAGAAAACAGTGGCTAGTCATATTCCACTGAGCAAACTGCACATAAATCCTGACTTTAACCAGAAGATCATTTGCTTTACTGAAAACAGCATGACTTTCTAACCTGGGACTTGGTTCCATTTATTTCATCATGTTCATAATTTTGACATTCAGACCACAGGTTTTTTGGCTAGAGAGTTTATTTATTTATAAGACACATGTATTATGCATGTATAATAAAATCATCAAATTGTATCCAACAACCAGTTTATTTCTGTTATTGAGTTAACATTGATTTACATCATTGTTTTTATTTTAGAGATACAGGATCTCCTGAATCAGGTGTTGTTGCTACACCACACCCAGCACCAAAGCACCCACAGTCCAGCCCCATAGTCCATTGCACTTCCTCCCCACATTGTTCTCACCCCTAACCCCTCTTCTCTCCCTTTCTTACCCTTAGTTCTCCACAGGTCTTAGGGTTTGTTGCCCATTAGACTTTATCTGACTCTTTGTTTGGTTTCTCTGTATTCCACATGTAAGTGTCATCATTTGGTATTTGTCTTTCTCCTTCTGACTTTCTTTGCTTAGCATAATCCCCTCCAGTTCCATCCATGTTGGGAAATATGAAAAAGAAATATTGGTGGGCAGCAATAATGTCACAACACCTACATTATTTATTATTTAGTCTTTGGAAGAATTCTATGGAGGCTCAAAACTTTAGTATTCTTATTTTCTCAGATAAAAGAAAAGTAATCAGAAAGATTAAATAATTTCCCCATATTCAACTAATGAGAAGTCAGCATTTCCCCCCATCCTTCAACTCTATATCTCATATTCTTTCCATCTACCGCAGGGAAGAGTTCATTGCTGAGTGTGCTTACTTCACATTGCTGAGTGTGCTGAGAGTAGCCACACCATGTTGCTCAGTATGTGGCTACATCTCTAATATCAGTGTGTGGCTTGCTATCTGAAACTGGTGTCAGAGGTGCTGCTGCTGAAAGGTTCCTAGGTGGACTGTAGGGAAATCAGCTCACCCAGACCCTGGATCACATGAGCTGTCCGCTGAGCAGGCATTGGAGCTTGTCTTTCCAGGTTCCTCATTCAGGAACTGGTTTTCTGTGTGCTCCAGGGCATGGCCTGCCATCCCTGCAGCCCATGAGTCTATTGATGACCTTTCTTTGGGGCCCTACAGGGTGATTCTGGTGATCTGGTAACAGAATGTCTTAAGAGGACAAGGTCACTTGCCTAAGCACATAGAGCTCAAGGGTTTGGGGTGAGCCCAGGACTCTATGATGCTCAGGGAGACAGACTCCTATTGTTACTGAAAGGGGCCCTATAATTTGTTTTGCCATAGATTTCTGAGAGTAGATAGGAGGCAGGGAGATGGTGAAGTTTGCACTTTCAGCTAGAAAAAGTCCATTCTTTGGTGAAAGAGAAGAGGAGTCATTGACCGTTTCTCTAATCATTATCATCCCCCAACAACTGTGAAACACAGAACAGATGTGAACTATCCCCGCCATTGTCCCAAGACTGAGATCACCAAGGCAGGAAAGTGTATAAAGTATGTGCACGTGTGTGTACACCCTCCCTGCAACACACACACACCCCAAACATATAATCAAGCATTTTCTCATTATCTTATGTTCCTAATCCCTTTAATACTCACAATTTTTAAAAAAATTACCAGAGGTGAAAGGTAGCATATTTAAACTAAAAAGGAGGAAGCATGCTTAAGCAATAAACAAGTAGAGAAAGAAATTATTTTTGTAGATGTTTAGGTCTTTATTTGGGATAAAACCATAATCAGGATGATTTATCTTTATTTGTGCAAAGTAGTCCTAGTACCAGAAATATTTCACAAACTCCCAATTGCAATTTTTTTATAGAATTGAGTCTTGGAAAATAGTTCAAGAAAGTTGATCATCTCAGGGAATAAATCCCCAACATGCATTTAATTTCTTGATTGCTGTGAGGTAATGAGTCTGAAGTAAATGAGAGCAATTTGTAGGTAAGACAAACAAAGCTGCAATTCTTATTAATGGAGCCCAGTGGGTATGTGGACATCAAGAGAACACAGAGAAGTCATGCTGTAGGGCTGATGTGAAAGTTCCCTACCCTGGTTCAATTTCTTTCTAATTAATGGTCATGCAGGCCAGTGCCACCATGACAGAGTTCCCTTCCATCTCATGAATGTCTTACTTGAGCATGTGTGCAATCGAATGCACTTAATTCTATTAGAGAAAGAATGTCTATGAGGAGAAAAGTGCCTTCGTCAATGACTCAAATATATATACACTGAGGTATTGAGAACACCAGTGCATATGAAGCTGTCTGAGGCAGCTTAAAGCCCTTTATGGATTTTTATATATAAATAATTGACATGAAAGCTGCACATCATTCTTCCATGTGTATTAAAGCAAATGACCTAAAGACCTTTATTGGACCGGGCTTTGCTTAAGTTATTCAACAGATAGACTTCATCTATATTCCTTTCTCCCGCCTTCCCTTTCTTTTTGCCTTCTTTCTCCTTTTCTTTCTTAACATATAAGTATTGCTACTGACTATGTGCCTGCCTATCTTTTACGCTCTAGAGCTACAACCTTGAACAAGACATAACTTTCTTCACATGGAGTTAATATTTAAGGGAAAAGGGAAGTATAGCAACAAATAGAGGAAGATCATTTCAGAGAGTGATGACAGTTGTGTGGTTAATGAGATGGTGTTGGCAGTGATGCCAGAGTGGACAGTCAGGAGTCTCCGAGGAGTTTGTATTTGAAATGTCAGTTGGTGACCATGATGAGAACAGGGAAGAGTATTCTAGGAGAGACCTGAAACAGAAGCCAAACGCAGGGGACAGGCTTGGTTCAGAGAGCCTGGCGACTGAAGCAAAGAGGAGTCATGATATGACAGTAAGAAAAGGTGGTGGATAGGACCCCACTTACATATGGGCTGTTTGCTGCTAAGAAATTCATATATAAAAACCAATTGCATATTTTGTTATTTCCAGTTTTTTCCACAATTTGGATTTTGTCTTCTTAGCCATACTTCTTCCAGTTTCATGGTTTCTACTACTAGTAGTTCTTCAACTCAGTTTTGATTATTGTCAATATTGTAAAGAGATAAGACTCAACTCCAAGTACAATAAGACAAAAATGGGGATTCATGGCCAAGGACCAGGGTAGGGGTTGATAAGTGAAAAATTGCTAGTCATATGTAATCTGGAATTTCTGGGATATGGATGACCATCCCCAGTTCTCAACATAATTTAAATTCGGCCAACACGTAAAGCAGATCTATCTATTATGTACAAACTACTCTTTCCATATATTTCATTTTATCCACACAAGTCTACTGTGATGTAGGATTCTGTATAAATTTTAATTGATATTAAAAGAACCTATTTTAACCAGCCCATGTTCACATCTCTGAAAATCCAGTCATTTGGCTTCAAGATCAGAGGTAATCCTTACATGGCTATGTTATTGTCCGTCATTCCTAGGGCTGGCCTATTAACTGCCTACTCTGTATCTTTGATCACTTTGAATTGGTGAGAAGATACCCAAGACAGTCCCACAGGCTTTTTGAATTAGAACCTCCCTTTGAAGACTTCATATATAGGAGCAGATGCTACAAGAAGCAAAAGTTTTAGTGTGCCCTGTGTGTGTCTATGTGCACACTTAGTGGTTTTTTTCTCTACTCATTCTTTTCCTACCAGACTCTGAATCTGAAAATAAATAAAAAATTTGAGAAGGAAACTTTATTTATTATGGCTATGACAAAGCTGAACAGACATCACCCATTATCTTAGCAAGGCATTTGATGGAGTCAGTCATGCTTTCCATGGCTCAGTATGAATGTCTAGGCATGACATTAGTGATTATTTAACACAAACAGCTGAGGTGTACAAAACTGAACAACAGTTCATTTAATGAGCAAACAAAACCAAAACAAACTCTCAGACTATAAATATGAAACCATGGTTGTCAGAAGGAAAGAGGGAGAGAGGTGAAAAATTGGGTTGAAGAGGTCAGTTGTACAGTGATGGATAAAAACTAGATTTGGGGGGCTAGCAGGTAGTGCATATGGATGTAGAATTGTAATGCTGCACACCTGAAACCTACATAATGTGATAAATCAATGTTTAGTATTTTTTTTAAAAATGGAAAATAGCTAAAAGCATTAATAACTAAACCCGTCCACAAGAATTATCACAGGTAGCAGCCACCTACTTGCTACAAGGAGGTGTGGTCCTCAACATGCTTCCTCCAGCACTGACCCTCTCAGTGTTATCGATCCCACTAGCAAGGGATAAACTCCCTCACTTCTCAGTTTTCAGGAGAGATTTAAGTGCAAACACCCTTGGCAGAAATAACCATTGAACCTAATTGATATGGGGGTGATGGTTCCTAGGGCTTTGGCCTCAGGGTCTGAGCTGTTGAGGACTGCTATTCATTCTTCTGGACCCACATTTAAATGCCTAGTTATAATGTCAATTACAGAAGGTCTGGCAGCACCAGAACAAACTGTTGTGAGGTTCTAATGTAGAATTTAAGATAGTGCATAATAAAGTAGTTACTTGCCTTTCAAATGATTGGAGTATGTTATATAAGAAAGAATTTGGGAAGCAAAGTGCCAGAAGCACAGAACGAGTCTCTAGGAATGGCAGCCAGTAGAAACGGAGTGCTAGTCTACCTAACCCCACTTCACTGTCTTATGTAAATACAGTGACACAGTCCTAGACTGCCTTGCCAGCCTGTCACTGTCACTGTCATTGCTGTTTTCCTTAGAACATTACTTTCTCTCTGTGTAGCCTCCAATACAGAATGCCAGCAGGAGAATACCACAGCAATATGATTTTCATCCTTTTATCTTTAAGAACAAAGGTCACTGCTGGTAACTGTCCTTTCCTAAGGCAGCCCCTAAGTTCACAATGATTTGTGACAGCCAGCCAGAGTTTTAATGGAGACTTTCCTTTTACTGAGAACCTGCTCCTCCCCTTACCCACCCTGGAGGCTCTGCCTTAGCTCCTTAGGCACAGGACACATAAAAGGAGTTGTCACACTGAATCATGTCCAGACAACTGATTCCAGTCAGGTCCATGAGTTTGTATCCAGTGCTTTTCTGTTCCTAAAAAAAGAAAAGGAGACTTTCTCCTGCTGCATTATTACCACTGCCCCAAAGCTTGCCTTATGAACTTGCATGGGAACCTGGAGGTTCTTGAATAAAAGTGAAGGGAAAGGGGGAGAAGAAAAGTGGGAAGATGTATTTAATTAAGACCAGGGGCTGGAGTGGAGAGATAAGTAAGTGGCATCCAGAGGCCACTGGAAAGTCCAGGGCTGGTGGAGCAAGATACAGGCTGCCAGGGATATTCCTGTTTCCAAAACAGTGCTTTTAGTCTTGGTTGGCAAGAATCAATGGGATTCTTCAAATAGACTAATATAAATATTACTTCTCCTATCCCTTTTCTAGTTCTGCCTTTAATCCAGGGGCCATGATGGGGGGCAGATAGTCAAGCAAAGAAGCATCCTTGGGGTGTAGAAGTAGAGGTAACTCCTTTCTGTTCCTTTGACCTATTGTCCTCACACCTGAAAGGCATGGCTGTCAATCTGTAATCCTTTACCCCTCTATTTGCTTACCCAGCATTCATTGGAACTTCTGGAGGTCAGACACTTCCTAGATGTTGAGGATGCAGTATTTATCACAGATACATTCCTGTTAATAGGTGTTAATGAGTCTAGGACACAATGCTAATCCAGGTGTGCTAAATTAGGAAAGGGGACCCAATCAAGATTGAAGGCAAGACTGTCCTTTTAGGGAAAATTTTGAAAAATGGTAGCCTTGGACCAAGTTTCCAGATAAGGAAGGAAGACGGAGAAATTCCTTTTTGTTTATTTTTTATTTTATTTTATTTTTTAATAAAAATTTTTTAAATTTACATATATTTGATATCAGTTGTAATCCCCATGTATTCCCCATCATCATAACACCAGTGCACCATCACCTCAGTCCCCAGTGCTCCCGTCTGCCCTCAACCCTTCCCCTCCCCCCTCCCCACCAAGTGTCCCCAGTTTGTCTTTGTCTTTTCATTTTTGGTTTTTGTTTCTTTCTTGTTGTTATTATTATTATTGTTCTTATTCCTTTCCT
>JAGFMF010012284.1:2402532-2434788 GCA_019455555.1 Galemys pyrenaicus | reverse complement strand
GCTGGATCCTATGGAAGTTCCATTCCTAGTAGATTGAGGAACCGCCATACTGCTTTCCATAATGGTTGGACCAGCTTGCATTCCCACCAGCAGTGTAAGTTCCATTCTTAGTAGATTGAGGAACCACCATACTGCGAGAAACTCCTTTTTAAAGGCAGAATGTAACTTGGGGGCACGCAGGAGGATGCAGAGGACATACCTGAGGCCAGGTACCAGTATACACATGTCCACCTTTTCCTCCATCTTGATACATAGCCCTGAGGTCAGCTCTCACTCAGCCGCTGTGGCTCTCTGGACTTACTCAGTGCCAAAGCAAATTTTCTCCCCTTACCTTCTGTCATTCCAGCTCAGACTAAAGCGCAGTGTGGCTAACTGTGCAACTCTCTGTGCTGAGCTCCTGGATGATTTTCCTTTTCAGTTAAGTCCACTCAAAAAAGGAGGAAATAACTGTCTGATGAGCTGTCCTCTTTGTTATGTAGGACAACCACTCTGCATTCAACTTAGAGACTATCCAAACTCCCAGTCCAGTACAGGATTCAAATGGTAGAGTGACCTCAAATTAGGGACTGGAACCCAGGAATGGAGCAAGGAGATGAGGCAGCTGGTTTGAGCTTGGGCCTCTTGATGAACTGGCCCATGACCCTTGAAGATGTACATTAGAGCTGTGATGCAGAAGGGAGATGCAGAAGGGTCTGATTTATTTATTAATTAAGAGTAAGAACTCTTAGTGAAAATACCCAAGTAGAAGAAGTTACAGATCAGATCTGAAGTGCCTGCAGTGAAGGGGAAGCAGGAGAAAGAGACCCATAGCAGAGAAAAGAAAAGGAGAGGGAGAGGGAGTTGAAGCACTTAGGAGGGAAGATGAAAGTTAAGAAAGTGAAGCTTCACAGAAACTAGAGGATGTTGTTGACACAGAGAAGTTGTGTAGCTGACAGAAAAGAAGTGATTTTTGGACTTAGAAACTAGTGAATCATCAACAAAGCCCATTTTAGTGGTTGGACTGAGGCGTAAACAGTAAATATGGGGGAAAGGCAGAAGACAGCAGGAATGGAAGGAAGTTGTAGATTTCAGACAGAGGTTTGTTTTTGGTTTTAATATCAAAAAGACTTGAACATTTTAAAATACTATTAGGAACAGCAAAAAAAAAATGAGTTGTTTGTTCTACATGCTGTAAAGACTTGAATATGTTAAATGTTGTTAGAAACAGAAAAAAAAAGAGATGGGGGAAAACTGATAAAATCAGTTTGGTTAATACAAATGTTGGTTCCTTGGTTTTGAAAAATATGTCATGGTAATATAAGATGATTACATTAGGGGAAACTGGGTGAAAGGTTATTTGGAAGCTCTACTATTTTTACAAATTTTCTGGAAATCTAAAACAGAAGATTTTTTCGTACATCTTAACATCTCTGGAGATGGAATGAGAAACAGAGAAGAGAGAAGGTCTCAAGCTTGGTAGGAAGGCAGGGCCAATAATCAGTGTAGGTGGGAGATTTGGGCAGAGAGAAGCACATTTGTAGATTTGATAATGGGAAGTTCAAGGTCATCTTTTAGATGGTATCTGCTTGCTCTGTCAGAGAAACTTCTATCATTGGCTAATTTGAGGGAGGTGGGGCATGGAAAATTTAGGGAACAAAGATTTTTAAAGGCCACAGTGTAAAATGAAATAGAAAGAATGCCCAGGACAATCTACAAGAGTATCTGCTTGCTGTGGATGGTTTTGAGGCACTTTATTGTTTACCGATTTTCAATATTCTGTCACTTAAAAATAATAGCCTCTGGTGTGTATACCACAGCCCAGGTTACTATTTTCAGACTGTCTACTTGCTCCGTTCTAATAAAAAATTTCATTTCAAAGTAGCCTTATAGATTGCCGAAATGTCCAGTGAGGTTGGGCTGACCTTTCAGTTGTCTTCATTCCAGAAAAATTAAATTAATGCTTGTTCATACTTTGCTCCCTCTTTCATTCTGCAAAGTTCTGGCACAAACTCATTCAGATGGTTCCTCTTCTGAATTCCCCAACCCACCCACTGGCCCCAGCCCTCAAGCTTCCCAACATGGCAATGTTTACCTTTTCATTCAGCACCAATCTTCCACCCCATATATATTTCAACTAGAGGTAACATTATCTTGATGTATTGCAATCACTTATTTGCTTACTTAATATTTGGAGCTACATTAAAGTTAAAGTATTGCACTTTTCAAATAATCAATATAAAAGTATTTCCTTATAAGGGTCACAAGAAGTGGTGAGTTTCTTACCTGTATAGCCAGAGCCATGAAAACATACCCTGATCCCCTGGTAAACTGGAATTAGAAATGTATGGCTTAATATTTCTTGTTTTGTTCTTTCTTCTTATACAATAAAATATATACACTCCAGTTAGGTCCCTATATTTTGACTTTTAAGGTCACACTTCCAGTTCATTTTAGTGTGTTAGTGACACCATGCGGGCTATCTCAATTAAACAGTAAGTAGAGGAGGAAAACGCAGATGAAGACAGCATTGCACAGAGGCCTTAAATTGATTCAATATACAGAATGGAAGTATTGCTGGATTATAGTTTCTGAAACCATTGCTGGGGGATGCCGAGGAGTTCAGAGAGAGACCATTTGACTGTGGTTGGGTCAGAATTTTGCAGCATAAAAGAGGGAGCAAAGGGTGGATGAGCATTAATTACAGAAACTTCAAAAACTATAATTCAGAGTTACAGTTTCTGAAACCCAAAAGGGAACCATGGTGACTTCAGGCCAATCAACTGTCACGGCTTCTCAGAGAGTGGGCTACTCCGGTCCTTATTTCTTTGAAATCCTCAGAGTTCTTGTTCTGTGAGTTCTTACAAGCTGATCTGCAGTCTGATCCGAACAGGACAGTGCAAGTAGGAAGTGGAGATTCCGCACTTCCGGGGGAGCAAAGAACAGGTGTTTTGGAGAGTCAAGCAGAGAGGGGCAATAGGATTAAGAAATCGCAGATCTGGAGTAAGGGGCTCTGGCTGTGTGAGTAGACAGCGACTCCAGTTTCAGCTGGGAGATATTATTTCACAGAACTTTCCTGTGACAGGCAATATGAAAGGTCAGCAATAAAGAGCCAGCAAGAGAATTCCAAGTTGGTAACAGAGGGCTCTCCCCGACTGTCCAGACAGCTGTCGCTGACTAACAGCATCCAGTTCTCGCTCCCATAGCTCATTTCAAGTATGATCAGCCGGGGAGGGGGAGGAGACCAATTATATTGCCAAAAGTAGGGAGGACCTGGTGCTCTGTTTGCCTTTGGTGTTTTGGACCCCTTGGCTACCCTGTTTTAGGTTGAGGGCATTAAGTATATCTGTATAGATACATGTATGAATATAATGTGCTAGACAAGTTTTAGCTTAAATGTTTTAAAACAAGATTCTTTTTTTTCAATTGAAAGTCAATGCATTCTTTATCTCAATTTTTAGGTGGGGGTGGGATTTGAAGAGGCTGATGAGAAATTGGCTCATCTCATCCATGGTAAAGTTAGTGGAAAATAACTGGTAGCAAATGGAGCTTGTCATAAGTAGCATAATTGAGTCTTGACCAGTCCTTTCTGGGAGCTGAGTTTTGGTCGTGATAACTGTAGGTGAGACCTGCTCCAGTGCTGAGTCACAGCTGAAACCCCTTGGGAATGTCCCCCTTCCCATGGTACCTTTGCAGGAGGGCTACTGAGAATCCTCACTTGTTTCATCTCCATTTCAGCTTAGGACAAATACAGAAAAGTACAGAGTGTTCCCAGCATTGAGTGGAACATGGATAATTTTATAACATCCTGAGATCTTTAAGAATTTAAAGAAGTGTGTATAGTCAGTGCAATACTAACATCCAAAAAAAAAAATTTCCTAAAGAGCAAGTTTGCTGAGAGCAGATGGGACAGTTGTCTCTGTACCAGTTGAGTATGGCAGAGCAGAGCTGGGTGTCCCTGTGTTTTGATTAGGAGGTCCTTCTCCCCCATAATAATCTTTAAGCACATGGATGGCCATTGAAGCCAGGTTTCTAAGAAGTAAGGGAACAGCAGCATCAGTCAATAACTCATTTTTATTTAGAGAAATAGAAGTGACCTTCCCTCCTTCTCCCAGTGATTATTGGCTGAGAGGTGAAGGTTTATTTCATTGAAGAGTAATCTAGGAGGACATAACCAGGAAGGTGCTAAATGCCAAATGTTAGCTATTTATGTTTAAAGCTAGAGTCCACCACCTTAGTCCATTGTGCTTTCTTCCCTCTTTGTTTGCACCCCTAGACCTCTCTCCATTATAGACGCTTTCAGTTCTGCCCTCAAATTTCAAGGATTAGTTATCAAGTTTGTCTTTATCTGACCCTTAGTTTGGTTTCTCTATATCACGTATTAGTGATGCCATCTAGTATTTATCTTTCTACTTCTGACTTATTTCACTTATCATTATCCCTTCCAGCTCCATCCATGTTGCCACAAATAGCGTGAGTTTATCTTTTTTGATTGTTGAGTAATATTCCATTGTGTATATAGACCATATCTTCTTGCTCTACTCATCTGTTTTGGGGCACTTGCATTGTTTCCATAATTTGTCTGTTGTAAATAGTGCTGCAATGAACACAGTAGTGCACATATCCCAGATTATCCTCAATTATCTAGATGGACCTTAAATGTAATCACAAATGTCCTATAAGAGGGAAGTTGGGGCAGATAACTAAACAGAGGATGTATAAATGGAATACTCTGAAGGTTAAGTAAGGGGTTATAAGCCAAAGAATATAGGTGACCACAAGAAGTTTAAAAATGCCAAGGAATAGTTCTCTTCTCCTCTCCTCTTCAGAAAGAGCTGGCCTTTTTTGACACTAGCATGTGACACTGATTTCAGATTTCTGACCTCCACAACTCTAAGAGAATAAACTATGATGTTTGAAGCCTGAGTTAGTGATAATTTGTTATAGCAACAATATAAAATTACTACACTTAAGAGGTGAAGGACCTCTTCAAAGAAAATTATAAAATATTGCTAAAAGAAATAGAAGACACAAAGAAATGGAAAGATATCCCATGCTCATGGACTTAGAGAATTAACAGCATCAAAATGGCCATTCTACCAAAAGCAATCTATAGATTCAATGCTATTCCAATGATATTTCAAAGAAATAGAGCAAATATTGATGGAATTCATATGGAGACACAAAAAACCTCCAATAGTCAAAGCTCTCCTGACTAAAAAGAAGGGGAATGGAGGTATCATACTTCCAGACTTCAGACTATGCTACAAAGCCACAATAATAAAAACTTCATGGTACTGGAACAAAAACAGACACACAGACCAATGGAATAGAATAGAAAGCCTAGAAATAAACCCACAGACATATGAAAACCTAATATTTGACAAAGGAGCAAAAATTATGTACTTTTTAAAGTGAATAAAGGAAAGTTGAAAATCTTGGCAATTAATCAAGGGAGACAATTACCAGAATGGCCAATGAACAAATGGAAATTCTAATCATGAACATAGGTGTGCAAATGAATTGAGAGACTTGTGCATGAAAATCTGAGAGTACTTAATACTTCTAAACTGTCAGCAAAAGGCACTGATTCAAAAGAATACCTGCACCCCTATGTTTATAGCAGCATTCTTTACAACAGGTAAGACCTGGAAACAACCTAAATGCCCAAAGCCAGATGACTGGATCGGGAAGCTGTGGTACATATACATGATGGAATACTACTCAGCAATTAAAAAAGAAAAACTAGACGCATTCATAGGAACATGGATGGAACTGGAAGGGATTATGCTCAGCAAAGTAAGTCAGAAGGCAAAAGAAAAACACCAGATGGTTCCTCCCCTAGGAGGAATATATAAGGGAACCAAAGGAGGATCAAGGAAAGGAATAAGAACAATAATAATAATAACAAGAAACAAAAACCAAAAATGAAAAGACAAGGACAAATTGCAAATTGGGGACACTTGGTGGGGAGGGGGAAGGGAAAGGGAAAGGGCAGATGGGAGCACTGGGGACTGAGGTGATGGTGCACTGGTGGATATGGTGATGGGGAATACATGGGGATTACAACTGATGTCAAATATATATAAATTAAAGGGAAAAGAGTAAAATAAAATATAAAAAATTGTCAGCAAAAGATTTACAGATGCTGTGCCAAAATGAGAAGAGAGAACAGTGGTAAAATCTTAAGTATTTTAGAATGAAAGTCACCTTAAAGATCATCTGGTACATTTCCATATTGTAGATGAGGAAAGTTGGATACAGAGAGCTTCAGAAAATAATCCAAGGTGACACACAGCACGGCTACAAGCAAACTGGGAAAACATCTTTGCTTCTTGACTCCCAATATCTCCAGAGATTTTTCTCCTACTCCATGATATTTTAAAGTTTGCAAATAATCTGTAGTGATAAGAGAAATACTGTGGATGAATCAATCACACAGTTTTCGTTATAACTATTATTGGTTCTAAAAGAAGGAGTGGGAGGATATTGCAATTTGCAAATGCTACTCAATTAGGGTAGGAACTTCATGTTTTGTAAAAATTAGAAAATAATTTAGAAATACTCCTTTAATTTAGAAATTTTAGAAAGTAATTTTACCTACACAAAACATTAAACATTTCTTTTAATTGAGTAGGCAAAATTGCATTATTTTGAAAGACCTAGAAACTTGACATTTTTCCCTACTACCCTGACCTGAAAATGTCTTTGAGATGAATAGTTCCCCGCCCCCACCCTTTTTTTTTGGTTCCAAATGTTAAAATGACTTAGGTTTGTAGAATAAAGTGAACACAGGATGGAAGAGAAGAAGCAGCCACAGTGACAACAGTTGCAGAAAGAAAAGAAAAGGAAATAATTTATGAAGACTGGTGATTGCCCATTTGCCAGCACTCATTGGCATGTATCAATTCATCAAATATTTAAGTCAGAGCCAGGCATTAGGTTTGACACCATGGAGCTATCAAGAGAATAACTGCTGGGGTTTCTCTTCAGTGGGGAGATGTGCAATGAAGTATAGACCTATGCTGAAAAAAGATAAAAATACCAGTTTTCTGCTTGATTCCTACCCCGCTTCTATCTTGTATTTTGCTAAGATCAGTATCTTCTGATTGTCCTTGAAACTTTCCAATTTGTTAGATAATTTTTGAGGTTTTTGAGAAAAATCTTGAGTGAGTTGCAGTTTAACTGTTAGATTTTTTTTTAAGATTTATTTATTTATATATGCATACAAGAGCTGGGGTACAAGCCAGAGGTGTGTGGAGTGGTGAGAGGACTCATCAGAGACAGAGTGGGGAACAGAACAGACAGATCTACTGAAATATACTGCTAAGGGGAGCAGTGGGTGTGAGACAGGAGAGGTCTGCTGCTCCATGTGGATTAACTCCCTAGCCAGGGATTGAACTCGTGCTGTCATGGCTGAGGGATGCTTCATAGTGCGGTGCTTGACCCCTTATGCCACCAGAGAGTCCCCTTAACTGTTAGCGTTTTAACGCTGTTTCATGTTTCATAGGACACTCATTGACTTCTCATGAATCCTTAGTAATTTTTCAGAATTTATCACCTCTAACTGAGCTATTCTCCTTCTTAAATAGTCCTGGAATGAATAAGCAGAAATGACCTTAATGGGTGTAGAGAGGGTGTGTTAATTTCTTTCATTCATTCATTCATTTTTACTTACATATAATTTTGTATTATAACATTATATAAGTTTCAGTTATGCATCATTGAAAATCGACATCTATATGCCATATTAAGTTCCCCACTAAAAGTCCCATTTTATCCTTCACTATACAGTTGTCCAATAATAACAATAACAGCAATAAAGACACAGAAACCAAAAATGAGGAGACAAGGACAGACTGGGGACACCTGGTGGGGAGGGGAGGAGGAGGGTTGAGGGAAGATGGGAGCACGAGGGACTGAGGTGATGGTGCACTGGTGAGATGGTGATGGGGAATACATGGGGATTACAATTTATGGAAAGTATATGTAAATTTTAAAATATTTTATATTAATAAAAAAAAACTATACAGTTGTCCCCTTCTACTTGATTTTACCAGCCCTCCTTCCCTTTACCCTTCTATTGGTCTTATTGTCTAAAGTTAATTTTTTAAAAGAAGTTTATTTGTTTTATTTATATACCACGAGAATAAAGTCATACTGTGTTTTTCTACGTCTGACAGGTGACTAACCATCGTTCCCCTAGATTCAGGATTTCATATATTTTTATAACTGAAGAGTTATTTTCAAGATTGTGTTTATACATACCATCTTTACTCATTTGCCTGCCAATAGGCACTTAGGTTGTTTTCAACTCTTGTTATTATAAATGATACTGTAGTAAACATAGGAGTGTAGATATCTCTAAATTAGTGATTTTGTATTTTGGGGGTAAATAACCAAAGGTATGATAACTAGATCAAATAGAATTTACATTTTAATTTTTTGAGGAATTGCCATCCCACTTCCCATAGGACTAAACCAATTTACATTTCCACCAGCAATGTAAAAGAGCTCCCTTCTCTCCATATCTTCACCAAAACTTGTTTCTTTACTTTTGGATTCTTTACTTTTGGATAGCAGCCATCTTTACAGGTATGAGGTGATACTCTGTTGTTTTGATTTTTGTTGGTTCTTTTTGTGTTGTGTGGCTGAGTTTTATGAGTTCTTCATGTATTTTTAATTTTGACCCCCTTTCAGACATATAATGTACAAATATTTTGTCCTGTTCAGTAGAGTGCCTTTTCATCTTGATAAATGCTTCTTTAACTATGCAGAAGCTTTTAACTTTGAGGTAGTCCCATTTGTTTATTTTTCCTTTTATTTGCCTTGTTGCTAGAATCGGTTCCCTATACACATCTCTAAGTCAAGGAGCTTGTTACTTTGGTCTTCTTCCATGTATTCTGTAGTATCAGGTTTTATATACAAGTGTTTAATCCATTTTGTTCATTTTCACGTATGATTTCAGATTGTGCAATAATTTCATTCTTCTACATGTGTCATCCCAGAGCCATTGATTGAAGAGATTTTCTTTGCTCTATTTGTATAACTTTGGCACCTTTGTTGTTAGCTCATTGTCCACATAAATATGGGTTTATTTCTGGGTTCTATTTTCTGTTTTATAAATGTATGTATATGTTTTTAGTCCAATACCATGCTGCTTCAATAATCATCACTTTGTAGTATGGTTTGAAGTCAGAGAGTGTGGTATCTCCATTTTAGTTATTTTTTCTTGGGTTTGATTTTGCTATTCAGAGTCTTTTGTAGTTCCATACAAATTTTATGATTTTTTTGGTTATATTCTTGTGAAGAATGTCATTGAAATGGTGATATGGATCACATTGAATCTAACATTGCTTCTAGTATTATAGTCATTTTAATATTAATTCTTCTAATTCATGAGCATGGACTATCAAATTTCTCATTGTGTTTTGTTTCAATAATGTCTTATTTTCTATTTTCAGTTCTTTTACATCTTTGAATAAATTTATCCCAAGGTATTTTTGATGTAACTGTAAATGGGATAGTTTTCCTGGTTTCTTCTGCTGCTGATTAATTACTTGCATATAGAAAAGACAGATTTGTGGGCCTTCCTGGTGGCACAGTTGGTTAAGCAACGCACTATGAAGCAAACTGCAGCCACTGCAGCACAAGTTCGATCCCTGCCGCCAGCCAGGGAGGGGACCCACATGGTGCGGCAGACCTCTCCTGCCTCACCCGCTGCTGCCCTCAGCAGTGTGTTTAGGTCGTTCTGCCTGTTCTGCTCCCTATTCTGTCTCTGGTGAGTCCTCTCACCTCCCACAACTCTGGCCTATACCCAGCTCTTGTATGCATAAATAAATAAATCTTTAAAAAAAAAGAAAGAAAAGACAGATTTGTATGTACTCATCTTGTATTCTGCCACTTTGCTCTACTCATTTGAAACAGGACAAACCCAGAGAGGGGGCTGGGTTGGCTCAACTGGTGGGTCCTTATCCATGCTGGTGGGTCCTTATCCATGCACTTAAGAATGTGGAATAAGACCCCAAAGCAGACAAATGGTAAGAACGAACAATAATAGTATGTACTTATAGAAGTAGTGAGTAGAGTGAGAACTAAGAGATTAGTTTTATACTGACATGTAGGCACTCCTACCCCAGATAGTGCCTGCTGAGCAGAGACCAAGGTTCAAGTTGAAACTTCAGTTGGAAAGTTGGCAGCTTTTCTGCAAAGATACCCCTTCTTGACAGCAGCTTAACTGCCAACTCCCCCAGGAGTTTTTAGTTGCCCAAAGCCCCAACTCCTCCCCTTTTGCTATCAACCTCTGTTCAGGAGAAAGACTCTGAAAAGTTTTACCTTCTACCATGAAGTTGACTATGAGAACTACACACTGACTTGGCTTTGGCAGATAAGAAGGGGAGTAAGACCATTTATTATTTGTTAAAATATTGTCATGCAAAAAAGTAAAATGAATTTTAAAATACAAAACCTGTCATTTACTGTTAATTATTCATAACCACCACAAATTCTGCATTTATTAGAATATATATGCATATGTACTTGTCTCTATGTATCTATGTATATTTCTATTGTTCTGTGTATCTTTTTTATCTGTATTTCTGTCTAAAATATAGACAAACTGTAATAAGGGATTTGAAAATCAACCCCTGGATCTTTAAAAATCAATGTAGTAAAATGTCAGTCTTCTCTAATGTTTGCTTCTTGTTGAGTTATTATCTAAATATTCAAACAGAAAAATGGTTGGAATTTCTAGTGAATGACAGTAGTGTTTCTATAAGATTGCTGTCTGTATTTGTTCTATATTGCATGCTTTTTGCTCTCAATTTTATGCAGATACTTTCTCACGTTTGAATGCTCCCAAAATTAGTTTGCATCATACCATCAAGATATACATGTATATACTATCAAAATAATTAGCAGGGTCTTTCAGAAATTATAATTTCTGCATCTTGCTGGAAAAGGGCAATATGAGAGTTGAGATATTTATAATTTCAACAGACATCTGAGTTAGTGAAATAGATTTTTCCAATGTATCTGTTCATTTGAGGAAGCTCCTTTTTCTTTATTTTCTCCCCACTGATTTATGGATGCTAACTCATTTTACCCTCCGTAGTCACTTAGCCTTATCTGTTTCATAACCATAGACACCCCCTCAGTCTTAATCCTGTCCAGCCTCAATGTGTCCCTCCCACTGACCTCGTCAAGGACCGAGTCAGTTCTATGGGAACTCTAGTTCAAATACCTTATTGTCTTTTTGAAAATCGAAGGAACATAACATATTTGAAGTCTGGTGGGACTCTCATCATTATATAGAATGTGTCAGCTGAATATTATATTAAATGTTTTCCTGTACTTATCAGATTGACCTGAAAGTATGAACTCACTTGCAACAAATCAGCACCATTTGGCTTTCTCATTGCTGATGTTAGATTTATCTTCTAATATTTTACATGAATATATGGCAGATATGCAATTTCTTAAACTCATGTATCATCAGAGTCCTGGCAGGAAACAGATGATTCACTCAAGCTAAGCAATTGAGGAGCATTTGCTAAAGGGCTGTTTGCAAAGAAGTGGGCAGGATTTCAAGGACCACAGTGTAAACTATGTCAGCCTCCAAGACTAGTGGCTTTATGGCATTGTCCACATCCTTTATCTGAAAAGGCAAAGTGGGGCCAGGTATTGGACTCCAGAGGGACAGCTGAATGAAGAAGACCTGTTTGAAGGAGCTGTGATAGTTAGAAGATGAAATCCCACAGCAACACAATAGGGAGCAAGAGAATAAATGCTTTAGCTTCGTCCTTCTCCCACCTCAGTTTTCTGCAACTCCTGTGGGCTAAAGGTAACTGGAAGCCAAGGGGCAAGAGAGCCCCTACTGCCATCCTAAAGTCAGTCTCCTTAGCACAGGTAAAGTGGAGAAGAGTAAGTGTGCATCTGTAGAGCCTCAACAACCTTCATCACACCCTGCAGAAACTGTGTAGTCAAAAACTGTGTTAGTGATAAAGACAGCTCTTGCTTGTCTTTATGCAATGTGTGCAATATTCATTTCTTCAGTAGCTAGTTGTCGACGGCTTCTTATGTGCTAGGCAGTGTATATATTGATCAACATTCTTATGGTTTTTAAAGTGTAACATTACAGAATCCTGGACACGTTAAGTCTTCAAAGAAATTTGAGCAATATAATGCATTATTAACTCTAGGAACCTAACATGCAGCCTTGAAGACCCAGAGATTGCAGAATGACTATAATATATATTTACACATAAGAACTCCCTTGGAAACCTCTGAATCTAACTTTGCGGAAAACATTTCTTTGTGATATTTAGATAGTAACATTTTAACATCATTTTTACCTCCTGTCATTGATATAACATTTTTTACACTAAAAATGTGAGTTTTGAAGTCATTAGGTGGTGTCTATCTTCAGAGTAGCCAAGTAGATGATTCTTCATTTCTGTTCCTGTTTTCATTATAAAAGAATCAGTTGCACATATAAATGAGTCTCTTCACAATGTATTGACTTAGATAAACACTTTGTGATGATGAAGCAAAAACAAATAAATGGATAAAGCTGCTTAGAAGAATTAACAAATATTAATGTAAAATTAGGACCACTTATAACCTTTTTATTTGGTTGTTCCTGGGACAGTCATGTTGAATATTACAAGAACTTGTTAGAAACAGTAGATCAATTAGCTGGAACTATAGGCAGGTTATGAGTGCTATAGAAGCATTATATTAGCATTTCAACACTGCTTATGATTGCTATTATGTTGTCCCTTCTGCTTCCTGTATAACAAAATCATCACATTCTTGGTGAACATTGTGCAGCTAGGACCTGTTAGCATGTGTTCCGTGTTTAAATTTGCCCTGCAAGCTTTTTAATGACACTCTAAATGGAGAGCTGATGACAGAAGTTGAATTTCAGACTAAAGAATATTATTTGAAAAGCCTCAAAGGGCAACACTCTCTTCATAGGAAGGCTGAGTTAGTTTCAAAGATGAGCGTTTTACTTTAGACTAGGCCTCCAGGGACACAGGGTAAGCTCTTTGCTAAGTTACCAACTCCTGCACTATGCACAAAACTCTGAACCTTAATTTTTTTTAATTTTAAAAACATTTCACTAATTTTAAAGTGTCACCATGTCTCTTTCTAGCTACATAGTGCTATAATTTTCTGTCAACCCAAATAATAGTTTTAGAGTGTACTTCTTAAATCCAATCTCCGAAGTATACTGTGACTATTGACCGGAGTGTTGAATTGATAACTAAAAATCCACAGACCATTCATAGTTTCCTCCATTATGTCAGTGGGCCTTTCATGTTAAAATCTATATACTTTAAGAAAATGAATGATAGTAGAGAAAGTGATGATATCTCCTATGTGTTAAACACCTAACCTGGATTTAAGCTGAGAAAGCCATCTTAATCTCTGAAAATCAAATATTTAATTTTTAAGTTTTGGTGTGATACAAGATAAGCTACATATATATTTTATACTTTTTTCAAATTAACATACTTAGATACATTGAAGCCCAAATGCTAGTGGATAAATGTCAGGGTCCAAACAGGAAATAGATGGTGCACACAAATCATGATAATTCTAGATGGCTTATTAATAAAGGGGCTGGTTAGAAAGGAGATTGTAAAATAGACTGCAGGAACAGAGGCCAAGCATCCTACCTCTTTGGTCCAAAGAGGAAGAGTTTACTAGAACCAGGAATGAAGTGGTCAAGTAAAGCCAGTAGCCTGAGGACTTTATTTCAATGCTCACAGCAAGGCTGGGGTGTCCTCACAGAAGGGAACCAGGTTAATGACTTCTCTGACCTCACTCTCTTCTGTTTCTCCAGTTTATTCCTCTAGCAACCCATTCGCTAAACCCAACTGGAAGCCAGGGGTCATAGAAGTCCAACTAATACAGCTAATACAGGTCAGTGTTAGGGGCTGATAGAATGGTAGAAAAGGATGGAATATAAAGTGAGAGCCAAAAGAAGATGGCTGACTCATGACATGTGGTATCCCCCAAAATCTTCCAATCCTGACTGGTAAATCTGAATGTGACCTCACTGGAAATAAGACCGTTGCAGACAAAATCAAATTAAGGTTATGTCATATTGGATCAGAGAGGCCTTAGTTCAATGACTGGTGCCTTTACAAGAGAAAGGAGGGGGTGCTTGGACGTAGAGACACAGAGGATACACACAGGGATTAAGTTTATGTGAAGATGGAGACAAAGAGCATAGTGATTAGCAATAAGCCAAGGAATATCAAGGGCTGCTGGGTGCCACCAGCACCTAGGAAGAGGTGAGGAAGTGTTCTCTACCACGCCTTCAGAGGTAGCACAGCCCTGGTGACCACTTCTGGATTCCAGTATTCTGAGAGAGTCGATTTCTGCTGTTTTAAGCAATCCAGTTTGTGGTGCTTTGTTATGGCAACTCTAGGGAAAGACCATGTATTGCTCAGTTCTCTTATAATATAGTCCTATCATTCAATTCTATTATAAAAATACAAATGCAGTTGAATTCTGCTTCCTTTCATTCTTCTTGTTAAGCTATCACAGCCCCAAACCTAGATTACATGTATGTGATGATAGAGATGGATGTGTTTGGAAGGGAGGGAGGAGGGCTCCTACTAGGCTAAAAAAAAGTGTATTCTCAGCCTACTGGGTTGGAGACTACTGTGATCATTCAAACAAAAGTCCCTCTACCTGGACTTGTGGTACTCTGACCAGCCAGTCTTCTGATTTTTAGGGACTCTCACTTATCCTCCTAACTCCCTGTGACAGGCTTGGTTTGTCCACCTTCAAGAGTCTGCCCTCTCCACCACTGACATTGGGCAGTGTTACCTTCATTCTGTTTACCAGAATCTGTGTTCCCCCCAGCCTCATAGCCAAGGTTTCATATGATGCTTTTTAAAAAGCCTTGTTATGAAAATTTGCTGATAAGAAGGTCCATACAACAACCAATTATTCCTTCTTTGCTTCCATACACCTTGCTTAATTTGACATCATCATAAATAAGTAGAAACTTCTGCTTCAGGCCAAATTGAGAACAGCACCTGGGTTGTTTTTTTTTCTTATTCTGAAATAGCTAATAAACAAGGGAAAGTACTAGAAACAATGGTTTTTAGACATTTAGCAGCAGACAATATAGGATAGTGATTCCCGAGAGGGGGAAAACAAATCATTGCTCCCGTTTATTTTTTTGGAGTGAGTTTTCAGATTGCAGCATAAGGAAAGTGAATCCCGGAGGAATCATGAGTTGAGAATGAGTTCGAAATTCAGAGCAGGCAAGGTGACTAGTATTCACAGGCCAGGATATCAGGGAAGGCAGAGCTGCCCAGAGAGACAGCACAGGCGATCCGAAGAAGGTCCCTCTCACGGCTTCTGCTAAGTGTGTGTGGGGACGCACATATTATGAAGAAACTCCCTAAGGTTGGAGAATAAACTACTCAAAAAGAGCAAACAGTATTTTCTCCAGAGCTCGAGGATGACTTAGAATAGTTGGTATCCCCGCAGGCAGACAACAAAGACCACGTCACACATGGAGCGTTAAATAGAGTGCTCACACAGTAAGATGTTCCCTCAGTGGTGGAGAGAAACCAGCCCTAGATTAAAGTCCACTCTGACCCAAACGCAAGACTGAGAAGAATTGATTTGCTTCCAAATAACTAAACTATGTTACAGAATGAAACGTGTGTGACGTGTATGTGTGTGTGTGTACATAGATACATAAATGGAGTGCTCAATAAGGTAAACATTCATTCTATGATATTTATTTAAAAATGAAGAGGCGTATAAGAAAGCAAGAAAATAAGACCTCTAATAAGGGGGAAAATCAATTTACATTAACTCATAAAAGATACAGGTAAAAGTAGTACATGAGAACATTACCACATCTATTAGAACTCCCATATCCCGTATGTTTAAGGCAACAAGGATTAGCAAGGATGTTTATTCTTCCCTCATATTCATTGTACTGGAAACCCAGGTCAGTGCAATTAGTCAAAAGGGAGAAAAGGGAGGAAGGGGGAAGAGTAGAAAGTGGAGAGAGAGATCGATCACATATATGGAGGAAAATAGGGAAGTAAAAGAAAAGAGAGCAGTAAAAGCTGTCTATATATGCAGATGACAAGATTGTTTACTTATAAATTCCTTCACAATCTACAAATCAAAATCTAAAAAAAAAATAAATTTACCAGTCTCAGGATGTCAAAGTTAATATACAAAAATCAAATCAAACATCTATACGGTAAGATAAAAAATTGCAATATAAAAAATTATAAACAAAACAAAATAGGAATAAATTTAGCAAAAGGCATGTAATACTTGTACACTGAAAAGTGTAAAATATTGCTGAGAGAATTTATAGAAAATCTAAATAAAATAATAAATGGAGAGATATATCATGTTTGTAGATTAGAAAGTCAATATCATTACGATGTCCTTGTTCCCAGAATTTATCCATAGATTCATTGCAATTCTAATAAAAACCACAAAAGGTCTTTTGGGGGATAAAAACTGACAAGTTGATTCTGAAATTTATATAGAAAAATAAAGTTGGACCTCCCTCATGGCACAGCGGGTTGAGCACCACACTGTGAAGCATCTACTGCACAGCAGCACGAGTTCCATCCCTGCCTCCGGCCAGGGAGGGGACCCACATGGCACAGCAGACCTCTCCTGCCTCGCCCTCTGATCCCCTCATCAGTGTATTTCAGTTCATCTGCCTGTTCTGCTCCCCACTCTGCCTCTGGTGAATCCTCTCACCTACCGTGACTCTGGCTTGTACCCCAGCTTGTGTATGCATAAAAATAAAAAAAATTAAAATCTTTAAAAAAAAAAGAAAAAGAAAGTTTACTAAAATACTTTAAAACACCTTGAAGAACAAAGTTGGAAGACACATACTACCAGATTTCTTGTCTTAAAGCCTAAACAAACAGAATGATAAGGATAAAAATAACCAGTGTCCAGATTCAAGGTCATATGTTTATTCACGTGATATGGGGAAAACAGTGAAAAAGAAACAAACAAAAAACTTTGGCATCTACTTCACCCTGCACAGAGAAATTGTTAGATGAATCTAAAAATAAAAAGAATCTAGAAACAAGCAGGCTAATCACTTCACTACCTTGTTTGACAATGATTTTGGGAAAGGATAACAAAAGCTCCAAATGTAAAAGGAAAAATTATCAAATCTTATCAAAAATTAAATCTTCTGCTAATCAAAAGATGACAGGCATCAAAAAAATGAAAAACTATATTCTCACATGTAATGAAGTCTAAAATTTAATAACAAAAATCCAATTAAAGATTGTGATCAAACAAGAACACATAATTTATCAAAGAAGATCTACAAATGCTCAGTAAATACATAATAGTATTCAATATTCCTGGTCACCAGGGAAATGCTCAATAAGAAGGCATTTCATACCAAAAAGAATGGCTGCACTGAAAAAAAGATAAATGATACACTGTTGGTGAGAAATACTGTACTGATATGCACATTGGAAAAGAGTTTGTCAGCTTTTTTATAAGTTAAGTGTGCATCTACTCTGACTTAGTCAGTTCACTTTTGAGTATATAGGCAAGAAAAATATGATCTATGTCCATAGAAAACTCTTCTCTAAGAGTGTTACTAAAAGCATTATTCATGATATCACCAAATAATATAAATTTCATCAGAGGTGAATGGGTAAGCAAATTTTGATATGTTCATACAATGACTATTGATATCACTAGCTAATTCTCCATTTCCATGAGTTGCACTTAGAGTATTCACACATGATGTGCAATCCATTGATAAACATTTCTACCTTTTCTTTTAGTAGATCTGTAAATTCCATTCCATACCAAAGATTTTCACCTAGTTACTCAAAGCATTTTACATTTCATAATCTTTCCTCCCCTTTTCTCCAAAAATATTAATTAGTGACAGCAGTAGAGTTTTTAATAAATAAAGTTGCAGTTAAAAATCTTTATTCGGGCCTCCCTGGTGGCGCAGTGGTTTAAGCAATGCACTATGAAGCAAACCGCAGCCACTGTAGCACAAGTTCGATCCCTGCTGCCGGCCAGAGAGGGGACCCACATGGCGAGGCAGACCTCTCCTGCCTTGCCCACTGCTCCCCTCAGCAGTGTGTTTCGGTCGTTCTGCCTGTTTTGCTCCCTGCTCTGTCCCTGGTGAATCCTCTCACTTCCCACACCTCTGGCCTGTACCCCAGTGCTTGTATGCATAAATAAACAAATCTTTAAAAAAAAAATCTTTATTCAAACAGTAAGATTTGATTGAACCTTTGCTGTATGGCAGGAACTACTATTGCTATGAGATACAGCCGGAAACTGACAATAGCATATACTAGTGCTACAAATACTAAAGCTACCTTAGGGGTACAAGCAGTCCACAAGATAAGGGTGTACATGGCATCATAAATGATAAGTTAATAGGGAAGAAATTAAAAAGAAACATCTAGGTAGTACTCCAGTTTTGAATAATTGATTAATTACTGCCTCTTCATTGTCTCCAAGTCAATTTGTTGCCTTCTGGAGGTTGCTTGGGCAGTTTGTTACTGATACCAGTGGAAACCCAGTAGAAGTCTGGGAAATGAGTCTGTTAGTAGATAAAAACATAGATTTTAGAGAAAACTATTTTTATTCAAATTCCAG
This sequence comes from Galemys pyrenaicus, assembly GCA_019455555.1. Lineage (NCBI taxonomy): Eukaryota > Metazoa > Chordata > Mammalia > Eulipotyphla > Talpidae > Galemys > Galemys pyrenaicus. The sequence continues at coordinate 2,416,152 of JAGFMF010012284.1, read as the reverse complement.
TTGTTACTAGCTGTATGGGCAGGATACTGACATTCTCTGCACTGCAGTCTTTTCAGTTATGCAATGAGAATGATAATACTGATCTTACCTCTTAAGGTTATTGTGCAACTGTTAACAAAGAACTTAGAATAGTACTTGACAAATTGTTTATTAAATAAAACAACACAGAGAAGACTATTTCTGAGCTTTTGTTCACCAGGTTTCTAATTTAGGTGGACTTGAAGATTATGTTCGGTACACCCGCTCTTCAGGCTCTGTGCACAAATGCTATTTTTATTAAATACTTGTAATGATACAAAATTTAGTAGAGTTTTCTGTGCTACTTAAAGATAGGAAAGATGTTGTTTCTCCTAGTTTGGTTATGTTTTGAAAAGTGAACAGAGTCCATCTATGTTAGAAAGGCTTCATTTGTTGTTTGCTTTGTCAGTTTTTCCATTAAAAGGTAAGCTCCATGAGGGCAAGTGTTTTATTTTTCTTTTATTTTTTGTCAAACATTCAATCCATTGAACAAATAGATGAACAAGAGTGAGTGTGTGAGTGAGTATATACAATGCAATTAATTCCAAGGAGCCAAGTTTAATTGTGGCTTAGTCACTGATCCCAAGAAGACACTATTGCTTATCTATTTTAAAATGTATTATTTTCTGGAGGTTTTATTGAATGCCAATCTATTTGAGGTAATCTGCTAAACTGTGGGTTCTTAGCAAGCTCACAACTTGATAACATATATATGAAAGGGACATAAAAAAATAATATGAGGTAGAAAAGAATAAGTGTTCTGAGAAGCAAAAAAGAAAACCAAGAGCAGTAAGGAGGGAGAGAGAAGTAAAAGATTCAGAGAAAATTCCTTATTGACCCCTTATTTTTTAGGGATACTTGGACAGATTCATATGATCTTCCCATGAGGTCTTCTTAAACAAATCTTTGAAAATCAAAATACTTGTCAAGTTCACAAGCCCTGTAAAACCCCAATAGAAAGTATGAGGTAGTTTTAGTGAAATTAGAAAACTTTCTGTACAAAAACTAGTAAGAAGCAAGAGGGGCAGTAGTTTGCTAAGGAGCTATGAAGAGATTTTGTAGGTCTGATTATTTTTCAGTTTGTTCACATGCATTTGCACTTCCAGTTCTTTTGTTACTTCTCGGAGTTATTTATGTTATTTAATTTGTAGAAATACACAAGATTGTGTGACATACGCACTTTGAGAATTTGTTTCCCTGACAATGATTACTTATATTTGTAGAGAATAACATTACAAATGCATTAAATCCAGGTACCCAAAAAGAAATTGCAGCTATAAATTTCACTCACAAGAAAAGTTGGTATCAACATTGCATATTTTTTACCTCTCTTAGGTTTCATCTTTATAATATTGAAGAAAAGTTTAGTTATTTTAAAAGTAACTCTACCGAAAGTCATTATGGTCATGAAAATACAAGCCCTGTGAATGAAACATTTATTTAAAAAAGTTGAAAAGTGTGCACTTTTGTACATGTAAGCAGGAAATATTGAAATGAGAAAATTAAACTTCCTATAATTAAAATTCTGTGGTTTGTTTGCCAAACCATCTTCAATTTCATTATGAAATGAAGACGAGATAGCATGATCATCTCAAATCAGAAAAACAGTGAACACTTACCAAAAACCTTATATATGTTAGGCAAGATTTTATATTTTTTAACTCCTTAGATCCTTATAATAACTATGGTAGGTAGATGATTTTATTATCTCTATGTAGTAGGTTACAATCTTATATGAGATACATTAAAAAGATTGTAATCTTCCAGGGCCAACAAGTGACCTGGTAGAAACTTGGAAGATGCCCCTCTTCCTCTTCCTTTACAACCCGAATAACCCTGGACTCAGTGTAGTAATGGTTTCATAGTAGTTGTAATCATAACAATGATCCAATCTCTGTCTACAAAGTTTGGGTTTTTCCCCCTTAAGATTACCAGAATTTCTTTGGCAGTCATTACATTGAAGTGTTTGTAATAATTCTAGCAATGCTTTATGTGAAGACAGAAGCTACAGAGAAAGTTGAATGTTGGCATATTTCAACACTTTTTCTTATGTGTAGCATTAGTATTAGTATTCATAGTATTAGTTTTAGATCACTTCATTTCTGATCTACTGAGGTTTTAAGCACATAAGTGACCAGTCTCCATTGCAAATGGGGTTGTGGGGGAGAAAGAAACATTTATTGAGCACATAATTGAACCAACTTGTTCTAGGGCCTTACTAGAATGATCTCAAATAATATGCAAAGTAAGTCTGTAATTCATTTATTTATTAATTCATGTATTAGGGATGGTAATAGAAATGAATTTCAAGTTGGAGAAGTATAGTGGAAAATGGGCTATGATTAGAGGTTGGGTGGGACAGAAGTCGAGCCTGAGGATATGGAAAAGGATGACAATGAAGAAGGCTTTGGGTGGAAATTGTGATGGAATGAACCTGGATACACTTTATCGTATCTGACGTGCTCTTTATTTTATTGATTTGTTCATTGTCTCTTACCCCTGCTAGAATATAATCTCCGTAGAGGCTCCCGTTGTGTTTTGCTTTCCTTATTGTCTATCTCCAGGGTCTGGAACAAGGCCTACTATTCCAGTGGGCATAAATACTTATTGAATGAATGAGTGAGTGATTTCAGGAATATTTATTGTGCTGTACTGGTCACTTCACTAGAGCTGAGGTACCCATGATAAATGAAATTGCCCTGGTTCTTAATAAACTCATAGTCCAGTATGAGAGAAACAGGCTAGTACCACTTGATGTGAATGTGTGACTGGGAAGGCAGGAATTCAAGAAACACCTTTATGATAAGAGAGCCTGATTCAGGCCCAGGGGAGAAGAAAGGCCTTCATAGACGAGACAAGTACATCTCAGCTGAGCTCTAAGGCAACATAGAAGTAGCCACAAAAGTCGGAGGAAGGATGTACTAGACCAAGAAAAGAAGAACGAAAAGCCTTATAGGCCAGTGAACACATGGAAGGTCCAGAAAACTCTGCTGTTAATATCTTCATTTGCTGTTAATGTTCCTCATTTTGAGGAAACTGAAGATCAGAAAAGTGAAATAATTGGCCCAAGGTCACACTGAATCAAGATTCCAACTCAGTTCTGTCTGAACCAAATGCCACAGCTTTTCCAAATGCTCTCTGTATATGACCTCATAGACAAGAGTCCCCTCATGTATCAAACACCCTCCTCCTGTTTATGTGACTATAGTTTTAGTCTCATTTGTTGCTATTTAAAGTATTCCTCAGAGAATCACGAAGCTGACTTTTCTTTTTTTTTTTCTCCATGTGACATAAACTTGCACCTAGTAAGCAAAGTTCTTCTCACTTTCTTAGGATACTAAAGATTCATATTTGTGGTCTAGTATGTACATTTAACCAATATAAAGGACTGAAAGAATCAGCATGGCTTCTAAAAATGCTGATTTTCTCTTGGGAAATAGCTTGCACACAGGGATTATCGTCCCTGTTCAAAGAGAAAGATTGTTCAGCAATTTGTTGGACCAAATTCTGTAATAAGCAAAGACTAGTCTGGACACAGGTCCAGCCAGGCCTGCCTGCACACATAGTGGTCATCTCCATTGGCTTTTGGGTAGCTTGCCTTCATCCGCAGAATTCAGAATTAAGAAACCACAAGTTTTCTAAGTTGGCAGTGTTTCTGTCCTCTTGATTTGTCTGCATAGACATTACCACCCTTGATTTCTGGATTTTTATTCATTTTCTGTGCTCGGTGGGGACCTCACAAAGGTAGGAACATAGTGAACTTCAAGTCTGTGAAAGGCAGTCTTCTTGCAATCTGTTTTTGAAACTGTGGAGTGCTGTAATAATGTCCATTGCTGAAAGGAATGGCCGCTGGCTAAATGCCACCAACAAGGAAAGTCTAAAACCTAGAATCAGCTGGGGATTCAAGAGTTTTTCTTCTGTTAACAAGACTTTTCAATATTCTTTTTTTATTATTATTACTTATATTCGACATCATTTGTATTCCCCAGGGAGTACCAACCACCATTCCACCCGTGCACCATCACCTCAGTCCCTTGTGCACCCTCTGCCCTCATCCCCGTCTTTGCCCTCTCCTCCTTCCCCTCCCCCCCATGGTCCCTTTGGTTTATCTTGGCTTTTTGGTCTTGTTGAGTTTTTTGTTTGCTTTTGGTTATAATTGCCCATTTCCTTGAGCTTATTCTTTGTTGTTGTTCTTCTTTCATATTCCTCCTAATAGTGAAGCCATTCGATATTTTTCTCTTGCCTTCTGACTTGTTTCACTTCTAGTTCCATCCATGTTCCTCATTTTTGATTGCTGAATAATATCCCATCATGTATATGTACCACTTTTCTTGATCCAGTCATCTACTTTTGGGCATTTGGGTTGTTTCCAGGTCTTACCAATTATAAATAGTGCTGCAATGAACATAGGAGTACAGGTGCTCTTTTGGATCAGTGTTTTTGTGTCCTTTGGATAGATTCCTAGGAGTGGGATTGATGGATCATGTGGTAGTTCCATTTCTAGTAGACTGAAGAACCTCCATACGGTCTTCCATAATGGTTGGATTAGCTTGCATCCCCACCAGCAGTGTACTAGGGTTCCTTTTTCTCCACATCCTCACCAGCATTTGTTGTTGTTGGTTTTTTTGATGTATGCCATTCTTACCAGTGTAAGGTGGTACCTCATTGTGGTCTTGATTTGCATTTCCCTGATTATGAGGGATGTTGAGCATTTTCTCATGTGCCTCTGGCCATATGTATGTCCTCTTTGGAGAAGTGTCTTTTAAGTTCTTCTGCCCATTTTTTGATTGGGTTTTTTACTTCATTTTTCTTGAGACTCTTCAATATTCTTCTTAGTCATTTTCTCCAAGGTACCGGGGATTTAGAGAATCTGAGTTTTAGCTTTAGCTCTGTCATTTAAAGTTTATTAGTTAACTTGGGCCTCAGTTTCCTAGTCTTTGAAATGGAGATAATAACTTTGGAGTTGCCTACTTCATAGTGTTGTCATGAGGAACAAGTGAGATGGTATGTGAACATAACCCATAAACCATAAAACATTCTGTAAATGTAAGCCATCCATATGACTATTATTATCCATGAATTACAATGCAGTGGAGTGAATTCATTTAGCCTTATTATGACCAGTCATTACTTCAGGCAGGAGGACATGACGTCTGTGTAGAAACATATTGCTGAATGTCAAAGCACCGCCGTATGGCTTGGACTGTCTTCACTCACAAAATTACAAAGGGCAACACATATACTTCATGGACTTCACATCTGTGGTAATAGTAACCTCCCATCTTGCTCACTTTCATAGAGAAGACATTTGAGACAGTCTATAATTCTATTGCTAATATCTTAAATATCATTAAAAGACTAATAACTTTTGGATGAGGCACATAGCAACTATGAGGTAAATGGTCCAGAAAGTATAACATAATGTTTAAGAGTTTGGGCTCTGGGGTCTTCCCAATGTTCTTACATAGGATTAAGATAGTACTAATTTATGCTACAGAAACAAATTAATTTTGAAGTAGTATTGGTCTACCATATTATAACTTTATTTTCTTTTTATGTAAAATCTGGTGCAGGTCAATAATGATTCTCCTTAATCCACTGTTCTAGTAGCTCAGACTCCTTCCATTCCACTTTAGCCCTGCTGTTTCAACATGTGAGTTCCAAATTTGAACAAAGCAGGAGAAAACATTAGTGTACAATAGACATATCAGCCTGCAAATGTCTTGACCACATTATTTCACCGTCATTCCCATTCATGTGTCTTTGGCTTTAAAATCAAGTGACTTTGCCTGATTATCGGAATCTGACTAGTACAGTCCTCCAGTGTTGCCAGGAAGGAGAGAAGAGGCAATAAAGAGAAGCATTGGAGTTCTCTATCATACCCAGGGGCTCTACCCTTACTCAAAAAGTTAGTTATGACAGACTTTTCCTTATGTATAAAGTAGAAGTAATAATATTTTCTACCTAATGCAGCTAGCAAGTCATAGGATATGATTTGGAACACAAGCACTCTGGCTCCAGAATCCCCTGCTTTAACTACTCACTTCTCTTCCTGGGGGCTATTATGCTAGCATGACAAATGAGAGAACACATGAAGTGCAGAGCCTGTCCTCAGCAGAGCATCAGAGAATTTATTTCATTTTCATCATCACCTTTCACTTTACAGTGCTGAGATGGTATTACCAAGTGGGCATCTTGCTTCTGAGAAGGGATGGTCTAGACTGGGGACCACTGAATATTGGCCCAATTATGAATGATGCTTCACTTTCTCTAGCCATGAAAAACCTCCTTTCCCACCGCTTATGCTATCTTGGATTATGTCCTTCCATGGAAGAGCATTTGCAAGTTTCCTAATCTTAAGTCCAATTTGGCATGGAACTTCCCAGTCTCCATTAGCTTGTAATGGCAGGTTTTCTGTCTATCAGAACATTATGGGGGATGAAATGCAAGGAGAATAAGGAGTGAAATGATGGTGTTTGAAAAGATATCATAAGAAAAGTTATCCAGATGGTATAATTGCTTAGAGATTTTATCATATATTTGAGTTTTGCTAATGGAGAGCTTAACTGTAATCTCTTTAAATTGGTTAGTCATCATTCTGCTTGTTACACCAAATTAAGAGTTAAGAGTAGTTCCTCATTTCCTTTCAGTTCACCTTATCACAGAAATCTAAGAGATGAAAAGAAGTTCTACTTCCAAAATAACAACAAAATGGACAGAGATAATGGAAGAAAATGTGAAAGGCCTGAAATCTTGAGATTAGATATGACTTGTAATGAATTTGGAGGAAAGACTGAAAGAAGGAACACTTGCTAACTGAACAGAAAGACGATTCTATTGACTACAGAGAGCAGTCATAGTAAGTTACTATGAAAATATTTTCCAAACCTCCAGGCGAAAGCACAGACTCAGTGAAGATAAATAACTCTCAGAGTCCTTTTATTAGGTGAATCCATAAGGAAGCTGCAACTCATGAACACTGTCTAATGGCCCTGTTTTAATCTTCTTTCTTGCTAACACTGAATAAAACAAGTAAAAGTCAGGGTTAAGTAAGAAAACAGTCTTTACGATACCTTTGTGTTCTCTCTATTGACAGATTCATGCTCCAAACTTAAGATCTAAAAAATACACAGAACACATATTCTCTCTCTCTCTCTCATTACTGTAGATCATGTAAATTGCTGGGTGTCCTGGATAACTTGTGAGACCATTACAATAGTTCAACTCAATATACATCTTTGAAGACATTATGTTGAAGTCAACAGGCAAATTAGCTCATTGCATTAAAAAGCTGCCTGCAGCAGGCACCTTGGCACCTTCTAGCCCAAACTAACCATACTCTGCGGTCTCTACTGCAAGGACCTCCCTTTCGTCCAGTTTGCCTTCAAGTTGCCACCATTGTCTCAGGTGTAGACCACCACCAGCTTCTCCCAGGCCTCCTCAGGCCTCTTTCCTTGAACATCCATTTGTCCTTTAAAATGTAGATCTCATCATGCCACTGCCCCACTGAGAACCCTTCAGTGGTACCTACTGGTCTCAGCATAATAATCAGATTCACCTAATACCTTAAAGGGCTCTCCATGAACTGCCTTCACCTACTAGACAGCATCCTCATGTCTCTAGCTGTACCTCCTCTATTCTCACTTGCGATAAGTCATTTTTTCAAATATACTCCATGACCTCCTGCCCCACAGCCTTTATACACATGTCCCTCTGATTGTGCAGCTCCCACCCTGGCTTCACCTAGCTAACTCCTGTACTCCTTTCGAGCACTCTGTTGTTGTTTTTTTTTCACTCATGTGTCTATCATCACAGTACTTACATACTGAATTGTATAATTAATTTGCAAATCTCACAAGAACAACATTACAAAATTGCACGAGGAGATGATTGCTATATCCAGCGTTTAGCACCAGGCCTCATAGATAGAGATGCTAAAGATTTGTTGAATGAAAGGGTAAGTGAAATAACTTACCCTTCTTAGAAACAGTGTTGACAATTAAGCTAACAGAAAGTAGAAAGAAATACTGTAATATACAGATAAAAGAGTTATTCATTCCTTGCAGTGGGACTAAGTAAAGCCCCATTGACTTAAAGTAGTTTTTAAGGATTAGCAGAATGAATACATGCAAAGTGAAATCAAAGTTCTACCTACTCAGAGATAAGCACTTGGCCAAAGACAGACAAGCAACATTTTTGAAGAATAGTAAGGTTTGTAAGAGCTCAAAATTCTATTGAAAGTATATGAAACCATTAAGTAAAAAAATTATATGGCTCTACAAAGTTTATTATAGCATTATTATTTACAACAATTAGGTCATAGAGGCAACCTAATCCAATACAGGATTGGATTAAGAAGATGTGGTATTGCCACACACTGGAATATTAGTCAGTCATAAAAAAGACAAGAGACACCACTTACAGCAAAATGAAATGTTTATATATAGCTATATATGAAATATATGGTGTATATATATATAATAAATAAAGCAATCAGAACAACATATCCAAATATTAGACATTTACATTGTGGCCTATTCAACAAGGCAGAATACATTAAAAACTAGTGAATACTAATAAAAACAGTGAGACTTCTTAAGTTATGTGGGAGGGAAAGAAAGGTCAAAGAGGGAAAGGCAAATTTTATTGTCCTTGTGAGAGGAGAAGGGCATGATCACAGATGATTTTGTGGATGGGTAAGAATAATCTAAGTGAAAAATACCAAAAGTCTGAATTAGGCTAATGGTAAGAGGAATGCAAGCAGGGAACATTCAAGAGATAGAACAAAAATCAAAACTTCTTTTTACATTGAAATCCAATGAAACACAAATTTAACGTAGAAGTTTCTTGACAACAATTGTAACTTTTCTTTGTGAAGGTTTCATTTAGTGAAGCAACTCAGTCTGACTTTTCTGGGAAATGAGAGAGAGGGGTAGAGAAAGATTATTTCAATTGTAAAGGAAATAACTTAACCCTAGGAGTTTAGGTAAAAATAAGGAATTTTTTGACACTTGTGCCATGACAGGTCAATTTGCTGCTGGAGGCTGTCTTTATTTTTGTCATCTTTCACTTCTGTTTTCCCTTGAGTTCAGTTGTAGTCCCTAGACAGGCATTTTCTAAGCTCTTCTTACAAAGGTGATCACCATGTTTCATTTAGATGCTATTAGAAAACAACAAAACAACAAAAACAAAAGACAAGGACAAATCGGAAATGCTCTGTGGGGAGGAGGGAAGGAATGGGTTGAGGGCAGAAAGAGCATACGGGACTGAGGTGATGGTGCACTGGTGAAATGGTGGTGGGAAATCCATGGGGACCACAATTGACATCAACTTTATATAAATAAAGAAAAAGAGAAAAACACTTATATAAAAAGAGAAAACTAGTGAAGAACTTTCAGCGACCTGGATGGGCTTTACATCTTTGTTGGGGCCTGCAAGAAACGTTCTGTGCCAGTCACTCTTTAGAAGGATGCACCTGCCATTGTCTGTTGGGGTAGATCTCTAAATAAAAAAAAGGGGAAAATGTCTGGTGAAACAATTGATGTCACTGTTGGGGTGGAGAGGAAATTTCTCTCTAACCCTCTGTGATTTTTCTTGGCCTAATCAAGCAATCAAATTAACATAAGACAAATTAGTAGGAGAAAGGAACAAATTTAATTACATACATATGGAGAATCAATCTGTAAAGATGTGGACTCTAAAGCCAATGGGGCAAATTGAGGGTGTATATCCTCAGCTAAGGAACGGGAGGAGAGGGGCCTGAGGCTTCGGAGAGGAGGAGGGTTCGTCTGATGAGGAGAGGGTGGATCCTATGATTCATATCACTTGATTCACTGTTACCAGAGACCATATGCTGTGTAATTGCATGTTTGTTTGGCCATAAAGATACATTTCTCTGATAGACAGTTCACTCCTGGTGAAAATCCTAATTCTGAGAAATACCCCAATTTGTCATTCTTCTAGGTAGTTATGAGCCTACAGGACTTTAATAAACCTCAGTTTGAAATAATTCATAGGTCAAAGTGGGAAGGCCTGTTCTAATCACCTTGGGCATCTATCCCTTGTCTGCCATCCACTGAATATACACTGATGTACAACATCAGAGGTGGTGAATATCATCCCACATTTGGGGGCCATAGATCAGCACAGTTATTCACCTGTCTCTTACTGTCATTCATTCACTTGTCTTATAATAATCCAAAATACCTTCTTGAGCATGCACTGCTGGCAATTTGAAGAAAGCAAAAGTTTTTTTCCCTCTTATGAATCTTGGGTTTGGTTAACTGAAAGAATATGTTCTTTTAATGAAGTTGAAGAGCACACTTTTCATTCTGAAGTAAAAGAAAATTTGTGCAGAGAAGGAAATAGCTGTATAATTTTTCTGCTTTTTCTGATTATACCTTGATTCTTAGTTGAAAAATGTCCTAAATAGCCCAGGGGAAATAAATGGAACAAATATTTCACTTAGGAAAATTAAACAGAGCAAAATAAATACCCATTAAAATTCTGGGACTCTAACCCAGTTTGACACACCCCAGTGCACTCATTAAATATTTATTCCCCGTGTAAGTTCAAAATAATGCATTAAGAAAAAACAGGTGAATGTGGGTTAACTGTTTAATAGTTCATCTGTGTTTCATGTAATCACTCTTATATTGTTTATTTTATAATCACAAAATAGGATTTGACAGTTGTAGATTTGGGCAACTGTTTCTGAGGACAGATAATTTAAAGCACATATTTAAAAGAGATATCTTGATATTCTCAGGAAATCAAAACCACCAAAATATTAAATTACAATGAAGTAAGAATGTTCAAATTACATTTTTATGGATTATAAATGGATATTTTTATGAAGCCTTTAGGGAATTTTAGAATTTGCATTGGAAGCCATTCTGTGGAATTTCATAAAACACTTTAAAGGTAGGAATTTTCACAGGTCACTGAGGACTTCTGTAGGACCCCATAAAAGTGTAATTTCTATAAAATATCCTATTAATGTATTTTCAGTTTATTTATCTTTGTATCTTTCCTCAAACTGTACCTTAGCAATCATCCCATCTTTTACTTTCTTTGTCACTTTCTTATATTTGAGGGACATGTTATCCAAAAATAATATTTGAAATGATACTGAGAAATGATTTTCTAAAGCTATCAGTACTAGTACCATGGATTGGGAGCAGGAGATTTTCAAACATCTCTAAATAAGATTATACAATAACAAAATGCGCTACAACTTCTATAATTAAAAAAAATTTTTACTTGGCAAGCACTGCCTTCATAGTGTCACTGTTTCTCACTGTGTGATGCAAGTTGACTGATAAAAGCACTTTCTTGTGTATTATTACACCTATAAACCATCATAAAAATATCCCCTCTATTTTTTAAATGTGGACAATTAAGTTAAATAGATATAATTAAATCTAGAAAAACTGTTCTTTTTGGTAACTACTAAGCTAATAGGGTATGTAAATTTTTTGTTTTAAAGTAAGTTTATTAATAAGAAGTAAATGAACATTACTATGTACTAGGCAATGTTTTCATGGCTTATCAAAAGTACAATATCAATTTTTAAGGCTGTTGTTAACAAAATATTACTATTGGATGGCTGGAACAAGAGAAATTCATTGTTTCACAGTTCTGGAAGTTAGAAGTGCAAACCCATGGTGCTGACAGGTTGGGTCCTTCCCATGCTGTGACTAATATGTTTGTTCTAGGCCTCTCTATGGCTTCAAGTGGTCATCTTTTCCCTGTGTCTCTCATGCTGTTTTTCCTCTGTGTGTGTGTGTGTGTCTAACTTTCTCCTTATAAGGAACGAGTCAAATTGGATTAGTGCCCACTCTAATAACCTCATTTTAAATTTATTGCTTCTGTGAAGACCTTATTCCCAAACAGTCATATTCTGAGATACTGGAGTTTAGGATTTAAGCATGAATTTTAAGGACACCTAATTCAACACAAAACAGATGGGTTGATCTGACTGGCTAACCACTCAGGACTGCACTAACTCAGGATGTTTGAGATGTTACTGTCACAGTCATTAGAGTGTAGTTCCTACACGGATTAATGCCCGACATATATAAAGAACTCACACAACTGAACAACAAACACAATTCAATTTAAAAAAATGGGCAAAAGATTTGAATAGACACTTCTTCAAAGGATACAAACAAATAGCCTATAGACACATGAAAAGATGCTCAACATCACTTATTATAAGGGAAATGTAAATCAAAACCACAGCTAGATATCATATCACCTCTGTGAGAATGGCCCATAGCAAAAAGTCTGGAAACAAGATATGCTGGTGAGGGTGCAGATATAAAAAATACTCTCCCCCTGCTGTTGGTGATGTAATCAGTGCACCCTCTGTGGAAAACAGTGCGGAGATGCCTCACGTCATGGGCTGTGTAAGCAGCATCACTGGCTGTCAGCAGTGCTGGAGGGGAGGCCACTGACTGCAGAACTTCTTGGGTGCGTGCCCTGAGCAGTCTTCCAGAACCCTTTGTGTAAAAGGACTCTGTGCCTGTTTTAATGCTCTGCTGTCTCCATTTGGGATTTTTAATTTTTGAACAAGAGCCCCATATTTTCTTTTTTGACTGAACCATCAGAAACAACTGTATACTCAGTTACAGCCCCAACTGTATATGCAAGTTATGCTGTCAGCATTAACTGATAGATACGTCCTTGTGGGCACCATCTCTGGGGAGATCTAAAGAGCCTGAACAAATGTTCTAAACATTGTTTGTGAATTTGAAATGAGTCTCAGAGAAGGGACACGTCGGTAAAGTAACTCTGAAGTCAGTCTGTAAGAGAGTGATGTTTGGGGAAAAGCCTCAAAGGAGAATAAGTGGGGAAAAGAAGTCACCAGCATACCCATCACACTCAGGGCCAGCCTCTTGGGATCCTCTTAAGTTCCCCTGGACTCTGGTTTCTCAGGGAGTGGCAGTCAAACCATGCATACCGCAAGTTCATTATAGCAGACTCTTCTACTGTAACCACGAGACAGACATGTGAAGCAAAAAATAAAGAGGTGCTTCCAGTATTCAGTAATGATGTTTCACGAAGCTCCATTTTTCTCTAACCTTTCTAGACTCTTCCAAAGAAATATGAAGAAAACTGGTCATGACAGCTTTATGACAGAGACTGGTAAAGTCCTCTCTAACTGCTTGTCCCTATGAAAGCAGTTATGTAGTATGAATCTTATGAAATGTATATGAAACTGTATAAACATATGTATTATATATTATAATTGTCCTTTCTGGAAAATTGTTCACTAATGTCCTATAAATTGAATATTAAACCATCACAAGCAGTTTAATAATATTGTTCTTTTTAGTCAGCAAGCCATGCAAATCCTTTTTTTTTATTTTTTAAATTGTTTTTATTAAAATAATATTTTTTAAAATTTACATATTCTTGCCATCAATTGTAATCCCCATGCATTCCCCATCACCATCTCGCCAGTGCACCATCACCTCAGACCCTCATGCTCCCGTCTTGCCTCAACCCTCCCCCTCCCCTCCCCACCAAGTGTCCCCAGTCTGTCCTTGTCTCCTCATTTTTGGTTTCTGTGTCTTTATTGCTGTTATTGTTATTATT
>JAGFMF010012284.1:2371162-2397075 GCA_019455555.1 Galemys pyrenaicus | reverse complement strand
GAATCAGAGTTTTTGTGTCTTTTGGGTATATTCCTAGGAGTGGGATTGCTGGATCCTATGGAAGTTCCATTCTTAGTAGACTGAGGAACTGCCATACTGATTTCTATATGGTTGGATCATCTTGCATTCCCACCAGCAGTGTAAGAGAGTTCCTTTTTCTCCACATCCCCGCCAACATTTGTTGTTGCTACTTTTTTTGATACAACATTGTCCCTTTTGAACCAGGCACCATAATATTTGATGACAACACTCCATCAGTGAATTTTTATTTATTTTAAATCTTATTTTTAAAGATTTATTTATTTATTTATGCATAGAAGAACTGGGGTCCAGTTCTGGTGTCCACCAGACCAGAGGTATTGAGGGGTGAGAGGATTCACCAGAGACAGAGTGAGGAACAGAACAGGCAGACCTACTGAAATGCACTGCAGAGGGTAGCAGCAGGCAAGACAGGAGAGGTGTGCTGCGCCATGTGTGTCAGCTCCCTGGCGGGGATCACACTCAGGCCTTGGTGGTGCTAACACTGAGACTTAACCCCTAGGCCACCAGGGAGGTCCTTAATCAGTGCATTTTTAATGAATATACTTCCTATATTGCTTAGCACTTTTCTAGGTGATATAAGTATTAGCAGGAAAAAAAATTGGTTAATATATTTTCAGAAGACTGAATATGCATAGGAAGGAAATTAAGGAAAAAAGGAGTCCTAAAGCTTTGGTTCCCAAGACAGACAATCCTGAAATGTCAGTGGCTGCTGGTGGGCAAAGGGAGGCATCTTGCTGAAGACGATGTTACCGCACACTGGCCAAGTCAAGGGAGAACTTTGATGTTTCAAGATGAAATACTTTGTTTAAATCACGACTCTGTGTGTGGGTTTAATTTGTACTGGAGGAGCAAAGACATTTGCAGTCAAAGAGCTAATAAAACCTCAGGAGACACCACTTTCTTTCTCAATAGAATAATAGCTAAAAGTTAAAGATGACTATGACTTTTCGTCTGTGAACCTTTCTGCTGACAGAATCTTTTTCATGTATGTTTTATATCTAAATGAAATGATGAGTACCCTTGAAAAAATGTTGCCTCTAGAATTAGGTCCTTCTTGATTCCATAAGGATGATTTGTGAACCAAGGTTTGAAAAGAATCTTTATTTAGTTGTAAAAAGAAAAGCACATATTGAAATGGTTTCAGAGTTTGTCGAACTTCTTTTCTTTAATGAATTATGTGTCATCTGTCAGCCCTAGTTTTTAGAAGGTGATAAATTTATATAACTCTGAAGTTTATATTTCCCTTCCTACAGAAGAAGGGAAGGCAACTATTATAATACTTCAAATGTAATAAATGAAGAAACTAAGCTTCAGAAGGTTAGGTGACTGGCCCATGGTTGTACAGCTAATAAGTGGCAGTTAGAAGAGAGGCGTCTTCACTGATTTCATCCAGTGTTTTTCTGTCACTCTCTAGTGACATAGTGTTAGTAGGGAGAAAGGGGAGTAGGTAAGATAAAGACAAGGGCTAGGACTTACGAGGACTCACCAAGGCAGCCTAGCTTTCTAAAAGTTAAACAGTTGGGAGAGAAAATCTACTCCATTTTTATATGTTTTAAAGCCCTCACTAGTGTTCTAAAAAATGAAAAATTAATGAATACCTGTAAAAGATTTCATTGCCCAGCTCTCTGGGACCACTATTTAAAGTTAATGTTATTTTCTATATTAATAACTACTCCCTATGATGTTTCCTTTTAAATTAATGCAGATGCCAGGTAATTTGGAAGAGAGCAAGTAGACCAGGAGGAGCAGCTCAGATTGCTCGCTCAGCATCCCTCTAATTTGAAAAGAGAGCTTCAGGAGCAGTTACCACCATGGGGACCGAGACCGGGGTCATTAGAGGCACACAAGCTACTCCTTAAGAATAACACCCTATTTCTTACCCTTCAGAAAACAGGTCACCTCCTAGTAATTGTAGAATGGAATGCCATTATCACAATACTCCCACTGAGTTTCTGTTCTGTTTTCCATTTTTCAAGCATTTTCTTTAAACATGACTGTTTGCTCCAGCGCTGATAAGGGAGTCAGCGACACGTTCTGCCCATAGAATAACAATGATCATCATCACAGTGATTTCAGATGAAGAATGCAATGGCCTTAAATCTGAGACCCATGCTAAGTATTTACAGATCAGAATGATGTGCTCTCCAAGTTGTGTCTGTGTTCTGGTGGAGCATGAGATGCATGCCCCCTTCTTGAGCCTTCAGCTTGATCTCCCTCAAGGAAAGGCAACCTCGTAGAATTCCCAGATTCATTGCTACTCCCACTTCTAATCAGAGACATAATTATTTCTGCAAACAGGAAACAAAGGAATGTGTGGAGTTTTCTGACACTACTTAGACTTTATTCTGATTAATTAGCCTAAATTAGAGTGGAATTCCTCAAGCTCAGAGAATATTCGTTGTTGAATTCATGTTGATCCCACATATACCTGCCCCTCTCCACTCAGTCTCTTATGTTGGATGTTGAAGCTGAACAGTATGGAGAATTAATGGAATAAATGTAGAATTAATGGCCCAAATATTATCAGTGATACATGTACCTCCTAAATATACCATATACATGTACTTCTTTATAAGCAGATACTAATATATATATAAAATAAAGTGCAGTATGCACATTAACACAAAAAATGCAACTAATAGATGAGATATCTAGAAATAGGAATTGTCTGTTTACTTCACTTGAATGAATCATCTTAAGTTCTTCTGTGACCAAGGTTATAAATTCCTCTTATGAGACAACTGGACTAACCATCACATGCTATCTGCTAATTTTCTCTCAATTTGTTTTATCATTTTTAAATGATATGATATTAACATTTACATATGATATCATATATAAAATCAAACATAGATACAGAAAGCCACGCACAACACATTTTGTTTTGTTTTGTTTTCCCAAGAAAGACCTGGAAGGGGCTCTATCTGGTTAGGTATATAGACTGGTTATACCTGCCTGTCCCCAGCCTTTCCTGCCCTCTCTCCCAAATGGTACTTTAGTGAAGATGGCTCACTTTCCCCCCTGCTCCATCCTGGGCTGTTCCATCCCCTTGCTTCTGAGTTGCTGTTACCTGGGATATTCTTTGGTTGATTTCAGCTGGTTTTAAATCTTTTCAAAATAAAACCTTTGTTTTTTATTCCCCAGCTCTTTGTTCTGTGTTCCAAAAGATTTCTTGAAATTTATCTTCTGGAATGATTATCAATTTTTTTAAAAGTGTTGACTATGTTAATTTTATTTTCTAAGAATTGTTTCTTGTTCTGGATTGTCTGTCTTTTTATAACATCCTGTGTTTATTTTATGACTACAAAATATGCAACTTTTCCTCTAGTCTCTGTAGCTTCTCATTTTCTTGCATCATCTTCTTCTGGGGTTTGCTTTGTTCTGTCTCTTTCAAGTCCTTTGCCTGATATGTGGTGACCTTGACTGCCTGTCCTAACTAAAAGTGGGACTCTGAGGGTCTGTGTTAGAACTAGCTGTGCTGACTGGCGAGCTTCACTGTCCGTGGATCAGGGTTTTCACCAAACAAATGATGACATTATCTGGAAACTGTTTCTCTCAAGTCTTATATTTTCTTAGAACAGAATCTTCCCATTTTAACTGGCTACTAGCATTCTGGATGCAGGACTAAGGGAAGTTGTCCTGAGGATTCCACTTTTTATCATGGGGAGTTTCACTTCCTATTGTTATGAACCTTTGTCTCCTGGCAGTCTTTCACTGCCTGGTGCTTTAAGTACTGAGTGGATCCAGTGTACTTGAGATTTTCTGGAGGGAGGTTGTGTTGGAGGTTGGATGGAATGACAAGGAAGGGGACAGGCATTTTGTAAGGCATCAGAGCAACTAACTATTCTTTTGATCAACCCCTGCTTTGACCTTCTTTCCCTTCTACACACTTTGCCTTTCTCTTCTCTGGTGTTTCCAAGAGCTTAACTATCATTGGTCTGTAGGACCAGTGAGTCAGGGGGTGCTTATCAGCATATTTCCCCTGTGGGTGCTCCTCTGCTCAATTTTTTATCACTTTCATTTCCTGTCCCTTCCCTAATATCTGTTAAAACTTCTCATTCATTGTTATTTCCTTCAACTTTCCTTGTCCATATGGTTAATGCCTTTTTAGGTTTAGGAAATAAATAGGCAGTTAACTTGCTATTTTAAAATCTGCTCTCGGTAGATTCCATTTGCCTTCTCAGTACTAAACAAAATTTTCACAAAGTATCTGTTCAAAGTTACTTTAAAAAATTCAAATAAAGCTAAACTAAAACAAAGTATAGACAAATTTTGTTTCTGTGCCAGTGGAGCCTTTATAAAGATTTAAAAAATTATTGCTTGCTCAGTTAGCCATGATTTTAAGTCAGTAAAGACATTTATCAATGATATCTATGATATTTTGGGATACTTTTTGAAATCATAAGGAATTTTGTATAATTTACATATTCATTTCAAATTATAGCATTTAGATTATCTTCCTTTTGCAGAATATTTTCCTGAAATAATTTATGTGAAGTTTAACAGTTTCAGCTCAGGATTATAACCCTCTCTTTCTCTTTAGAAAGCATCTGAAGTCAGGATCAAGAAGACGTGGCACATATACACAATGGAATACTATTCAGCAATCAAAAAAGATAAACTAGAGTCATTTATAGAAACATAGATGGAGCTAGAAGAAATTATGCTCAGTAAAATAAATTAGAGGCAAGAGAAAAATAGTGGATGGTTTCACTTTTAGGAGGAATGTAAAGACAAAAAAACAAGGGACTTAAGGAAAAGAGCAATTACAATAAAAAACAAACCAACAAACAAACCAACCAAAAACACAACAAAAATGAAAGGACAAAGACAAACCAAAGGAATCTTCTGGGGATGGGGGGGTGGGATGAAGGTAGAAGGAGCACAAGGGACTGAGGTGACCGTGTAGTGCACGGGTGAAATTGAGGTGATGGTGCACGGGTGAAATGGTGGTGGGAATTCCTTGGGGGCTACAATTGATGTCAAAAATATTTAATAAATTTAAATTAAAAAACAAAGCAAAACAAAACAAAAATCATCTGAAGTCAGCCAAAACTCTGTCCCATGCCCCTTGCTCAATCGTAAAGTTCCCACATTCTTATACATAAAAGGGACTGTGACCTTTAATTCAAAGGTTGATTTTATTTCTACAACCTTTGTCATTCATTCTATAAGTAGGTGAGGGTCATTTTCAGAACAGATAAAGAAAGGTGAAAATTCTATTTGTTACTCTCTGCAAAAGACTACAATATTAATTTTTTTTATAGTCAGAACAAAGCATCTTGTTATTAGCCCAAATCTCTTTTATTTTCCTCCTAGAAATATATACCTTTCTTCACACACCTTGGGACCCACTGTACTTGCAGGTAATGCTTATTCTAAGGTAATTACAGAACTCCTACCCCAACACAGAACTGTGCCTGGCCCTAAACTTTTCATTAGTATTCATTTCTTGGGTTTGCTCATGAAAGTTCTAGTTAAAATGCAAATATACCAGTAGTATTTTCAGCTACTGCTATCTTGGGATAATTAGGATAGTTGAATTTAATAGGGTCTTAAGATATGAAGAAATTTTAATGGGACCAACCCAAAGGAAATGATGGTACCTAAAGCACTATCCAGCACTGTAGCAGGGAGAGGAGTAGGGATCCCCCTAAAGCTGACTGATATGGAACGGGCTTGTTTCTAAGAGTAGTGAGGCCATGGCCCCTGCAATAATTCACACAGATACTGGATAAAATCTGGCAGACACTCTATATTAGCAATATTATTTATACAGTAAATAGCACAATACTATTTCCTTAGTGTTTTCATATCCGTTATCTCCTTTTTTTAATCCAATAATTTTATGAATCCTCTGAAGTTACAACTTATATAGAAGGAAACTGGACACTAGAAAACCAGTGTAACCATTCATTCTCAAGATCATATGGTTGATAATAAATAAGTAGTGGAACTAGCATTAGGACCCAAGTTCCCTGAGTATAGTCTGAGACTCTTAACTAGACACTAGTTTTCAAAAGATTTTTTGAAAAAATCCTTCACATCAATGGAAGTGACCAGTGAGAAGTCTAAAGGTATAGTCTCAAGAAACTCAAGGCAAGTTTGATATTTTCTTGAAGTCTTATGTTTTTTCTTAAAAAATCATGGGGAACTTGAATTTCACTCAAAATAGTCTGTTTTTTCTTTGCTACAGCAACTTCAATCATCTCAGTGCTTAAAATATTAATCCTGTTCTCACTCATGGGTCTGTGGTTTGGCCATGCCTGCGTAGGCTTGGCAGAGATAAGTGAGCCTTGGTGCTAGACTGTGAGCTGCTGCACAGGTCTATTCACTCTCCTTGGACAGGTTTTCCTTGGACCCAGGGTATGTTCTGTTCATGGAAGATTAGAGGAGTGCAAAAGAAACAAGTGGAAAGAAGTAATGTCTCTTAAGGCAACAGTCACTTCCAAACCCTTTCTGATGGATGAAGCATGTCTTGCAGCTAAGTCCAAAGTCAGCAGGGCAGCCATATATTCTGATTGTCCTACTATACTGCAAAGTCACATAACAGGGACTTGAAGAACCCTGACAAATAATCCATGTGACCATAGACTTTCCTCTAACCCCACCCACATGCTACATATATTCATCTCCAAAAGTCTCATTGAATAACACTATCAGGTTCAATCTCAACGGAGGAATCAGCAAGTATGCAGTTTTCTTTCTGGCAGTTCTTAAGGACCCCTTCACTTGGTTCCAGGCTTTAGATTGGGTTCAAGTCTGCTCCACATGTTGTCTTCTTTCTCTCTGAACCAGTGACTACCTTAGGCAGGTTTTCATGGCAACCAGAAATGCTTAATGCCTTGTAGCACCTCTGATCAAAACACGGTCACTGTCACTCCTGCCCCTCCTTTCTGTTCAAAGCACATCACAGGGAAGAGCTATATTGTTATATTATTTAGTATATTCCTATATTGTTTAGTATATGCCTATATTCCTATGTTGTTTAGTATATTTCTGCCCAGAAATCTTCAAGTAAAATTGATACTCAAAATTATTCCATGGCTGAGAATATGGCTGGTACTCTATCAAGTTCCCCGCAGGGGCACATGTCCAGTTTAGAAAGCACAGCTTCATAAAACTGTGCCTCAAACAATGTAAGGGACAATGATCTTGCAAGTCGCTTTCAATAAGGATTTTCTGATTCTATGATAAAAGACAGGGGTCAGTGAACACTTCATCCAATTCACAATTTCGCTTTAGGCTCTTTTGAATCAAATTATGTCACTTCTGAAATGTGGCCTCACATGCTCCAGGTCTTTTAGTAACAAAATTATAAGAACTGAAAATGAATGTAAGAGGAAGTATTCCTTTGGAAGGAAAAAAAAGAGCAGATTGTTGCTACATTCATTGCAAAAGGAACAACATAAAAATTCAATGTCATTTTAATCATCTATTCATTCAACAAGTATCTTTTATGCATCTATCATATGTTAGATTAATATACTATTAACTCAGAGTATGATTATACAGTGGTTAACAAAGTATGGCATAGGGAACCTGAGAGTCCCTTAGAAATTTTCAGGGGTTTGAAGAACCAAGCTATTTCAATAATAATAATAATGTTATTTGTATTTTTCACTCTTAATATAATATTTTAACAGAACTATCAATGAGAATAATACAAGATAACAATAAAGCATTACAGAAGAGAAATCAAAGGACAAAATCTGTACAACTAGATGAATACAAGTATGTACTAGCACATAAAGGACTATTTCAGATATATAAGGTTTGATATGACCCTCATGATAACCAGAAAACAAAATCTAGAATAAAGATACTTAGAAGAGGAAATGAAAAAATTAAGAACCACAGGGAAAGTCATCCAAGCAAAAGAGCAGGTAGAAACATATAGGGAAAAAAACAAAAAAAGATAAAAAACGGAAACTAGAATGGCAATAAATCAACCTCATATATCAATGATACTTTTTAAGAAAATAGAGCTAATGAGTCTAAGATTAGTGCAGAAACATAAAGAATCCAAGTAATCAAAGTGACTGGTTCAGCCTCTATGAAAATTTTAGTGATTCCTCAAAAAAAAAATATAATTACCATGCCACACAGCAATACCGTTTCTAGATATTTATGCAAGGAATATAAAACACCCAAAGATTGGTGCAACACTTATGGTCATAGCATTGTTCTTGGCATTATTTACAATAGCCAAGTCATAGAGCTAACTTAAATGTCCATCAACAGATGACTGGATAAAGAAATTGGACAATGGACTGCTGCTCAGCTATTATAAAAGATGAAATGGTGTCTTTTAGGCAAAATTGGATGGATCGTGAGATGAGTATGTTAAGTGAAATAAATAAGAAAATGTAAGACAGTTACTGGGTGATTTCACTCATTGCAGACTATAAAGAAAACATAACAAAACTTTGCAAAACATAACAAAAAATAATTCTTAGACTCCACAATTAAGTTAATAGTTACCAGAGGGGTTGGGGGAAGAGGAGGGGCTTTGGTGTAAGGTGAGTGAAATATGTGAACTTATGAAAAAGATGTGAAGTTGTAATTACAAACTATATAGCTCTGCAAACAATTGCAAATCAATAAAGCTGGGGAGAAAACTACTTTAAAAAAGCTCTCACTGGTTTCCTAAAATAAAATTAAGGGTGTAAAGGGTCTTGAGATCAAAAGCTTTCAAAATACTGTGAAAGTGAATGACAGTGGCAAATCCTTCCTATTTACCAAATCATCTGTAGGCACCCCAGCAACATTCACTCCCTCTGTGCACTGTCCACAACCACAGGAACTGGAAGCCAGAGAACTCATTTCCTAGAATCCCCTAGCCAGGAGGGCTTCATATTAGATTCTGCCAATAAGAAGCATTCTCACAAGATTTAGAAAATAAAAGTCAAACTGTTCTTCCGTGGCAGGTGTCAGGGCTTCAGCAGATATGAGATATTTTAGCAGCTCGAGGTGCTCCTATAATCAACAGTTTCAGTGATTCATGCAGTTGTGATCATTCCCAGTAATTTCCTGTGGTTCCAGAAATTTCCTGACTCTCTTAAAAGCTAGTGGCAAACTTTGATTGTTTTCTTCCTGTCATTTCAACATTTTTTTGAGATCATCAAAATCCCTTACTTATATCCCCTTTTGCTTGGAATACCTCGAGAAGTTTTATTTTCCTGAACTAACGCACTTCGTCTTTGCAGAATCAAGAGACTAAATGAACAAATAAATTAAAAAGAGCATACCATCTATGATGAAGTACCCCAAAATAAATAAAATGGGTGTATTGATACAAGCCAAGAATATAGGCTTTAAGTTATGTTTGAAATATATTAAAATGCTCCTTAATACATGAGAACTATGTAGTCTGTTCATATATGGTGATGATTATGTATCTCTTTTCTGCTTTCTAGAAGGCATGTGGTTTGTTTGTTTCATATGATGCAAGGCAAAAGGAAATAAGACTATTAAATTATATTGGAAAATGACATTGACTTTTCAGAAATTAATACCAGTGTTCCCTGTCACAATGATTGGTGAATGTGTTATAAAATTTTACAGACTCTTATCATATGGAAATATTTTAAATAGAAACTCTAGGGGACATGATTTAGACTCTTGTTACATAATAGCTTGATGTGAAACATTGATTTGCTGATGTGATTAATGAAAGCAAAATTTCCATTAACTTTTATTTTAATTTTTGGAAATGTTTCTACTTCATTAGTGTTTTTGGAAATAGCAGCACAATTTAAGTTATATGAAACACAAATTCCAGTGATTGAAAGAAAAATCTTAGAATGCAGCAAAAAACATGTCTTAGTGTTGCAGAAATAAGTAATGTTGCCATCAGTAATTATTTGAACAGTTTACCGAAGTTATTGGGACAACATACATTTTTATAACTATATTTATCACATAACATGGATGTGGTGTATATGTGTGTGTGTCCAAACTGGAAACTAAAGCTGTCTTCTTGGGCTTATGAAACAAAAAAAAAAAAAAATGACGTGGCATGAAGGTAAGCAAGTTTGTCATTAGCGGAAGACTTAGAAGCCAGATATCCAAATCAGTGATTTTCCAGATTTGAGAAACCAGTAGGACTAGTGTCTTGTTCAAGGGTATATACAGAATGCAGCTCCTTCGCAGCCTTGACTTGAAGGTAGTTAATGGATACCGAGATTCACCATTTATGGGGAATTTCCAGAGCTCAACTTTCTGGAATTATGTTTTATAAAAACAAAACTTTTAAACCTTTGGCTGAATGAAAGATGCATTATAATGTATAAATACTTTTGAGAAACTCCTTGTCCTTTCCTAGAGGTTATTACAAGTTCCTTTCTTCCTAGTCTCACTCTTTAAAAGAAAATTTCCAACTTGAAATTTCACTTTAAAGAAATCACTTTGAACGTGCATTTCTTACACTTTTAATAAGGGCTCTTACTCAGGAAGGCTATATGCTGTAGTAGACAGAAATCTGGTGTCAGGCTTACCTTCAGATAACTGTACAGCAAGTATTTGTTCCTTAGTTGAGGTCTGCTTTCCAAGGTTTCAGTTACCTAGGGTTGACTGCTGCCCAAAAACATATACAAATAGATATTTTGAAAATGAGAGAACAGATTCACATATCTTTTATTATAGTACATCATTATTCTGTTATTCCTAGTTGATGCAGATCTTCTTCTTTGCTTAAGTGATAAATTAAACTTTGTCACAGGTATGTGTGTATGGGAAAAGTCATAGTATATGTAAGATTTGGTACTACCTGCCCTTTCAGGCAGCCCTAGGAGGTCTTGGAACATATCACTGCAGATAAGAGAGTGTAATTCACATTCTCTTTGTCAAATGTACTTGAGAAAACAGCTGTCATGTTGAACCTCATTTTCCTAGTCAGCAGGAAAGGGGTGCTGACACCTAACAGCGAGACCATAGTTGGTGTTAAACCACTAAATGAATTCTTGTGGTTCAAGCAAGGCATGACTTCTGTACACTGCCCTGGATCTGAACAGAAGCAGGGGGTAGGATAGGTTCTAAATATATGAAGGGGGTGAGGGACTCATCGTAGGGAGGGAGCAGCATGCATACTCACATTAGTTGGTGATAAGTGTCATATATTGCAAAATCAAAAATGGCAAACACCCTATTGGATGAGCAGGAATTCATGGTGAGTAATAGTTGAATAGATATGTTTTATATAAACTTGAATAGCAGGCTGATATTTCATTAAATGCAGCAATCCTACTCATTACAAGCTCATGAGTAAACAACTTATTTGTGGTGCAAACTAGAGAAAAATAGACTGGCAGGAGTATTTATTGTCAGGATGTATGTTAGCACAGAGTCACTGTTAGTGTCAAGCTTGGTGTCCCTGTTAACTCCTACCAATTGACCAAAAGTATGACCGTGTGTGACAGTGTCACAAGGCTGCCCTATTTCCAGCAAGGACATGTGGATTGCAGAGGTTGAGAGGTAGTGGAACAGAGGCCAAAGCCCTGTAACCAGTCAGTAAGCTGAATCAACACTGAAGGACAGTGGGCTCGGTGATGCCACAGCCAGCTTCTTTATCTGTCATCTAAGAGTCACTTGCTCTCACTTGTCATTGTGGACAAAGGCACTCTGGTAGTTTTATTTCATCCCCACCTGTGTATGTTGCCTTAGTAGCAAAAGACCCTTTAGCCTTCTCTCCTTTCTTGTGTTGGGCTATTTTCTTAGCCCCTAGTTAAGCTAGAAGTAGTCAACACCTTCAGGGATTCTGTGTGAAACACTAGGAATTAGGTAACAGTTCAGCCATTTCAGCTTCTCAGAGTTCAAGAATTTCTCTGAGTGTAGGCAGCCTTTTCTAAAGAGACTTTTTGTTGGGCAGGTCTTCTGAGTCAACCTGGCAACAACTGCTTTATTACTTTATTCCTCATGGTTTAGAAGAGACTCACACTGAGAAGCTTTTCTCACTTCTAGGAGCAAGTTCATGGCAACTGGAATTAAATGCACCTCAATGTCCTTCCATCTACCACATCATGTCTCGATTGAACATGTGGCTGTGTGGGAGTTTGAGGGATTAGAAATGAGGGATGGCTGATGACAGGAGACTTCCTTTGTGCTGATTTTAGGTCTTAAGACAGTCTGGCTGCCCAGTAGCATCTCTTGCATGGGCTGTCAGTCTTGCTTGGTTCTCCATTGGAATCCCAACATCCCCCTCATAAACACTTTGCCTTCCTCCCAGCTACTCAGGGAAATCTTTGTGAAAGTGAAACAGACAATATATGAACGTCGAAGAGAGGTCAGAGACTAAGTTTTTATAAATCTAAACTTAAGAAGCCTTCTCCAAAGGGGTTGCTATGGAAGCCAAAGATCATGTCTGGGTTTCATTCAGAGATTCTGAGATTGGTGTGTGATACCACTAGGGGGCAGTATGAAGCTGTGTCTATTACTCATCATCTTTGTCTAGACCAAAGTCAAATCCAAACCACATTTTATATCCCTGCACTGGAACTTCAAGAAAGCCCTTAGGTGGCGTTACTTGCAAGTTGTGGGAATGTTCAGTAAAACTGACAGCATTTAGAATCGGTTGGATTTTTTTCCCCCTTAAAACCAATACCAAATTTAATTTTGCTGGGAGTGTGTTGTTCATGTTGTCATCTGAAATGGCCACTTTTCACTGGTTTCATCATTTGAAATAAGGTGTTATTTTAAATTCTATAATGCCCCTGCCTTAATCTGTAAAACAGAAAACTTGACTTCCTGTGTTTTGCCTCTAATCTGTTAAAATTTAAGAGTATGCAAGGGCAGCAGGGTGTAACAGAAACGAGTCATACTCAGGTTAATTTTGGTTCTGGCCATATGTCAAACACGGCTCTGGGAATGGTATGACTCTTGCCCTCAAAGAGCTTACATTTTCCCAAAATAACAGAAGATTCTGTTCTGTATATTCCATTCAATTAGGAAAGTGGAAAGAAGAAATACAATAGAATCCACTACTATCACAATTTAGGGAACCTCACATGTTCATAATCTCAGATTTTCAGGTAATACTTACCAAGTGAATTTTCTAATTCCATTAGAATTTTCTAATTCTTCTCAATTCCACTACATACAGCTGATTATGGGATGTGTGAATATGTGTGTCTATACATGTTTTCTAAACATATGCCTTATGTATGTATATAAAATGAAATTAAGGTAAATGTCTTCTTCATCGAGAGGGTTTTTCCCTTCTCCAAGGTATTCATATTTCCTAAGTAATGTTTTCTTAGAGCAATTTTACAAATATATGATACATGGGAATAGATACCGGTTGAGATAGTAATCCGGGGATTGTCTCATATAAATGTTGAGAAGTTTGGAAGGATATTGGTTTTTCGGTTTGAATCAGCAATAAAATAATGTCACTGTGTTATGAAGCTGGTGCTGCCTCCTTGCCTAATGTGTCTTAATTCTAATTAGCTAAACATCAAAATGCGGCCCTTATTTTTTGACAAGGTTAATAAGCATGTGGTTGAGTGCACTCAGCACACAATAGGGATTTAAAAATTCTGAATCCTAGTCCCTGGTCTATTCTTGACTTTGGAAAGTCATGTAACCTTTTTTTCTTATTTCTCTGGAGTAAAATTGAAGGAATAAAATGATCCATCTCACTGGGATGCTGTGATTAATGTCATAAATGATAGAAATATCTTTGCAAGTTCAAGTTGGCATTGCAATGTGTTGATGCTAGCCCTGTGGAGGGCATGTGTCCACTTCATGGAGAAGGAGCCTGTTTGCAAAGTACAGTCTGGTCTGTACTTTGCAGTCTGGTCTTATCCTGAGTGCCCTCTCCTCTGTACTCAGATTTGTCCAGAAATTCTCAGGATGTCAACCAGCCTTTTTTGTCTATATATAACCATTTCAAACCACTTTGAAAGTGCCTTATATTTATGCTCTTCAGGAGGCAAAGTCTGCCCAAGTCAAGCTGTTGTGAATGTGTTTGCAACCTTCTTGTCTCTGAGTGAAGGTGAGGGTAGGGTTTAGAAAGCATTGAGGGGAAATGGAATATTGTGGAAGAGGGAGATTTCTTTTTTTGCATGGAAGTGAGAGGATTCACCATAGACAGAATGGTGAGCAGAACAGGCAGATTTACTGAAATACACTGCTGAGAGGAGCAGCAGGTGAGACAGGAGAGGTCTGCTGCAGCATGTGGGTCAGCTCCCTGGCTGGGGAAGGAACTTAGGCCATAGAAGTGATATCACTGAGACTTAACCCCTAGGCCACTAGGGAAGCCTATTTCTTTATAAAAGAAGAGTATTTGACAGGTTTCTCTGCATTAAGCCGTGAGTATGGAAGCAGGAATGAGACTGCTATTTCTTTTTCACTGTGTACGGAACAGCTGGCTCAGGGCCTGGCACATTGTCACCATGTAGTCGATGTTTGTTGAAGGAATGGTAGGGAAAAGAGCATTTGGTTCACTTGGAACTGCTAATGGCCACACCAAAATGAATAGAAGCTATATTTTCTGTGAACATCTAAATAATAATAGGGAGAAGTATTAACTGTTTATATTTCAATTTACAGGTACAATACAAATTTAATACATTCAAAAATGAATTTTAACTTTGACTTCATTATGTTTTTGGTTTTTACTTTTAGCATTGAAATTTTTATATAAGCATGAGTGCCCAGAATACAAAAAAGTGAAGAGACAGCATGGTTAAAACTTATATTGTGGAATTTTCTACTAAATTTAAGTAGTTCACATGGGAAAATGTCATTTTAGTCAGGCTGATTTTATTTTTTGTTTATTCTTAAGCATCCAAAACATTTTAAAATGTAAAAGCATAAGAAATGGATTGCCTTTAATACCTGTTATTTCTTAGAAGCCCTGTGTTGATTGAGAATTGAAAACCAGTATAGCTTAGTAGCTTAACCTTTTTCGAATTTACAGGGGATTCCCAAGTCTCACCTACAGATGATTTGTACTGGGATTTCAGCAGATTGTTCTTTCAGTGTTCTTTTAGGAAAAAGTGGTCACTTTTCCTAAAATCAAGGCTGTTTACCAACTTACAGAAAATCCTGTCATGAAAGGAAAAATTAAGTTGGTATTATTTAGGGAGAAGAGTTTCATTCTTTCAGATTACCCCATGTCCCCCCAAAAAAATCTATGTTGGAGCAAAAAATAAGCTATTGCTTGAAAGGAAAGGTACGTTTAAAGTCATAATCAAAAGAAATGGTTTTTAAAAATAACTTGAATCCATATTCCATAAAGAACTTTGCTAATCGTTTTCCTAATTACTTTGGCTAACTCATATTTGATGAAAAAATATATATTGTGAAAAATGCAGTGAAGTGTAAGTTGCTCTCCCATGTAATTAGTTTATTCTGGAAGCTCATTTTTATTACGAAAATAATTTGTGGTAGGTAGTTATAAGGAAGAGGCTGACGCTGGAAGGCTTCAGGATAATATTTCCTATATGAAAGCTTCTCTACCATGACAATTCATTTTATTCTTTGGATTTCAAACATATACTTTATGTCTAATTCTAGACATACAGATTTAACAGGCCCAGGCCCTTGACTGTCTGACAGTATTTCTGTGGCATTCTATTCATGGGAGGAATTAAAAGCTTCAAGCATCAGTGGCCACGTATTTTCTTCCAGGACACCTATTTCTGGGGCCCTTTTTACTTCCCTGCTGCTCTCTTCCTCCCAATGCCAATTTGATTACATGGGAGGTGTAGGGACTGGTGGAGGATGGAGGGGAGGATGGCAGTGCTCACACCTGGGGTGATCCCTCTTTGAGGACTTGGACCAGTTTTGTGTGTGGTTTCCTGAAGAGAAGGGCAGGGTGGTGGGGAGGTAAGGGGGGCTGGGAGTGCTTTCATTTCTTTTCTAAAACCAGTCTCTCTGCCAATGCTCTGGATCCCATCTGTACTGACCTCCCCCCTGCCCCCCAGAACTTTTTCTCAACTATTTTAAATTTCATCCTTCATTTGACTCTTTCTCCCTTGGCTTCAAACATGAATAAGCTCATTTGTATTTTTTAAAAGACAGGGGGCTGGGGAGGGGATGCTTAACCTTACCAATGTCTTCAAACAAATGTTCCTTCCCCAGTGCTTTTCTTTTTTTGTGACCCACTTCCTGACTTTTAAGTACTTTGCAGTCTGGTCTTATCCTGGAATGCCTTTATTTCTAAAATGTTAATTCAATAAAATCAAACCTTAATACAGAAAAGACCCACAAGAGATGACCTGATCTCCATCCATACCTTCAGGCATCAGTGGCCATGCCTTTTTCCCCAAAGAACCTATTTCCAGGTGCCTGTTTTTCTTTCTTATGTGTCTCTTTCTCTCTATGCCAATTTGATTACGTGGGAGGCAGATGGAGGGAGAGCAAGGTCATGCCCATCCCTGGACAAGTCCCAGCTAGAGGAGGTGGTGTGTTTCCACAAATCCTATGGTGTTTTCCACGCTCTTCAGTCTCTCAACTATGCTGATATGGTTGAAAGACCAGCTAGGTTACCATGACACTGTGTTCTGAATTTAATGCTGAACAACAGGAGAGAATTGGTTGGGGAACTGGGCCCTCATAAAAGGTCTCTATGTTCTTGTGAATCAGCAAGGAACTTTCATAAACAGAGAGCCTTCACATTACATTGAAAATTCTTTTATTCTATGAGCAAAAGCACAAACATGATTCCAAAAGAGAAAAGTTACTGACTTTTGTACTCAGAACTGAGAACAAGTTCAAGATCTCATGTTTGACTGAGGTTCTTTTAACTCTGGAAATATTTCCAAGAGAAAAAAGAGGCACTGAGTTATACAGTACAACAGGCAGCTTAGACATGTATTCAGTTATGCAAATGTGAATCCTTGTCGTTGGGATAATTTGTTACTGTTCATATTTTTGAGGATACTTTGTCATTAAATTAACCATTTCTAATTTTTGTCTGTTTTCTACTTTTCATCTGGGCACTAATATTAAACAATGGATAGGAAAATACCACCTTGCATCTTAAAATGAGAATACTGATAATATGAGTTGCATTGCTATACGTATGTGTGGGCACTTGTTTTGTTTATTCTTTTGGTTACTTGGCATAGGAAGATTCAAAGGAACAAGATGAACGTTGTTCTCTCTGGGGAGAGTTCCTAACTGCAAGAAACAGGAATTGAGCTGGGCGAGGAGACTGAAGTCTTGCAGATTTTGAACTACTGAGTTCAGTTTTGGGCCAGGTGTGCTCTGACAGTGAAGGAGCAAGAACAGAGGAGCAGGACAAACCACTTCCATTTCTAGCCACTAGCATTGCTTGTGATCATTCTCTTGTCCTTGAGTGACTTAGAGTGACTCCCCTGGGCTTTAAAGTGGAGCCCAGGTCCCCTGCTTAGACCCTTGCTACAAGGGTCCCTGAAAAATGATGGGAGAAAGGACTGCTAGATTCTTTAGTTCAGAACGTGAGGAAACAGGTTCTGCCAACAACTCTATATGCTGGAGAGGATTTCCCAAAATTGCAGTTTCCTCCTCCACCATCCTGCCTCCAATTGCACCTCTTCCCCCATATTCATTATAGAGGAAAAATGTATTAGAAGACTCTGGCTAATAAAAATCCATGTGGCCTCTGCCGGTTTATTAAGATTGCTGTATTGCTCATAGCACAGTTGTAGGAATGGTTGATATAGTGTAGTAGTTTTTAAGATTGTGTACTTTTAAAATGCACTCAATAAAAGGGCCTCTTTACAAAAGTAGCATCAGGCAATAAGGAGTAAAATTGTAGAATTCGAATTGTAGCATCTGATATCGTTTCTCGGGCTTCACTGTTGTTTCACGTTGACCAGAAGTAGCTACCAAAGGGTTTAAAGACTTTATTAATAGGAACTTAATTAATAATGCCCCCTTAATTTTATACTCTTTAAATAATACTTCTTAACTCTGAATATCACCAACTACCTCACACTTAGGAGAAATCTCATCTTAACATTTCATATTCTATCTAGTTACGCAGCCAGTTTGAATTTCAGTGAACCAGAGGGATATATTCTATTCCCAAAAAATGGGCAAGTTTCATAATAGCTTTATTCATACAGATTGTTTGCACAGGATAACCCACTCATTATTAACCAGTCATTCTGAATCACAGGCTGCTTTCCATAATTCTGCTTCTACTTTTCAGTAGTCAATGATTGAAATAAAATTTCACTCATCAGACTTAGAACTTTTAGCATTCTTATCTCAAAGTCTTTGCGTTTTAAAGTAACTTGGAGCTAACTGATTTGAAGTTAATATTCACTAAGCAAACTCTCTTTTCTAAAATCTTATAAACTAAGTAGCAATATTCAAAATATTTTAGGATCTTTTATTTAATGGTAAGATTTTCTGAAAATACCCACTACTTTTAAGAGTTTCATTTTTTAACAACCAAATTATTGCAGATGTTCTTATTCGTTCATTATAACAAAGTCCATCAAGCACTTCCACTTAGCCAATTTTGTGTATCTGAAGTGTATCTGAAGTTACTCTGTGTAAAAGAAGTAAAACTGTATCTATTTGCAAATATAGCACACTTTTTAATTACTTGTCCCACTGAATATGAATTTACCAGATTTGACCCTAAGGGAGCTTTACTCTCTAATTCATCCAAAGGATGAATTAGAAGTAGCAGTGGTGGATCATGCTGTGGGGCTACTCTTATAAAAGGGGTACAAAGGATAGGTAACTGGAAGAATCAGTCAGATCTGGGGTGGACCTTGGATGTGAGGATCAGTGTCTCTAGCAAGATGGAGAGTGAAAAACCATCAGAAAGAGTAGGAAAGGCTGAGATACAGTAAATCAGGAACATTGCCAGTTCACCAGAAGGAATATCATCCCTTCCCCTAACCATACTCTGGGCTTCCCCTCGCCCCCAGACTAGGAAGGAGAGGACATCTCAGTAAGGGCCTGGCCTATCTGACAGCTCAATAAAGGATACCCAGAGGCCAGGGACTGGGTTCAGAGATGGAAAGAGCCACTCAGCTATACCCTGCTCAGTCTCTGGGCTCCCAGGATTGTCTTCCTACCTGGAGGAGCCATGGGAAAACCACCTTCCTGCCATGTAACCTTCAGCCCACACCTTTCTAGAAAGGAATTGTCAGTGACCACAGTGAACTCAGTCTGTCTAGTGGGTTCATCTGTGCCTGCTTTTAGGAAGCAACCAAAATGCCGGCTTATAACCAGGGCTATCTCTGGTGCTCACTTCCTGCACAGTGGGGGAGAGAACTGCATCTCCAGACACAGCATGTGCATTGCCTTTTTTAGCAGAAATTAGAGGCTGAATGCAAAAAGATCAACAAAGGAGATGTAAAAAATTCTGCAGAAAGCTATAGAAGACTAGACCAAATGGAGGACTGGATCAGTGACCTTGAATCTCATAATACACAAAGGAGCCAGATGGGGAAGAAAAAGAATACTAAGAAAAACCCTATTAAATTGAAAGGATATATCTACTCCTTTGTTCACTGCAGCACTGTTTACTATGGCCAAGTTATAGAAACAATCTAAGAGCCTAAGGACAGAGGAATGGATCAGAAAAATATGGTATGAAAATGGAATGTTACTCAGCTGTAAAAAAAAAAAAAAAAACCAGAACTCTTGTCATTTGCAACAGCTTGGATGAAACTAGAGAGAATAATAATACTAAGTGAAAAAGTCAGAAGACAAATAATAGACGGTTTCACTTATATATGGAATATGGAGAAACAACACAGCCAGACAAAACCAAACTAGTAGCAAACCCTTGACATCTGACTGCAAAACTGAGGCAATCAGATGAAGAGAGTGAGGGGGAGAGAGAGGGGGGAAAGAAGGGACCCAATGAACATGAAGGAGGACTATCGGGGCTTTGGCGGAGAGTGTGGCGTGAAAACATACAACTGTAGAGGTTTCACCCTGTAAATCCTAGAAAGAAGTAGTAGCAGTACTTCTGACAATACCCAGCAACCAGTAAATAATTTAGGCTATATTTCCTATCTTATTACAATATCTTCTCTGTTCACATGTAATTTAATTTGCCTACCTTCTCATTCATAACTTTCTCATATTACCCATCTTTCCTCTCACATTCGGTGGTATGAATAGAAGAAAGAAAAGAGTAAAGTGGCAGCTTCTGGGGCAAATATTTCTGGGAAGACTGATACAAATGTTTAGATCAGGGAAGAAATTGGCCAAATCCCAGAGGAAGGCAGAGCTATGAGCCTGGGAATAGTGGATGATCTGTAGCCTGGGGTGGTGTGATGAGATATCAGAATAGGGTGCTTAGATAAAGGGAACTCAAGAAAAAGTGGAAGATGGCAGAAATAGATTGGACCTTTTGATCCCAAACAGTAAACTTATTTACATAGAACTACAAACTACTGCAAGTACAGAAATAGTATAGTCATTAGTTCTATAAAGTAAGATTGACATGGGTGTGAGATCAGACTCTGTCATTTATTATGAGGCCTTAAGCAAGGATGCTTATGTGAGCTAACGTATGGAGAACAATGCTTGGCACTCCATATAAGCTAGCTACTGTTATTTATAAGAAAATAATCAAATAGCTATGTTAAAAATATTTTGTTTACTCAAATAATTACTTCTTTCCTGGTCAGTGGTTAATGAAAGTACAAGAATTCCAGAATTTGAAGACAGACTCACCTTGTTTCAAATCCTGGGTTCATTACCAAATATAACTTTTAATTTGTAGACTCCTTTTCTTGTGAGTAATGAAGGAGCAATTCTCCTTTCCTTAGAGAGTTGTGGTTAAGATTAAAAGGGAATACTAATGGGCTTAGAAAGTTGCCTTATTAAAGTGCCAGGTAGTTGCCATAGTGGTTTTCAATTTTCAGCATTTTATTATTTTTGTCATTCAACGACTAGTGGAACTTAGTTTGGTGAGTGGGAGACATGTTATCACAAGTATTAAACAAGGAAAGAACACAAAGTAATAATGCACACAAAGCTTCATGATGGAGTAGTAATTGGAATATAATTAGCAAAAATAAGGGGACTATTTCCAGTATAATAGTATTCATAATTAATTGGACTTAGCACAAGAAACAATCTAAATTGTATGCACAGAATCATTATTTTATAGGTTTAATAACATGGCTATTTCAGAGTCAACATTCAATATGTTTTGATATATTTTAACTATGACATGGCTCACGATTTAATAACAGCAATTTTAGGGCCAATACTCAATACTAAGTGTTTGTGACACATTTTAATTGTGTTTGGTGACTTTCTTTCATAGCTTCATCCTTGATTTTATTTCCACTTAGAAATATGTCTCTCTGTACCTCAAGAAGAGTTGATGGAAACAAATTCCCACTTCAGGAAATGTTATTCTAAAGGATTATACTATTTTGTGTGGACCCAATTCACTGAATCATTCAGTTCACCATAGTTTCCAGCCAACACAGAGATCAACTGACTCTAAGGGGAAATCACAATGTTAAGTTCAATTTTCTGGGGCTGCTCAATGATCCTGAAATTCTCCTCCAAAGAAGAGGTGACTTGGGCCTCTTCCACATTCCAATATCTTTATGCTGGTCAAATCAGCTTCTTGGCCCAGCCTTCATTTCTACTCCCAACATGTCCCCAATCCCATGATTATTTTCCATTTTCAATGAAGACATCTCTGTGCTGTTCAAATGATAGAGCAATCACACTCCCTAACAAAGGGAGCAGAGAGGCCAGTCGGAGGTGAAGTCAGACTTTCATTCAGTTTGTCTGCTTCTCAGTTGGCCTCTCCTGATTTCCCTCTGTTCCTATCAACATAACCTTACTCTTATTTTCATGGTTGGTCTAGTTTAATGTGACAGTATTCAACTAATGTTTTGTGGAAAACTAGAAATTAAAAACCTCTAAGTTTGGGCACCTTGTACAAAAGTGTATATGATTACAAAGCATTCTGTGCTACAAATCATATGTGCATTTTACTCTTTGTTCTACCTTTGTGTTTTAATCAGCATGGATTTCTAGTTACTCAGCAGTGACTTGGTGGAAACAATGACATTATTATTTATTTTTTTCAGGTGGAGAGAACAAGAGCCTAAATTTGTGTTGATTGCATTGTGTACTCTCTGTGTTCTGGAGACAGAGTTGGAGTCCTAATCCAGAGCCCCCAGGTATCACCCCAAAGACCACACTGAGGATCTGAGGAGTACTCCTCTTCTTTCTTTTTAGGTAAGGTTTGTCTTTTTTATTAAATCATAAAATGAGCATTCATCTTCTTGACAGTGAATGAATTATAAACTCCAGGCCTATCTATAAAATTTGACTTCTGGTAATGTCCTTCCTGAGCCCAGTGGAACAAAATAGCTATGTGGAACCATGTGATGAAACCCCAGTGTATATTCATTCTGATATGCAACTGTTTTATCTTTTGAGTCATTCTTCCTTTGGACTTGCCCCTGATGCCATTGAGGTATGTGTTACTTTTCCGGCCATGTTTTATATTCACTTGTATGTCTGACTTTATGTTCAGACTCTGGCTGAAGCCATCATAATGCCAAAAGAATAAGAGAATCTTCAAAGAGCATGAACCTTTGGCAAACAACATGTGGACCTATGTAGATATCTGATGACTTCCTGTGTATGGACCGATAAATTTTGATAGAATGGATCTAACATAGGAGTGAATGTGGTTCAAGAAGTCCCTGTTAGGACTACTCAGAATACAACTTTGGCAAAGTCAGGATCCCACAAAAGTAGCCAAGTGAGCTTGCCAATTTCAGGGGGACTCTTGTTTTGTCTACTACAGGTGGATGTGAGTATCGGGAATGGTCAATGGCCATTTTGACCACCAGATTCTGATAAGAAATCCACTTTCTATTAGTTCCACACTTTACACTAATAAAAGAAGTTTCCATTCTGAGTTTTCTCCCATTACAGAGGTCCTCATACAGCCCTCACATTCTGACATTACATTGTGATATTATCATATTTGGTCCAGAGGGAGCACAGGAAAAAGAATAGATAGAACAATCTTTATTCTACTTGGATTTCACTTTAGAAAGCAGTGTGAGTCAACATTCACTCATATTGCAGAGTACCTAAGCACATCATGATCTGAGAATCATTGCAAAAGTTATGGAATGTAGCATAAACTTCAGAACTGGGACTCATAGCTTCTATGTTTGCAACATCTCTGATGCTGGAAGTTCACTGTATAATTAGAGTCATAATAGCTTCTGAATCAAGACACTGAAGAAGGTGTTTCCCTGCTCTGTGTGAAGTGACAGTGTTGGTGGAACACCGTCATAGGAAAGAAGGCATGTGAATGCTGGATTTTGTGCTGCTAGAGAGCTGGGTATAGGTCCTGTTTACTCTCAGCCAGAAGCTGAATTGGCCTCAGAAAGGGAGTTCAGGAGTCTTCTTGGCTCCTGGTGATTTACTCTGATTCCCTTTGTAGGCATATGGAGCCAATTTTCTACTGTCTCTATAAATACTGTTGTGTCTGTCTCTCTGCCAAACCAGCTACCTTTCTCACCCCAGGGAGAAGCCAGAGATCAGACATTCCTACACTACAGCCCCATTAGACACCATAAGGGGAGGGAACAGACTTGGCAGTCAAAATGATGTGTGTATTTGAATCTTGAAAGAGCCAGGCTAAACTTAGAGTCAGTGGGCTCCCATAAATAACCTGTGTTCCTCTCTCTTTGTGTGGTTTGTGCTGGAATGCCTTTCTCTTTAGAGTTGTACAAGCAGCCAGAGATCAAAGAGTCAACCGTTTATGGATGCATAGTTTATTACAAAGTCATCTTGCTCAGCAGGAGAACTCTGGCAAAAGCACCAATAATTTTCTATCATTACTATTTTGTCGCATGGATTGGGATGGGGGGAGCAGGGGGCATTAGAAAGAACTTACAACTACTTTAAATAACTTTAAAAACATAAAGATGTAAATTCACTTTCAAAGGAGAGTTAAAAGTTAACTGGCATCTCTTTAGGGTATGGAATGTGGAGGAGGAGAGAGGAAGTAAAGAAATTGACCTATTACCACATGGAATGTGGTTCAAGAAGAATAATAGAAGGCAGAACAATATTCTGTATAATTGACTTACTCTTGAGTAAGCATTATGAGAGCCTTTGATAAGCAGAGCAGAACATATACAGGGATTTTTTTTTTTAAGTCCAAACTAGATAATGTAGTTGAAAAATAAGGTTTGAATTCTTTTGCTAGAATTCAAAGAATGAATGTGTTTCAAATGATAGCAGTTGGTGATGCTAGCAATCCCAGGATTGTACATGATCACAATGATACGAAATAATAGCTACTGTTTATTCACTATCTACTGTGTGTCACCTGCTAGGCAATATGTACAATATCTTTTAATCCTCCCAAACATGCTCAATGAGGTATTATTATCCCCCTTTTATACACAGCAAAGTAGGACTCCACAAAGTTGAAGTGCTTCACTCAAGGTCACGTGGTCATGAAATGGTGAGCTCGGATTTGAACTGAGCTCTGGAATGAAGCAGAAATGACTTCCATGTAGCCAGTAGTTAGTCTTTCTGACGCCTAACTTCCCCTCTGGACTTGGCTGCAGAAGTTCAGCTCTTTTGTTTTCTGCATTGGGGAGCTTTGCCTCCAACCTGTGATAATAGCTGGACAGGTTGGGAGAGTCGCCAAGCCCCACTCCCCTGCATTCCAGTTTCTCTGCCCACACAGTCCTGCTCTGGCTTCTACAACTGCCAGTGACCACACGCATCTTTCCATCAGAACATTTACCCAAATGTGTGATTGAAAAACGTGCTTCACAAACTGTAGCCACTGCAGCACAAGTTCGATCCCTGCTGCAGGCCAGGCGGGGAACCCACATGGTGCAGCAGACCTGTCCTGCTGTGCCCGCTGCTCCCCTCAGCAGTGTATTTCGGTCGTTCTGCCTGTTCTGCTCCCTGCTCTCTGTGGTGAATCCTCTCACCTCCCACACCTCTGGCCTGTACCCCAGTGCTTGTATGCATAAATAAAAATCTTTAAAAAAAAAAAAAAGAAAGAAAGAAAAACGTGCTTCATAGAAATAACTTCAGGGGTCATGAAGGATCTTGTTAGACTTTTTGTTTAATTCATGTATGATATTGGGGATTACAAATATATATAAATTAAAGGGAAAAAATAGAAAATAAAATCAAAAAATAAAACAAAAAAATAATTCATGATATATAAAATACTTTCTCTGAAATAAAACCAAGGCACTAAGTGAGTCTGTCTGGTTCATATATTGCCTAGAGACAGTTAGACCAAGACCTTATTCAGTGTATCGCAAAGGAAGTCCTTTCTCTGGTGTCTTTTGCATAGTTACTGGGGCCATATGTCTTGTAAAAGAACTCTTGGCCCAAGCTTATCATCACAGTGACAGCTGAAGAAGCATTTCCTCTGCTGTATTATTTTAACAGGAATCATTCTAGTTTTGCATACTTTATGATACTTCAATTTTAATTAAAAAAAAAACTGTATGGTTTAAATCTTTAACGGAAAAAAGACGTGGTATAGTACAAAGAAGTCAATGGGTAGAGTCAAGTCTTGATGGCTGTGGAATCTTTAAGAGTCTTTGTTCTTGTTACTGATAAAATCTGTGTCACAAGCACACCAGAAGATTAAATAGTTAAGATGATTGAAGAGCTGTAACTGCGAAGCAAATATGGTAATGGAGCCAAGTTTGCACCAACCTGCGCTCTTTTATAAGAAATGGAATGAAAGAATAATAGCCCAAGAACTGGACCTAACCAGGTATTTCCAAGTGATTGCCCATCACAAAAAACAGACAAGTAAGAAAGTGTCAGGTACATATACACGATGGAATATTATTCAGCAATCAGAAATGAGAAATTAGGGGCATTTATAGAAATATGGATGGAACTAGAAGGAATTATACTCAGTG
>JAGFMF010012284.1:2283600-2371112 GCA_019455555.1 Galemys pyrenaicus | reverse complement strand
AAAGTAAACAACAACAACAACAAAAACTTAGTAAGACCAAAAAGCCGGGATAAACCAAAGGGACCATGGGGGGGGGAGGGGAAGGGGGGAGGGCAAAGATGGGGAAGATGCCAGAGGGTACACAAGGGACTGAGATGATGGTGCACGGGTGAAATGGTGGTGGGTACTCCCTGGGGACTACAAATGATGTCAAATATAACTAATAATAAAAAAAATAAAATAAAAAAAAATAAAGTCTTTAAATATAAAAAAAAAAACGTGTCAGGGGCAAAATGGACTTCCTCCTCATCACCCCTAAGTCTTCCAACTGAATGAATCCTTGACAGACCTTCTTCCAAGTAAAAAGAAACCCCTCCCTGAGACTGGGAGAAGGTATTTGGAACATGAGCTCTCCCTTCTTCATTGCTTTCTTGCAATAAGGTTGTTGGTCTGTGAAAGAGAACCTGCTTTTCTGAATTTTCAACCTTTGGTTACCAGGCAAATGAACCCTCACCTCGGAAGAGAGGTTGATAACTACAGCACTCCACTTTTTCACCTTCTTGTTCTTCTTGGTGATTGTACCTTTTGTTCAACCTTCAGACTGTTTAAAAATAGTTTTAAAACATCAGAAATAGAAGCCAATAATAGATCAATTCTTTTTTACCAATTTAATTGAAAAGCAGCTGAGAGCATCATTCAAAATCCTGTGGAACTTGCAATCTCCAAGTTTTCTTGAAAAATTTCACACGTGCAGTGTAAGAAATTGTGAGTCAGCCTTCTCCAATCCTGACTTTCAGACTTGCAGAAATCATCTGCCAGGCAGCACATATGTTCTTAGTTCCATGAGAGGAAGAAAACACATTTGCTGAAAAGAAATGGAAACTTTAAAACCAGTTGGGTTGTAATAAAGACACTTTGCATTTTGCTAACTTCTTTTTCCCTCTGGTACCTGACTGCTTTCCTGGGCCTGGACAGGTTCTCCAGCGTATGAGGCATCTGTCACCCCAAAGACTCCCTAACTGGGTGAGGGCTTCAGCTGGCCATGGAAGGGAGGGACAGGAAGTGTAAAATGAATGAAAGATGGGATTGTGATGCAGAAATAAAATGACAGTGACCATTTCTTGAACACAAGGCACTCAAAGGATGTAAGTCCACTCTCTTATTAAGATCTTGTAACAATTCTACACAATAATAAACTGATAGTAAACTCTAGTCCACAGTGGACACATGGCCACAGTAGGCTGATTCACCTGATCAAGGTCACATATGATGTTGTTTTTGGAGTAAGCCTCTAACACTGCATGTGTTACCTCTGGATCACTGGAAAGACATTTTCTTCCACAAAGCAGAGAGATGAGTCCTCCTAGCATCTTAAAAGGGCAGACTGCATGCAAATTCCATTGTCTTTATGTTAACATGGCAGAAACCAGAGTCAAACATGTCCTGGGTATCTCTTGAAGCAAAAGAAATCAATTCCAGAGAAAGTGAGAATCTTAGTGTTCCACTTAAGAAATGTTAGTCATTTCATAATGCTTTACCCTTCTTCTCCACTCACTGAAGCAATCCTGTTCTTTAGTAATTGCTGTTTATTTAGTTGTTCTTGTGGGTTGTCAGTTGGCATAATTTTATTCATAAAAATATGTAAGTAAAAATGGATGTGAGGGAAGAGTCATGTCAGCCTCAGCCACAGAACAAAGACTTTACTAAACCGAATCTGTCCTGCAACATTTGGGTAGATGTTTTATGTGGGTTTTCTTTTCCCAAGTATCCAATGGCATGATTCTGTGTTCAGAAAAAATTGACAGTGACATTTCATTTGACCAAAAAGAAAAGAAAGAGAGATTTATACATTTAAAACCCAAAAGCAACTTGAAAAACACTTTGAAAACTTATTTCCATTTTGCGATCTAAAGCAGACCTAGGTGTTTTTGCAGACAGCTGGTGCCAATTGCAGTTCTCTGGGAGTCCTTGTGAAAGGACTTTTTCAGGATTCATCATCACAAAGCACCTTGAAACATGGTTTTAAACTCCCGTTGAAACGGGTCACAATGTAAATCCTAAAGAGAAAACCAAGCCCAGTAAACCCAGGAACTTGGCTCCAGCTCAAACCTCACAATTTGAAACCCCAGCTCAGATGCCTGGAAGTCCTCTAAACCCTTCCTCACCACAGTTGTCAACCTTGCGGCTTCCTTGATCCTGCTAAAACTCAGCCAGGTAGTGAAAGCTCAGTGAGTGCCATTTTGCATAAAACTGGCAGGCATGACAAAGAGAGAGCAATGAGAAAGGAATTCCTGAGTTAGAGACAACCCAGTGTGGGGATGGGAAAATAGTTCTCTCTTCCTTCAGGATTAGGGGGGAATTCTCCCTCATTCTTTTGAGAAAGGATTTCCCCAAGGACAATACTGAACCCTGTGTAGTTGTTTGAATGCTGTTGGGCATGTGTTGTTTTAGAATGTCAGAAATTTCACAGGAAACTAGATTATAATGCCTGTTATGATGAACTGTAACTTAGAAGTACTCTATAGAGACAAGAGAATCCAGGGCATTTTAAACAGTTTTAACAACATTTTAACTTTGGCTGGATTAAGCTGGACCCAATTCCATATGCCTCAGTCAATAGATGTCCCTTTAAAAATTGAAACTTTCTTTTTATTACTGATCTTGTCCTGGTCCATATATTTCTATTATTTAGACATAGTACATCCTAATGGTTTTGTATTTGCAAATGTCTCTACTCATTAAAATTTACTTTAGTTTCCAAATCAAGCACTTAGCAGCATACTTTTGTGGTTATTAACAAACATGCACACAGCTGCAAAGAACTTCAGTTGTTCCAAATATATGTACATTTCTAGATGAGGTCAAACAGGCGACTGCTTCTCGATGTTTCTGCTCATACTGTATACAGATGTCCTTTCACATTTATTTAGTGCCACGTTGTTCAGATTTCTGTGCTGTTTGTTGGTGATTTCACTGTCCAAAATGACCTCCAAGCATAGTGTTCCTAGACACAA
Organism: Galemys pyrenaicus; assembly: GCA_019455555.1. Classification (NCBI taxonomy): domain Eukaryota; kingdom Metazoa; phylum Chordata; class Mammalia; order Eulipotyphla; family Talpidae; genus Galemys; species Galemys pyrenaicus. Next base: position 2,368,119 of record JAGFMF010012284.1, on the reverse strand, counting down.
CCTATTTTACCTGAAACTGCAGATAGTATCAAACCCTAAATATTAAGGTATTTTCTCCTATACATGCATACTTATGACAAAGTTAAATTTAAATTAGGCACAGTAAGAAATTAGCAATAACTAATAAACAGAAAAATTATAGCAATATACGTAATAAAAATTATGTGAAATGGTCTCTCAAAGTATCTCACTCAAGTGATATTTTTGAAACACAGTTGACCATAAATAGCTAAACCAATGAAAATGAAATCATGGCTAAGGTGGTTGGGGAACTCTTGTATTAGATAAATTCATTCATGAATTATAGCTATGCCCTGAGCTCTATGTTAACAAATCAACGATCTATATTAAATAAGACATCCCTAAACAGAAATGTAGATAAAAGAAAGTCTTGTACTGATGGCTTGATAGCACAGTGTTGTAACCTGAGATTCACAGGAACAGCATGCCCTGCATTCCCCCAGGAGCAGTGATTCAGTATTTGCCAATTCAGTATCCACATGGGTATTCTATAATATAACTACTGTACATAAGGAGAATTGACTGCATTTGATTAAAAACTCTGTGTTATCTGCTAGCTTTAGTGGCTCCATTGGATATAAATAATCTTCACTTTATCATCTCAAATATAACTCAGAAATGCCCTACTACATGTGGGACCAGGTTTCAGATAAAGTCACGGGTTGAGTAGCCTGGATGAGAATCCAGTAATTTTTGCATATGAGGCAAGGAAAGGGAAGGTAGGACTGGATTGTAAGGGAAAAGGAAAACTTGACCTTGGGCTATGCCAATGATAGTAATAGAGTAGGGAGGTGGAGGTGGAAGAAGAAGCTGAAAAGAGAGACCTGAAAGTAGAGGGAGGAATGGGTGTGTTCATAGTGAAATTGGTTAGTACCCAAGACAATGCTATAACCCATGGGGTGTGTCACTATCTGACAGTGCTCAACATAATGAATGTAGTTATTCCGCCAAGGAACAGGAAAATTAATGTGTAGAAAATGTCATCTGTTATATGTTCTTGAGAGGCAGGAGGTAAGGTTCAATAATGTGCACAATGACGTCATTGTTATGTAAATTGAGCTTTGTTTATTTGTTTTTCCTGACTCATGTAAGGTCAGGACTTTGGTTTCATGGCTACCCAGAAAAGCTAGCATTTGTAGATATGATTTTCTTACATGCACTTAAGCTAATGGAATTTAATAACCTATTTAATGTGTGATGGAAAGAGAATTTTTACAATGAAACTTAAAGAAACTGTGTTCTTATAGTCATACAAAAGGTAATTTGTTTTATAGGCAGAAACTAGAGTTTACAACTTGAAATAAACAAATCATTACTTTCAACGATATAGGAGAAAGTACACTACTTCAAAAATAATTGCTTGTTTACATGAATTTGCTTGTAGGAAACAAAAGACTGAAATGAGAACTGCTCGATCATTATCCTGTTATGTGAAGAAATAAGAAAAATATACATGGGGACCCAAAGCGATGAAGAAAATTTCCCATAATTCCCTGTGGAAATGATAAATTGTACCATTTTGCCACTTAATGGTATACTGGATCAATACAGCATCCAACTCATGAGCTTCCGTTAGAAACTTCAAGTCTGAGAGAAAAGCATTTTTTAATATTTCAAGATTCTCAAAACTTTAGGAAAAGTCAGTGCTGATGAAATATAGCCAAGTTCTATCTTCACACATGAAAAATGTACTATTTTTTTCTACAAGTTTGAAAATCATTTTGAGTACTGAGTGTTTTGTTAAGTAGTGCTAAAACCATAATGAACCATGACTAGGGAGTAACGCTGTGGCTGTCTTATGTTCTTTTGAAAATTAAGCAAAATAAGGCACTTAAAATATATAAAACAAAAATTTATACACATTTTTAGTATTAGCTATTAAAATAATATTGCTGTTACTAACTTATGCAGGGCTGTGTCTGGCCTTAAATTAGTATATAATATCAAAGTTGTCCTTAAAAATGTATTATTTCCGCTTGACTAGCTATCCTATGTAAGACCATTTTGCTCTTGCAGATCCCTAAAAACAACAAAGTAAAAGATAGAAAACAAAGAGACAAAGGACAATTTTGAAAGCTGCAAAAGCCACTTTCCTGACCCCTCTAAGACATGTCCTATCAAAGACTGCAATGATTTTGCTGGTCTGCAGTCATATCTGTTTCATTAGCAACAATAATTAAAACTCACTCTCATAACACACAACCTCAAAGTCTCTATAGTTTAAAACAATGGAGATTTATTGATTGCTTATGTCATAGTTACCTAAGACCCATTGTCTCTTCTGGTGGTTCACCTTTATTTATCTCATAGCTTGTCTAGTCTCAATAGGAGAGAAAGAGTTTACATGATTGTTTGGGAGGCTCATGCCCAAACCTAGACATAGCATCATAACTTCCACTCACATTCTTTAGATCAGAATCTAGTCCTAATGCTACAACCTAATTTCTTTTTTTTTTTAAAGATTTATTTATTTATGCACACAAGAACTGGGGTACAGGCCAGAGTTGCGGAAGGTGAGAGGATTCACCAGACAGAGTGAGGTGCAGAACAGGCAGACTGACTGAAATACACTGCTGAGGGCAGCAGCAGGCTAGGCAGGAGAGGTCTGCTGCACCATGTGGGTCCCTCCCTGGCTGGAGGCAGGGATCAAACCCTTGCTGCAGAGGCTGTGGTTTGCTTTGTAGTGTGTTGCTTAACCCACTGCGCCACCAAGGAGGCCTACAACCTAATTTCAAGGTGTTCTGGAAAGTGTTGTCTTCTTGTTTGCATGGGGCTAAGAGACAGGATATGTTTTCTTGAGACTAAAAAGATAATAATGGTTTAAATTTTCCAGTATGCTCAATTTGTTTCTTAGCATGCCATTAAATTTGAATTAATAGTTTATTTAAAGAGAAATAAGACACCATTTGAAACCCAATTTAGGTATCTGATCATGTACAGTGTAGGTCACTCTTATACATAACTAAATCCAAGTCTTTGACAAAGCTTCTTGAACCCTCTCTCCACATACTGCAGCGATCCTTTTATCCATGTATTAAAGTGATACCTGAAAATATTTCCTCCTTACTATATATTGTATCTACAATATATTTTTCCTATCAGACTCTAAGCTTTTGTATATAATATGGATCTCCCTCAATTTCCAATGGGTTATGTTTTGATAAATGTATCATAGATTGAAGATATTAGATAGAAGACACTGGCAACACAGTATGCTGTAGGGTCTCTGTTGTTTAGCCTCACGATCCCATTGCTGACTGGGAGCTGCTGCTCACTGCTACTGCACGGCATCATGGAAGAGCATAAAAGTGCTTATAACTAGACAGGGAAAAGATCAAAATTAAAAATTTGAAATGCAGTTTCTACTGAATTTGTATTATGTGCTTACCATCATAAAGTGAAAGTATTATTAAATCAAATTATCAGGAGTTAGGGACTGCCTGTGGTACAGTATTATATACTGTGGCATCATATACTGACTAGTTAAAGGCATGGAATTTGCAGTCGTAATGCAAGGGTTTGAATTGCGGTTTTATTATTTACTTCATATTTACCTAACTTAATTATCTAAACTCTTTGTACCTTAGTTGCTTCATTTAAAAGTAAGCATCATACAAACTTTATATATTTTGTGTAAGTACTGCCCATAATAAAACATATAGATACTTAAATATCTGATTCTATTTTTATATAAATCCCTTAAAATGCATACACATTTTAAGCACACATAATGAGTCCTTGGCAAATGTTAAATATTATTACAAATATGATCAAGAACTGTGACTTTATTTTCCTGAATTCTCCATTGCAACTAGCATATCTGCCTACTCACAGTAAATCACAATAAAGGAAATGTTTACCAAAAGAAAGAGTAAATATTTTTAATTGATGAATTAGGGAGTTTTCTACTTCAATGTAAGAATATTTCCCCAATAGATTTCCTCCAATTCCACACAGATGCCAACATTAATTAAGATATAATCTTTTCCTTTGCAATAAGAAATCAACTTAGAATGCAAATAATAAATCTGTGAATGTTACATATTGGCTAAATTAACACTGTACTTTTTCATTTAAGCAAAAATTGCATTATACTATAAATGAAACATCTATCTAAAATGCTGTATAAAATAAAACATCACATGTTTGGTGTATACCTAAAGTATTGTGAGAGTAAAGAAATTATGCAAATGTTAGAAAGTACATAAAAATGTGACTCCACACAAGTACAGGCATTCACTTCAGGGTGTTTACCTATAGCTTGTGAGCCAGAGGTCACAGGGTTTCAGAGGTCATACAGGGGGATCAGAAACAAAACTTACGATCAAGGGAGAGGGAGGATAAGTTGGAGACATAGACAAGAGCATGAAGGGGCATCAGTGTAAAAATGCTGCACATCTCATAGAGAGTTAATGAAGATCGTAGCTTGCTTCAGCCTTCACTCTAACAGGAGAGGAAAAAGAAAATATCTGCCTTCAAAATACTTAAACTCAACCCTACCAGATTGCCACAGTAGCCAAGAAATAAAAAGGCAAAGTTGGAATTCCATGAAGTACAATAAAGGGCAAAATAAATCTCTGTTCATAGAGATCAAAAATAGAGATTCCTTGGTAAGGGGAAGCAGTTTTGATGCAGAAGGTACATGATAGAACCTTCTGAGAGGCTGGATCTATATATATCTTTAATAGAGAGGTAGTTATGTAGATATGTATATGTATAAAAATTAACCAACCATAATATTTTTGTTTTTCAAATGTAAATAATCACCTCTAAAGTTTTACCTATTGTAATTTATTTTAATGAACTTTATTGAGGTTTATGTATAAATAGTAAGTTCATAAATGTTAGGTATACAAGTTAACATTTTAATAAATACATGTGGTCTCACTATCATTACCATAGTTATGATATAGAACATTTCCACTACCCCCCTCCCAGAGTTCTAATTATCCTCTTTTGTAGTCAGTCTTCTTTACTTACCCTGATCCTAAATAAATGGAAATATACATTAGGTAGTTTTGACATATTTTTCAAAAATTGATTGACAATGTATGTGTGGATCTACACATAGAATTTCTCTTTTTCTTTTAGATTTATTTTACTTATTTATTTATATAAAAACTGGGCTGTAGGCCAGAGGTGTAGGAGGTAAGAGGTTTCACCAGAGACAGAATGGGGAGCAGAATAGGCAGATCTACTGAAACACACTGCTGAGGGGAGCAGTGGGTAAGACAGGAGAGGTCTGTTGAGCCATGTGGGTTAGCTCCCTAGCGGGGGATCAAACTCATGCACCACCAAGGAGGCCCCTATACATAGAATTTCAACTGTACTCTATTAATGTATCTGTCTATTCTTATTCTAAATACATTGTTAATAAATGTGCTGTGGAAGAAGGTCTGAAACTGTAGAGAGTAGTTCTTCTAATTTCCCCCCTCATTTTAAAAACTGTTCTTGGCTTTTAATCTTTCACATTTCCATATTTTAGAATATTTAGAATTTTTTTCTACAAAAAAAAAAAAAAAACCTTCCTGGGATTTGATTGAAGTTGCAATGAATGTACAGATAATTGAAAGCAATTAAAGAGTTAGTCACCAATTCATGAACATGGTATGTCTCTCCATTAATTTGGTTTGTTGTATAGATATGGAAATATTACCTTTATCTTCTAGAGTGAGTTCTTGTAGTTTATATCTTCAAAAGAATTTGTCTATTTCATCATGTAGATGATTGAATTCATTTACATAAGTTACTCATTCAGTACTTTAGTGACTCTCTTTCATAACTGTATTATGTCTCTGCAATTTCCCTTCTTTCTGTAGTCAATTAGACTGACTAGAGTTTTCTCCATTGCTTTGTTGTTATCTGTTTCATTGATTTTTTTTTCTTTTCTCCTTTTGCTCATTTTAGAGCTAATTTTTTTAGGTGGATATTTATATCATTGTTTAAGACCTTTGTTATTTAATGGTACGTGTATTTATGCTGTAAGTTCATCTAATAGTGCTATAGCTTTCCCTAGAGTATACTTTAGCATTATCACTCAGATATTTGTTATGGTTTAACTTTCATTCAGTTCAAGATATTTTATTGTTATTTCTTCTTTAACTCATAGGAAATTTAGGTATTTGTTGTTTTCCAATGGTCAGATGTTTTTCAGATATCTTTTTGTTAATTATTTCCAATTTAATTCTCTGTGATCAGAAACAAGTACTACATGTATTTGCTTACATCTGTGCATCACCCTTTGCAATGAAAATTATGCATTTGTCTTTCTGTCTCCTCAACTCAGAGAGATATCTGGTCTCTGTTTGAGTATCCTTTTCCTTCACTGTGTTCTGAAAACTCTCCCAAACAGTAATCTGGAGTATTCATTGGGCTCAACATTAGTTTTCATTTTTTCCTGCAATGATTTTCAGTGACGTCTATTATACAATGTCTGAAAACCACTCTTTCATATATTTCATCTGTTTTTCTAGTTGTTTGAAGAAGTATAAATCTGGTCCCTTTAATTCCATCATTACTAGAAGCAAGCCAATAAGTGTTTTAAGTCAATTGTATTTTTTCAAAACAAGAGCAAACAGAAAATATAACTTTAAAATGATGGGTTTTTCAGTAACAAATCAAGATTAAATATCATTGCCCAACCAGAAATCAGATTTATGATATTAGTCTGATTTGTATAATCTCTGTGAGTAGATTATGTTTCTAGTCCTGCCTTGACATTAACAATTTGTTTCTCTGATTCACATTCTTCATTCATATAATAGCAGTGCTTCCTTCATAAAATGATGGAAAATAAATGAATTATCATGTGAAACATGCTTGGAATAGTATCTGACATATCATAAATGTCAACAGGCATTACCTATTTTTATTATCATTTAGGTATAATTACTAAGACAGCATAACACAGAATAGATAGATATCCAAAGTGTGTTCAAGAATCCAGAAGATAATTACACAAAAATGAAATGAATAAATGACCAAGTTGACATTTAGACCCATATAGATCACATGTTATAACTGTCAAGCTCATTCATTATAATATATTCATGTCAGGGATACTAAAAAAGTGAAAAAAGTGAATTATAAATGTGTCAAGTACATACATGTGTGAATCTCAAGAAATAAAATATTGACCCTAAAAGCAAATCCTAGAAGAATAAATACTATCTAAATTTATTTATATAAAGTTTAAAAAAGCAAAACCACACAACCTATTATTTAGCTATGTATACACATTTGTAAAGTTACAAAGATAAACGAGACTCATTAAAAGTAAATACAGAGAAGCTGTCACATCAGAGCCCAAGGGGGTACTTAATTAATTAGAAGCACTTGGGGGATTTAAAATTCTTCAAATATGATGTTTGACTTCTAACTAAAGCTTGGCAGTGGACAATGGGTATATGTGTGGCCTTAGGATTTTAATCTTTGCATTTTAATATATATTCTTTCTACATTTGCTGTATCTCAAACATTTTATAAATTATCTGAGTTGTGCTCAGAATTGGAACCCCCAATTCTGCCTTCTCTAACTGGGTTCTGCTATCTGCCACATCAAGACAAACATACTCTTGGTGCATAAGACATGCAACACAAGATAACTTTAATATAATTATTGTGTGATCGAGCGAAGGGGAGGGAAAGAATAGGTAATAATTTCCACATGAAACACCCAAAGTTACGGGTAAATGTCTAGTCAAACAGGGTTGGCCCAAGCAAGACCTCTAAGGCCAAAAAGCTTGCCACAGGTCTAGGGACACCTAGGAAAGGGGCAGAAGGGACCAGATAAGTTGGGGAAGAAAGGGGAAAAATAAAAACCCAAGTCAAGATAAAGGCTGTCATTGTCAACCTCCATACAGGTTTCTTACCCATGTCTCTGTCTCTTTCAAGTGTCTCCTTACCTGATAAAAGTTGGGGGGTACAAGTGTCCCCCAAGTCCCTGGTACAAGTCAAAGGGAGAGAAGCAAGCACAACTTCTTTACATATCTCTCCTTCATGTGTCTCCTCCATTTCTCCTTCTTGATCCTTCTTCCTTCCTTCTCCCAGTCTTTTCTAGCTTCCTCTCTTTATCAGCTTTAATCTTCTTTAGGGTAGGCCAAGGAACTTGGAATCTCCAAAATCCCTGGAGATTAATTACCCTGCTACAATATATCAGTAGTTTTCTACTTCCAAAAACAAGTCAATTCTTCAAAGTTTAGTACTATGAAATAAACTTCTTGCCTTATTGCAAAATAGTTCTCCTAAGTTATGAATATCCATGTAGAGCCTTTTCAGGAAACAGCCCCTCAACAGTGTGTTAGAATTACGGGTCTCTTAGGACATAAAAGGAGATGTCAAGGAAGAAGCAGGAAGTAAAAGGAATTGAGGATTATGAAATGACATTAAAATATAATGGGAAATAAACTTGCATTTCACAGTTTTCTTAACTGTCGATACATTTTTTGATCTTTAATTTTCTTTTAAGAAATTTGTCTGCATAAACCTTGTTTGGATTATAGATGGAAGACAATTCAGAAAAAGACCTTTAGAGCCTCATCTGGTTTTGTAAATTATAGAAGTCTAAAAGAGAGCAAACACCAAGCCTCTCCTTAAGGTATACAATGCTCTTTAAAAAAAAAAAAAGCTCTATTTCTCTGTGTAAATATCTACACTTTCTTGTTAGTGAACATGAAAGATATGAGGACTGCAGACTATTTATGCACAGTGTGACATAAATTCTTCCTTCATCCACTCTAAAGAATATTCAGTGTCTGGTGTGAACTTCTATTGCTTCATTAAAAAACTAGTGCAGGATGTTCAATGGATCCTTATTTGAGTAACATTTAGGAAAAAATGCAACATTCCATCACAGTGCTTTTATAATTCAGGGAAATATTGGAAAATAAGGGCCAAAGGATTTGCTAGCAAGGATTCTGATGGGAAGAAATCGCTATCTTAATTTTGAGGGGCCAGACCTTGACAAAAAGATAGGGACTGGAGTCTTGGGAGATAACAGAAGGGAAAAGTCAATAAGAAGAAACACTAGTACTTAGGCACAGGGGTAAAAGTCTCAGCACTATCAAGGTATCACCAGCCACTGTGGAAGGAGTTCAATCCCAGGCTAGGGAGCTATCCCACATGGCTCAGCAGACCTCTCCTGTCTCACCTGATGCTCCCCTCAGCAATATATTTTAGTAGATCTGCCTATTCTGCTTCCCACTCTGTCTCTGGTGAGTCCTCTCACCTCCCCACACCGCTGGCCTACATCCCAGTTCTTGTATGCATAAATAAATAAAATAAATCTTTAAAAAAAATAAAGAAGAAACACTATCACCAGTTAATCTATGTTAGGACATTGGTCAAGGCTGACCAATCAAGAAATTGCACAACCACCACAGCTCACGAGTATCACTATAAAAATACCTGAATTGCATTTCATCCATTGACAACCCTCTTTCAGGACCCCTCTTGCATACAGGTATTATTTGCTTCTTATCTGTCCTTGCATAAATCTCCTCAGGTCTGACAGGAGCTAGCCTGTTTCTTTTAACACTTGTGGCTTTGCTCCCAGGAGCTGTCCAGTGTCTTTAAATAACTGGCTTGCTTGCTGTTGTGTGCATGTGGTGTTTCAGTTCTTTGTTACACCTGCACATTTCCCATTCAGCTTATCACATTGCATGCCATAGTTTAAGGGAGCTGTGTTAGCCCTTTCAAGAAAAGGAGATGCCCTCAAAGATGAAAGGCCAGTACCACAGAAACAAATGTTAGACATTTAGTGCAATGAAGGCTATGTCTAAAGAAAAACTAATGTCCAACTAACCCAGGACCCCAGGAAACACTTGCAGATTTGATAAAGCCCAGAAAGAGCCAAGAAACATCCAGAGGGGAGAATGGCAGTTCCCCAACTACAACCTCCAGTCAGGCTAATTTTAAGAGCCAATAAAACCTGAGGAGGAAAGATGCACCCAGAGAGGGGAAATCCTTTGAAAGTGGCATGTCTCTGTATGATAAAACAATTCCGCAAATGCTCTCCCCATCCCAAGGGGAGAGTGGAACTGGTTGATATCATGGCAACTCAGACCATTATCTCTCCTCTGCTGATGCCCCAGGAGGGCAGTAGAGGGGGAGTGACTTAGAAACTGCTGCTTGGACCTATAATCCAACACCCCAGGAGCACCTGTAAAGTGCACCCCAACAAAGGGATAAGTAAGTAGGTTCTACCTCTATTTAAGACAAGACTCTCCTGTCTTCCCTCACAATTGTCCTGCCAAGGACTCTGCCCATTTAGGGACCTCTCCCTGCCTACCCTTTTATTTTGTCTCTAAATAAAATTTGCTAAATAAAATTCTGCTAAAGACATGACTGTGAATTATTATCACACCATAGTCAAGAACTGTGAAACTCCCAATCCAAGTACTCCAAACTTAACCCAAAGATCTAGGATATTTATTTCGAAAAGACATTTTCAAAGTCCTTTTGAGGCAAATCCATTACTCTTGGAGCTCATTACTATGAGAGTGGTTGTATGTGTCTTTCTTAAATTGAGGGAGAGAATGAACTAAGTTCCTTTACAAGGACTTTGCATCTTCCTCTTTGCAGTATGGTTTTGTAACAACACAAGAGGACATGTTAGGTCTGCAAGGCAGCCATGTTAGGTGTTGTCTTGTTGTGATTTGAAGGAAATAAATTTTTATGCATATTGGTAACTCAGCTAATCATGAGAAAAACATATTTCTCATATATCTTTGGTCTTTGTCCATAATATCTGGCTCACAGCTCTGAAAAGCAGTGGAATTTCCTGTCTTGAGCATGATAAAGGTGTCCCTTCATGTTAGAGAGGTGACTTCTTGGGTACCACTAAAGGACAGGGACTGGTTGCCAGGGGAGAAAACTAGTGATTTTAGAGTGGATCTTCCAGTCCCATCTTTCTGACCTCTGGAAGGAAAGGGAGGCTGAAGGGTGAATTCTAACTGTCAATGACCAGTGAGTTAATCCTGACTATGAAATGAAGCCTCCTTAAAAGCCCCCAAAGAAGGGGCTTTGGAGAGCTTTCATGTTGGTGAACATGCACAGATTTGGGGAGAATGGCATGCCTAAAGAGGACACAGAAATCTCTGCCTTTCCCTATGCTTTGCAACTCTTCCATTTGACTGTTGATTGTGTGCTTTAATAACTTCTGTAATGAACTGGTGACCTAGTGAGTCGGTGGATTTCCTGAGTTCTGTGAATTATTCTAGCAAATTAATTAAACCTGAGGAAGAAATAATGGGAACCTCTTATATTAATTCAGTCAGAAGCACAGATAGCAATCTGGACTTGTGATGGGACCCCAAAGTCTAAGGAGGGAGTTATGGGAACCACCAATCTATAGTCTATTGGTCAAAAACCTAGGTATCTTCCTGGGACATATGACCAGTGTGAAGTAGAGGTGGTCTTTAAAGACTGAGCTCTTAACCTGTGAGTTAAGCTATTTCCAACAGGATAATGTCATGTGACTGCGCAAGAATTGCATGTGGAGTGTAGCTGCTTCTACACATGCCTAAAGGTATTGGGTATAAAAACCTAAAATGCAGTCCTCAAAGAGAAAACCACACACTTCTTCTGGCATCACAGTGTCTATCTCATTAAATTCACCTTAGAAAAGCAGAGTTTGCAGCTTTCTTTTTTTTTAATTAATGTGTGTATACATATCTATAATATATATTATACATATATATATTTCATATATATATTTTTTATATCAAGTGTAGTTCCCATAGAATTCCTACCACCAATTCATCCATGCACCATCACCTTATTAGTTGCAACTTTTGAGGCATGGTCCTGTCTTCAAAACTTGGAGCAGAGAAGGTAAAGCATTGTATAGTACTAGATTAACAAGAGAAATCTGAATACCAAATGTGTATAGATATGAATTTGAACACAGTTTAAGTGTACAGTTTATGGGATTGATCCCATTCACATTGTGGTGTGACCACCACCACCCTCTGTCTCCAGAGCATTTTCATCTTCCTCGACTGAAATTCTGTGCACATGAACTCCCCATTCTGTCCTACCGACAGACCCTAGCAACCACTGATTTACTTTCTCCACTTTCTATACCTCATTTAATTGGTATCATAAAATATTTGTCCTTTTATAACTGACATACCAGTTATCATAATGTCTTCAAGATTATTTCATGTTATAGCATATGCAGAATTTCATTCTTCTTTAAAATTTAATATCCCTTATAGATCTATGCCATATTTAGTTTACCCATCCATCTGTTGATGGACTCTTGAGTTGAGGGTACCTTTTGGCTACTGATAATAATACTGCTATGAACATGGGTATTAAAATATCTGTTCAAGTCACTGCTTTAATTTCTTTGAGTATATGCTCAGAAATAGAATCACAGGATCATATGTTAATTTTTTAAAAGATTTCTTTAGTTATCTACTTTTGGACATTTAGGTTTTTACCAATTACAAATAGTGCTGCAATAAACATAGGGGTACAGGTACGCTTTTGGATCAGTGTTTTTGTGTCCTTTGGGTAGATCCCTAGGAATGGGATTGCCAGATCATATGGTAGTTCCATCCCTAGTAGACTGAGGAACCTCCATACGGCCTTCCATAGTGGTTGGATTAGCTTGCATTCCCACCAGCAGTGTACTAGGGTTCCTTTTTCTCCACATCCTCGCCAGCATTTGTTGTTGTTGGGTTTTTTGATGTGTGCCATTCTTACTGGTGTAAGGTGATACCTCATTGTGTTTTTAATTTGCATTTCCCTGATTATGAGGGATGCTGAGCATTTTCTCATGTGTCTGTTAGCCACTTGTATGTCCTCTCTGGAGAAGTGTCTTAAGTCAGAAGGCAAAAGAAAAACATCAGATGGCTTTGCTTTTAGCAGGAATGTGAAAGAGCAACAACTACAACCAAAAAAAAAAAAAAAAGAAGAAGAAGAGTAAGCTAGGGAAATGGGCAATTACAACCAAAACAAACAAACAAAAAAACTCAACAAGACCAAAAGGTCAAAGATAAACCAAAGGGACCATGGGGGCGGGGGAGGGCAAAGACTGGGACGAGGGCAGAAAGAGCACAAGGAACTAAGATGATGGTTCATGGGTGAAATGGTGGTGGGAACTCCCTGGGGAATACAAAATGATGTCAAATATAATTAAATAAATTTAATTTTAAAAGAAGGTTTGTTAGTTATGCATAGAAAAATTGGGGTATAGGCCAGAGTCGCAGGGTGTGATAGGATTCACCAGAGGCAGAGTGGGGAGCAGAACAGGCAGATCGACTAAAATAAGGGGAGCAGCAGGAGAGACAGAAGAGGTCTCCTGTGCCATGTGGGTTAGTTCCCTGGCCAGAGATCAAACTCATCAATGATCACTCATGCTGCAGTGGCTGTAATCCTTGTTAGTGCTGAGACTTAATCCCTGTGCCACCAGGGAGGCACCTCATCTGTTATTTCTTTCGAGGAGTCACCAAAACTATTTTCCACTGGGCTACACCATTTTACATTCCCACCAAAAATGTGTAAGACTTCCAGTTTTTCTACATCCTCACTAATACTCACTATTTTCTGATTTTGTATTGTGAGGTACTATCTCACAGTGAGTTTGATTTGCATTTCCCCAATGATTAGTGATGCTGAGCATCTTTTCATGTGCTTATAAGCTTTTAATATTTTTAAATCTTTAATTAATAATTTTTTTAAAGGAAAAGATATTTCTTAATTTTAAATTAATTTCTTCTTGTCATCTGGTTCTTTAGCTTCATGTGTGTAAAATTTACTGTGTTTTGAGTAAAGGGAAATGTAGTATTTAAGCAAGTTTTAAAACATTTGTGTTGTCTTTCTTGTCTTTCAAAATATTTAATGGAGGAGTTTTCTCTTCACTCATCTTTCTTCAAAAGTCAGTTGAACATATAGATATTTCCCCAGAAGGTTTAGCACATTGTTAGTTTTATTCAATTTTGCTTGTTCACATGATTTTCCAAATCTACCTACTACCATTATCTCAGAGCATCTTAAAGCCCATGGAAATCAGAAAGGATTTCTATGGGTATCTCAGAAAAGCAGCAGGTATCTGTAGAACTAAATGTCGTGAGTATCTGGAAGTCCTGAAACAATTTCTCTTCTTCCTTTTTTAAAAATGACTTTTACCAACCTGGAAAATTCAATGTTAGGTGTTTTATAATAAACTAAAAACTTGAGCAAAATAATTTGAGAGTATACAAATGAAACTCCATCACCCTTATAAGTTACATTAAAAGAATTAATAAGCTCACCCACTTTCCAAATAATCATGATGTTGCTTAACTCCTTTAAGTTTTCATTGGTTTAATCTGCTACTTTCCTTCTCAGAATTGTGTGTTTTTTTTTTTTAATGGAGTAGTCTCTCTCATTGTTGCCTCATTTGTATTTTAGGGTAAATACAAATTAGAATTACAAGTATTTAAAACTTCATAGGCAAATTAGAATACACTATTATCAATAATAAGTCATAAAAATAAGTTTTAGCTTGCTCAGCATTTTCTGATTGCTACTCTTTGAGTTATACCTTCAGTAACATCGGTCCACCTAATAAGAAATAGTTTATCTTTATTTCATGACTCTATTCTTAAATATCAAATTTCCAGTTGCATTTAGGATGATACAATTCTTAAAATGGCACATGGAAAACTGCCTGTGACTACAGAATCCAACCTTCATTACAACCTGACTGTCTAACACATTTTTGTGCAATTTTTTTCAAACTGCTTCCAGATCTACTGTTGTTTCAGATAAATCATTCAGTCTTCTATGTATGGGAGTGTTTTGCAATAAAAACCAAAAAAGTTCTTCTTGGCACTGACAATTTTATAACATACTGAAACAGATCCTAAATAATCTTAAGATTCTTTTACAATATAGAAGCACAGATGGGTGACATCATGGTATAAAGCAACTTTTATTGAACTCATAAAAAATGTTTTTTAAAGGATTCTTAGAAATTAGAGTTGTTAAATCAAGAAATGTCTCTGTAGTGTTTAACTAGGAAATTGAGGAATTTGAACTTATAAGCCTTTGTCTTGAATCAATGAAGCATAAAAAATTTTATAAGACAAGTTCAGACCATTGATTCACTCATCCCAGCACTTCAACCTTACCTCCTTATATATGGCAACCTATATAAATTAAAGGTTTCCCTTACTATACAAAAGTAGAATAATCCTATTTGTTCTGATTTGGTAGGGTATTTGGGGGATCTGGGAACCCTCAAAAATTTTCCATATAAATTAATGGTAATATTGTTCTAAGATCCCCAGAATAACCTTCCAGATGATAACAAATAGGAATGTTTTACTTTCCTATAGCAGGAAAACCTGTAACTATTAGAACAAAATGGCAAACCAAGACATGTAAGTTCAGCTAGCCTGAGAGATGAGTATTATTCCTGTCTTTGTTGCATTTAATAATAGAGTCAATATTGACTGTGCATGGAAAGCGACATAAAAACTACCTCAAATCCCTGAATGGAATTTAAGGTCCAAATAGCAGAGTGAGGTAAATGTGAGAGCTCTTTCCCATCTAGGTTTGGAACCAGAACAGAATGAATAGTCAAGTAGACAAGAGTCAGAATGACATTGTCAATCACAAATAGTCAGTTGGCTGCTACAGAAGATGGGTGAACAAGCTAGCACCACCTGCTTTTGGAATCTTATATTGGAACACAGCCTCTCCGTTCTGTCTGTGAGAGTTTCTGCACTTAGATTCAAAGCTAAATGTTATATCAGAGATCATAGTGCTCCCAAAGCTGAACTCATTCCCATCCTGGTCCCTTACAGAAAACCTAGGCTGACCGAGGCTGAAGAAGACTTTGCCAGAATAGCAAAGCAGTTTATAGGCAGGACAAAATGGAACTGCATAACCATTAAAATTATTACCCTTAGATCATGTCTTATTTTATTGTTACTTAAATGCTATCATACTCATTTTCTCACTTGATTGCTGCAACAATCCAGTGATATAAATAGAGCAAATACTACTACAGTTTTGAGGTAATGAAACTTCGTCATGGTTACTTAACCAGTTGTGGGGGTGGGGGGGGTGGTGTCTTAGCTTCTTGGAGTGTGGACAGGGTAAGCTACATAGTTAGCTCTCACCAAGTTGTTTTTCTTGACACCTGTCCAGAAAACGAGACCAGGAGGTTGGGGCAGGGGAAAGAGCAGAGCCCGGAGACCTGTATCCTCAGAGAACAGGCTGCCACCCTCGTGTTCTGTCTTTCACTGCTCTCCACGGTCTCCTTGGCTCCACACCGGAAGCTGCCAGCTCACACCCTCCGGATTACAGCTCTCTCCATCTGCTCCCCAGCAAGGATGTTTTGCTTCCAGATTGCAGCTGCCTGATTCCATCCACACTACACTCAGGCACACGCCTCTTCCTCGTAACCTTTGCAGCTACGGGGCCGTGTGCGTGTTGGGTCTGCCACGTGACATCAAAGGTGGCAAAGGGACTCTTCTCAGGTGACTGCTGTGATTAAACAGTCACTGAATGTTCACCCTCAGTGTGTGATGTGGGTTGCAGTCATGCTTTTCGATTTCTAGAGAAGCAGAATTTCTAGAATAGCAAACTGATTGAGCTTAAATCCCAGCTTCAGTTTTTATTATCTCTGAGATCTTGGGTGCCTTTCCAGCCCTCTGAGTGCTTCCATTTACTCATCTGTAAAATGAGGATGTGATGACATCTACCTACTGTGAAGGATAAATGGCTTAGAGCAGTACTGGGTATATAATAAATGTGCAGGCAATGTTAATAATAACTACTAATGATTATTACTGTCTCAAAGAGAGCTAGAGCCTTACAGCAACCTCTGCCAATTTCATAGTGGATGGTAATTTTGTTTTCTAGGGGAAACTTGCATTTACATCCTTAACTGGACATGATTTGTCACCTACATTTTCTTACTTACCTGGAGGAAGTCCTACAGGTCAGGAAGAGCTTAGAAAAACACACTCTTTATCTGCAGCACCAAGGTGGGAAGACACTAATTATACAGTTCAGAGCCAGTTCAGAGGTACCAGAGCCAGTTCAGTTCTCCCAATCATGGGAAGCCCAGAACTCTTTCCATGTGGACTTTCTCTTCTGGATCAGGAAGAAATTAGAGAACTAAGAAAACAATGTTTCTTAGGCAGAAGTAAAAGATAATTTGGAAAACTTAAAGAGTGGACTATCCTATTTGAACAGAATTATTATGAGTAAAGGGGGCACTTCAATTTGGTAGTTATGCTTCATAGTATCTAATGGGGTGGATTTTATGATAGCACAGTATTTGCAAATGTAATGGTTCATTACATTTGCAGGACACATTTCTCATAATATTAAGAGTCTGTGCTCACATTTCTTTCTCCCAGCTGCATCAGTTCAAAATCTGGAATGTGATTTTATTGTGTTCTTTCTGGTCTGGGTCAGAATTGATCTTGTAACTCAGATATTCTGTAAGACTATTCTGGATTCACTAGAAATCATTAAAATGATGAATAATTGGAAGGACAAGATCAGGAAATTCACATTTACTGAGTACTATTATGTGCCAAGGAAGGTGCAAATTTGTCACTTCAATTGATCTAAATAGTAACCCTAGAAAGCAAAAATCACAGCCCCAATTTTATTTAGAGAAAAAAAGCCTGAGAGGGTAATTTGCCCAGGACCAGGCTAATTTAGAATTTAGAGGTAACTCCAGGTCTACTTGATTCCAAAATTTATACTTTTTCCAGGACATAATTCTGCCTCTGGAAGAGTGCTAAGTAGCTGTGCATTTATCAAGGATAAATGGGGAATAGTACTACTATATTTATATTTGGAGTGGAGTTATGTGATCACATATTCCCAGATTTTTTTATAGTTCATAGAGAGTTTGTGTAGACTCTCCCTAAGGCAACACAGAAAAATTGAGGTTGGAAACAACTTAACCCCAAGTCATAAAAATCACTGACATGGGAAACCAAGAGGAAAATGTTTGCCCTTAGTAGGGAAGAGGTTGTATGATCCAGTTGGTAGAAGAGACCTTTTTACCCTAGAAAAATGTGACCTCTTGAACACACTTTTTAAATCATTTTCAGAGAACCTGGAAATTACCAATACTCATTTTCTAATTAGAGTAAAACCTGAGCTCTTTAAAAGGTAAAATTACTTATATCTATCTGTCCTCTGTGCTTCCCTCCAACACGTACACATGCACACATACATACACATACATCCCACACTCACACAGACACACAACTCCTCCTATCAACCAGCAGATATGCCTTGGAAGGCCAGACAGGTATGAAAATTACATTATTCTGTTTTCCTCTTTTTTCCACAGTGCTATGTGTTCTATAAACAGCAGGAGAAGTAATTATGTAGGTGGGCATTCCTTACGTAGTCAACTCTTGGAATATCATATAGGAAAGTGCTAAGGCGAGGAAATATTTACTTGAACTTATGCCTGGAAATTGAACGTGGTATGCACTTCATAGTAATATAAACCCACATCTGGCTTACTTTCATATATTGTACCTGAGAGGGTGGAGTAATGTTTACATTCTTTTTCCACTGTTAGGCTGTCTTGTGTCGGCTAGTCTGTGCCTGCTAGGAAGGTATGTGTGTGTGTGTGTGTGTGTTATATTCCAGCATTGCTGTTCACTCTGAGTTGAAGCACTTGCCATGGCAAAACTGTCACCGGCATCTTCCAAACCCACATTTACATTCCACAGGTCTAGTCTAGTAGATGGGCTATGTGATTGCATGATGCCTTCTGTTTAAAAGAAACCCAAGAGGCAGCCTGGCACGTTCCATCCAGCTGCACTTTCTACTGTAACTGCTTCAGTTGAAAAGTGAAGCTCAAAGGATTTTTTAGAATCTGCTGCAGCCCCAGCAGGTAATATTCTGGGATAGGTTCTCTTTGTTGTTTTTTTTTTTTTTCCCCTACTGTTTAAAATGTCCAAACCTTCTCGCTTGGCTAGACCTTTCTTCGCTAATGCAGCTTCTAAGCTGCCATCATCTAGGAGGGATGATCCAAACAGCAAACAGAAAAAAACCAGTGTAGGTGAGAAGACTTTGAGAACTGGGAGTGAAGGAAATTTGGTCAAACAGCAGCAGGTACAGACGGCTTTCTCTCCTGTTCAGCGGAAGGCTTCTCCGCACAAAGGTAATTTGTAAATCAGCTGCTTTTGCCAACTTGTGCTTAAACACTTCTTTCTAAATAATACTGCCAGGTAATTTAAATGGTGAGTTTTTTTTTTTATGGTTTTGAAACTTATCTCTTTGTGTGAGTGTAATGTTTTGTGAAATGCTAGAGCACATTTCAGTTATTGTGAAAATAACCAATAATTAGGGAAACTGGGGTAAAGAACTTTTGTTAACTAAGGAATGATCAGAGAAAAGCTGACAGTTTCTAAAGAATGTCACAGTTTTCATAATCCACTTGTACCACACAAAGTTTCTTTTGATTGCTTATCTATATGGAAAGAAGCATAAACTGAAGAAAAATGTTCCACAACCATTTCCTTACTTAGCAAAAGAATTTTTGCATGCTTAATATTTTGCAGTCTCTTTTAAAAATGAAACTGAATCTGAAATAAAAAAATATGATTCTTTGCCATGAACAACATAAATTTCTGTTTATATAGACATCTGGAGTATTTAAATAAGCCTTTTCAGGTGAATATCTGAATGTTTCACTTAGCAAGACTTTTGTTGAACATTTGAGTTGGAATTGAGAAATGCAAACTTGTTATTTTAATGTATACAATCATATAAAGGAATAAAATCAAAGCTAAAAATGTAATAATAATTCCTCCACTATACCAAGAACCACATATTAAATAACTAAACAACATATTAATCACTGTGAAGTACATTTTGAGTTCTAGCAGCAAATATGTAGCCCTGTAACTTTATACTAAATTAAAAATTATTTTAATATTCTCATACTTGGAAATTATTATTTTATAGAATAAAACTCATTTTATAATTTTAATCCTAACCCTTTCTGTAGTAAAAATATGATAAATAAATATGTAAGGTTATTTTTGTGCCATGTACTATTTCTGAGATGCAAATTTCTGTGGGAATACTTCAATTTTTTCTTCAGTTTGCTTATTATTTATTGATTTGCTACAATCAGTGAGGCGTTATACTGTTAATCATACTCTATAAAGAACACAGTGAACGAACACTGAAGAACTTTAGAAGTATGACTGAAAGTTGCTTCACAGATTGAATTTTGACTGCCTAAAAGGTTAGTTCTCTTTGATGTTATAATATGTGAAAAGTTGAAAAAATTCTGAAAAGGAATATGAAACTCCTCTACACATCTACCTGAATACTATCCAAACATCATATGAGATGTTTGTGTGTGTGTGTGTAAGGTGTGCCAGGGAGGGAGTTTTTACACAAGTAATTTAAACAAAGTTACATCCGTGCTCCAAAGTTTCCATCTCTCTCAGCTTTGAAGAGCAGTGGTCTTCCATTCTGGGAGCTCTTTATTAGTTTGGAGGTAACTTTTCCCCCATGTATTTGTTCCTATTTCTTCTTTATGGACCTCCTATGCTATGACTGTTGAATCTACTGCATCAATTCACTAATACCTATCTTTTCCTTATATTTTTAGATTGTCTCTTTATGTCTTCTAGATTCTCTTGACTGGATCTTCTAACTCTTCTACTGTCTAATTTTGGTTATTATATGTTTAATTCCCACATTTTTCTTACTCTGTTTATTTTTGAGGCCACAATGCATAGTACTATTTTCTGTGTATAAACAGTAGACTTGTGTGCCTTATTTATCTAATATCATTATCTTTATCTAGTCTGGTTTGCCAGTACTATACATTCATACTTAATAATGTGAATAATCACTTCATTATGATATTAGTGTGCTTTTTAGTACAAGCCAGTGAACTGGAATCCAGGTTGCCCGTAAAACAGAAGTCTGGCAACCAGTATACTTTAGCAGAGCAATATTGGCAGCTTTATTTAGTGTTCTAAATGAAGAAAATCAGGTTTTTTTTTTTAAAGTGGATATGAACACTGACCACTAGTTTGGTTTGATAATAACTTCCATTTCTTATACATTTGTAGTGATGGTGATGATAATAGCTAAGTTTGTTGAGTTCTGCCTATATGCACAGCATATAAGCATTTTATAAATATATTGTCTCACATAATCCTTGCAACAATGCTGTGATGTAGTACTATTATTATATGTATTTTGCAGATGAGGAAACCAAGACAGTGTATTTCCCCAAGATCACATAAACAGGAAAAGGTAAACCAGAAATCTATTTCTGGTGATTTTGATCCCTGAACTTTACCACTATGCTAACTCACCTTTCTAGAAAGAAAAGCAAATCATTCTTCAAAAACATTAATAACGTTAATGAAAATCTTGTGATTAGATAGCCTAATCCCTAAAAATGTTGTTGAATATTTGGTGACATTCTATAGTTCAGAACAGGTTCTTCTCATCTTCATCTTTTTCTTTTATTCCCAGGGTTGCTATTACTTCATAAAGAAATGAAAAAGAAGAGAACATATTTCAGGGTTAATAAATTTATCACAATATTGTAAATTTTCTCCAACATCGAGAAATATATATAAGGGCTTTCAACCCAGATATGTGCTGCCACGCCCACAGCTGTGCTCACAGATTTGGCTGTGTATGCACAAGTGGAGGTGCACATGTAAACACACACACAGAAATACAAATACTCTAATACAGTTCAAGAAAGGCTCTTCTATCACAGATGACCTGGTAGTCCAAGTACAAGCATGTAAGCAAAGAACCACTCAAATTTAATTATTTTCTAACAAAGCTTCCTTCTATGGCTGAGAGCCAGGCAATTATCCTTCCTGACTGAGTTTCTTCAACCATTAAAGAATAATAATATGTGGGCTATAGGAAGAAGTAGTGGTGAGGATTAATGACTGAGTTAACGTATGGCTAGTGCTTCTAAGATCACATGTGCTGTGTGAATACTCTAAGCCCAGCACAGTAGTGGGGTCTCTGCTTCTCTTCGAACCTACAGCAAGTAAAAACTATTTTCTTACACATATCATGCGTGCTTAATATACCCCCAATTGCATGACCTACACTATTCTTTATACATAGGAAAGCAACCTCATATGCATCTTTTTGCCATAGCCATACTAAGATCATCTTTGTATACCTGAGTCTAATATTATTTCTATAAGTCAAATATTAATAAGAGCATAAAAAGATGTTTTCTATAGACTAATGTTCAAAATCCATTCTGAATACTACTGATGACCATAGTGACATTAGGTTCTAGCTTCTTATACCCAAAGACAGTGAAATAACATGGAAGGCAATTTTGGTTATGGGTAAGAAGTGTCTTTTCAAAAGATATACTCAATGTACTGTCTTTCCTATAATAAGATGGTAACACTGGTAGATAGCTATCACCCACTGGGAAGACCTTATTTTCTAGAAGCAGGAGTGGGTCTGTACTCATCATGTATGTTCTTTTATCTGACTGCCTTTTTGACCAATATCACTCACTTTTGAGGAGAGTTAAGGTCAAGGTCACAGTACCTCTTCAACAGAGCAATGTTATTTAATTAGCTACTAAATTCACACGTTGTGCTCATTATTCATACCAGATAGTCCAGAGTCATGCATAGCGCATCTCTATGGGTCTCTAAGTCTCTCTTCATCCTAAAACTCACATGACTTACCTTAGACAGTTGATTTGCAAGTTTAGTGGCAACTTTTCCCCAACTACATATTGTATGAAACTGTGACTATGAATTCTGAAAATCGTTACTTCTAGAGTTCTCCTTACTTTCCTTAATTAACATTATCTATATTGGTCATTTTCTACCTAGTAATAGGTAGGAAGTAGGAAGTATATTTTATTTGCCTAATTAATTGTGTTAAAATTCACTGTATCAGAAAGGAGTATGAAACTGCCTCTTAAAATTAATCTGTGCTAATTGATCTGTGTTTTTTACTTTGACATAGACCACTTAACCTTGAGAGGTCAATAACCCACAAATCTTACCAAAAATCAAATGCAACTGCATTGGGGAATTATGAGACTTTGTGAAAAAATGAAAATGATCAGTCTCAGAGTTTTAGAGTAAGATAAAAGCTTAAAATAATTTGATATGTCTCCCTTTTTTTATACATATGGAAACTATCTTGAGTTACTTATTTCTGTTAGAATTATAGGTGCTCTGATTTGAGCCACTCTAACTTAATGTATTTATTTCTTCCATTCATCCTAAGCAGAAAATACAAATGCTACTAGGACACCTTTCGGTGTTCTTCAAGTGAACTTTAAATGTTCACTTCCTAGAAATGGACTTTTATTGATTTCTGATATATAGAGTCTCTTGTACTATATTACTTACACTTATATTTCTTTGTTATTACCTGCTTACTCCAAGTTCAAGATAAGTGGGCATTGGGTCAGCAAGATTTATACTGATTCTTTATTAGATTTTATCTATGTAACTAAGTTATAATTAAGGCTCACTTCATGCTGAAACCTGTTTAAAAAGCACAGGTTTGTTTTTTGATTACTTATCTGTAAGGGAGATGATAAAGGAATATATTTCTTAGCACAATAAAATTTAAAGGTCATAAAAATAACTTTCTGTTTTCTTTTAACTAGACTTGAAAGTTAAAGTAACACACTCTGTTCTTACAAGTATTTTTGTAAAAATTGTATTATTCAGTAACTCCCAAAACTTGTTTCATGTCCTAGTGAAATTTTTTCTCTATAAAGAGCTTAAGAGATTTATACAATCACAAATGAGAAATATTTTCTACCTCAATAGAATGTTTTTCTATCTAAACTACTTTTTCATTTATATTTCCTATACTCATATTTTTTACCTTTTGTATATATTGCTTCCAGCTTTATGTTTTCAAGTCTAATGAGCCACCTTATTTTGAAAATACTTCCGTGCTACTATAACCATTATAAGCTATCAGAGTTTTGCCATTTGAAAAATAATCAAATTAGTACAAATGAGTGTGTTATACCATATTATTTGGTGATACATTTATAAAATTTCTTCCAAGCAGCTTAATCATATGTATATATAACTATGTGCGACATATGCTCTTAAGAATGGTTTCATTAATTTTATCCATTGAACAGCAAATTATCATGAGTTTCTACTTGTCTGCTTGCCTATCAAAGCTATTTATTCTATAATCACATAATACTAACTTTTTAATTCATGGTCATATATGGGTAGGATAAATCTACCCATCTGTCTAGATTTGAAAATCTTCTTGATGATACTGCTATACCCAGTTAACTATTACAGTTTCTTGAATTAAAATGATCTCTAAGGCCTTACATTAAGTTAAAAATAAAACAAACCTCTACCTATCTGGCTTTCTCCTTCTTTTGCAATAGGAAAAAAAAATCTCAAGTGGGGTCAGTGTCATTTTATTTTCTTGTTTCCAAAATGTACAATTATATTACCAAAATAAACCAGAGAAAGCCACAAATAGTAAATAACCATTTCCTCTACAAGAAATTTCAGCTGACTTTATCTGTACAGAACACAGAATTTTTGTTTTTTAAGCTTCTTCATAATTCATCTTTACTAAAACAAAAGTTAGATTTTTAAGAAAATTCACTATTTAAACACATTTATTCGAACTACAAAATATTAAGCTTATACCCGAGTTTTTCATATGCATTATAAAATAATTATTCTGATATGTTACAGACGATATATATTCATCATGATGATAATAAAAATTTTAAATTCTATTTGAACATGTGTTAGCTAATTTTGGAGAGACTTTTTTGAACCAATGTTTTAATTCTCGATCTTGATGATCAGATTGTTTTCCTGTAATTGCTACAATGCCTTTGTTCATAAAAAAAAAATGTTCATTTACCAACTAATATGTGTATGACATTGTGCAAAATACTAGAAAGCTAGAAATTAAGTAAAACATAGTTCTTAACCTTGAAGAAGATAAGAGTGACTGAGTTATCTTAATATATCTATAATAGAATAGTTATCTTAATATCTAAATAGAATTTTCTGAGTGCTTTTATGTATAAAGTTTATAAGTACATGGAAGAAGCAGAGTAGGCTGTTTCTCCCAGGTAACAGTTATTTACCCAGGTGGAGTAACAGGAATATCAAAGACCAAGTTGATTTAGAAAATGGCAAGTAGGGCCTCCTGGTGGCGCAGTGGGTTAAGCAACGCACTATGAAGCAAACTGCAGCCGCTGCAGCATGAGTTCGATCCCTGCCTCCGGCCAGGGAGTGACCCACATGGTGCAGCAGACCTTTCCTGCTGTACCTGCTGCTCCCCTAGCGGAGTGTTTCAGTCCATCTGCCTGTTCTGCTCCCCACTGTCTCTAGTGAATCCTCTCAATCCCCCCCCATACGTCTGGTCTGTTTCCCCAATTCTCGTATGCATAAATAAATCTTTAAAAAAAAAAAAAGAAAATGGCAAGTAGACAGTATTGATGGAGTGAAAAAGACATGTAAGAAAAGAGGTGGAGAGAGGAGGAGGGCTTCCTGTCATGATTTCAAAAGGAAAAAAAGGATGTTTATTTTTCTGTGCTTTCAGTGAACACCTATGTGTTCCCATAGTTGTTTTAGGCTCTGGCCATGTTGAAGGCAATGGTAGATGAAAACTGTGATTCCACAGGGCTTAATTTATAATGTGAGTTCTGTGACAAACCTTGAACAAGGCAAAATGATGGAGAGTAATGGGAAGCAAGCCAGTAGAAGGTTCTGGAAAACAAGAAAGTCCATAGTTCTGTTTGTGATGTTAATATGATCCATCTATTACATATTCAACTGGCAAGACCAGATAGGCAGTTAGAAATGTAGAGAGAAGGGTAGAGCAAGACCTAATGATACAAATAAGTGATCACCAGTACATAAACACTATTTAAAGCCAGTAGACTAGATGAAATACCAATGGAGAATATAGAAAAGAGAATGTAGTGCATGTGTGAGGAGAAAGTTGACCTAAGATTCTGGGGGCACTCTAGCACTCAAGGGTCAAAGTTGGACTAAAATCTTGGGTTCACGTACACCAATTTGCAAACTTTCTTTTAAAACACCAGGCCATACCATCCTAAACATTATCCCTGAACAGAAAAAAAAAAATGCATTCATGTCTTTTCTGTGGTTATAAACACATTCTCCAAGTATGTGTTTGAAAAGGTTTATATTTAAAATTATGCAAGTCTTATAATCTAGCCCATAATATAATATTTATTCAGTATAGCATTATGTTTAACTGAATTACCCTCAGAATTAAAATGTTTCCTACCATGTTTAATTTATAGCTTCAGGTATTCACTAAAGGCTATCACATATCAGTGGGGATACTCCTACTTTACTTTAATAAAAAACATTCAACAATGGGGATCCATTAAGAGGCATTCCACATCCATCCATTCTTATTTGTAATTTAGTTTTTGTATCACATAATTATTTTATAGGCCTTGTTAAAATTGGTTTGACTCTCTTTCATATATGCCTAAAGTGGCGTTTTCTGCTTTTTCATTATGAACTTCATTCTCAGAAGGTGAGGACTAATTTGCTACTTCAATTTCTAGCACAACATAATGTGATTTTTTTTTTATGATGAAATTTCTATTTACATTTTTAGAGATTTGTGAGGCATCTTGAATATTTAAAGATAATACGCTCAGAAAATCTCAGATCGATTCCATTTGTACTACATTTATTAAAGTGATTTCATAAAGATTTTTAATAGTCGTAATTATCAGCAAATAATAATGGGACTAGTACGTGATAAATGTTCAAAGAATATTATCCTAGGAGTTCAAAGTTATAGAAACACTGTCTTATTTTAAAATACCATAGATCTCTGTTATAATTCCTAGTTGAACTGACTGAAAAGTGAAGGAATGCCTCAGAAGCATAAAAAATAAAAACAAGAAAGCTTCATGCACACTAAGAACTGAGAGCTGGAGTCTGCATTATTGGAGTATGGTACACATCAATCCCTCAGGTTTAGGGAATTTTAATAGAAACATTTAGAAGTAAATCCTGCTTGCCCTTCAAGAAGAGCGGTTTTAAACCTTCTACTCTAAAGTTGTCCCACAGCCAGAGTAACACCATCAGTGGATGGATGAAGAAATACCTGCCCTAAAGAAAGAGACCATAGAGAATGTTCTTCACCTAATCTCAGCACTGTGTGAAAAAGAAGAAAAGAAAGGGATATCCTGAGAATGTCTGACCTCATGTCTTCACTCATGTAGTCTTGGGAACTGAAGTTATTATTATGGAGTAAGAAAAAAATCAACCCTCCCTGTAACTGCCTTCCCCAACATGCCCCCCAAAAACAAAAATTATTCAATAGTCACAGATTGGCAGTGTCCCCAGTTGTCTGGTGTCAGAGATAAAAATCCTCTTGTAAAGAAGTTACTTTATATGCAGGCCTCTAAGAATTCCCACAGATAATAGTCCAAACACACATGCTTACAATAAAAATTCACTAAATACATAAGGTAATAAGTGACCATGAGTAATAGTCAGGAAAGGTAAAATAATCCTATAGAATCATATCTACATAAATTGCCAGTATTATAATTATCAGATATGAAATGTGAAACAGATGTTTTATTTATATTGAAGAACAGATTCTAACAATGTTGACCTATAATACTTAGAGAAATCTTCTAAAAATGAAAATGTAATAACTAGAGGTAAGAAACTCACTGCATTTGTTAAAAGCCAGACAAGAGACAATGGAAACAGAAATGGTAAACCATTAGTTGTAGAAATTTCTAATAATTTAGCACTATGAGACAAAATAATGGAAAAGTTTGTAATAAGTCAGAAGGAAAAAGACAAATATAGGATAATCTCTTTCACATGTGGAAGATAAAGAAACAAAGCTAAACTAAACTAAACCAAACTAAACCCAAACAAACCCTGGAAACCTTACTGCAGAACTGAGACTACTAGAGAGCGAGCATAAAGGAAGGGGAGGGAGAGGGCCGGATAGACTATGAGGAGAGTAGTTGGTGCCTTAGTGGTGGGTGTAGTGTAGCAACATATTTGAAGAGGTGAGAACCCATAGCCCTAAAGTGTATACAGTGTTGTAAACCAATGTAACCTTGATAAAATAAATAAATAATTTAAAATAAAATTTTAAAAACTAGTAAGAGTGTGAACAGATATCAGCAACACAGTGAAAAGGTCCAACCTAAGTCTAATTGAAAGTACAGGAGATCGTGCAGAAACTGAGAGGCATTATTTGAAAAGATGATGTCTAAGAATATTCCAGCACTGATAAAAACACAATAATATTTGAAATCAGGAAGTCCAATAACTCTCAAGAAAAATACATTGGAGAAAAAAAAGCCCTACCTGTAGAGTTATTAATAATAATAACCATAGCAGTTTAATTTCTCGCTGTACAGAAAGCCATGTTCAAACAGCACTTAATATATTGGTACACAATTATTTATCAATTTTAATGAAATATGCGGCCTATAGACAAGTCTAACTATAATATATTAATACCTGAATTGGTTACTAGTTCTAGTTTAATTAGCTCATATATATTTGAGAGCCACACCTTACTTCTTGAACCACCCAGAAACACAACAATTACAACCTACATTTATAGTTTAATAATTATAAATTGTTTTTCCTGTGGGGGGGAAATGGGGTACAGCAGTAACTAATTTGTTCAATTTTTGGTGAAGGTATTTTCATCCCACCGCCATTTGCATATTATCAGTAAAGAAAGACTAAAAAAGGGGGGAAACTATTTAGAGAATAACATGCAAATGGGCATTAGAAAATAGAATTCTAGAAGATCACTGTTTTATATTTAGAGCATGCATATGTATCATTGAAAGTGTCTCCATGGGATTCAACTAGTATTCAGGTTGCTTGGATGAATATTTTTGAAGATATTTCTATATTCACTTCTTGAAGCAGATAATACAGCTCCTAAATAAATCACCATATCTATAAGCATACTTAAAAGACCAATTACAGGGAACATCAGGGGTGTTAGCACTTAATGGATAATCCCCAATTACTGAGGATAATAAAAATTTTGATTCTTTTCTAGTTACCCATCTAAACAGCTAGAAATTCTAAAATCTGTGAAGATAGATATGTAATCGTGTTAATGTGTGAGTCAAAGGTGGACAAAATATCTCAGATTTTGTTTGTAAAATCTTCATTGAGAAAAAAATGGCTTGGGAAAACACATTTACACTATGTGATTTATTTATACATTTAAAACTTTATCCAGCTGAATTTAGCGCACTTAACACCAGCTGACCTACTGCTACCTTTCCTCTTTCCACTGGTCTTCTGTCTCAGTATTTTTTCAATTTGAGTCTTAATAGGCACACACACACACACACACACAAAGATAGAGAGAGAAGAGGATTAATATGTTTTAATCTTTCTTTACAACTTAATATTTCATTAAGCAGACACCCTGCTTAATGATTTTTGACTTTCAAGTACATATTTTCGGAAGTCACATTTCTGCTTCGGTGATCTTACAGTGCCAAGTGGTTAGTGAAAGATCAGTCCATCCAGTATGGACTTAACAAAAGATGGAAAGGATGTTTACACTATGGTGAACATTTAACTAAATGCCATCAGTTACCAGATGACAATAAACACAAACTGTGACTGCAGCAATGACCCTGAAAAGACATTATTGCCCATCACTGTCAGAAAGTAGGAGAAAAATGTGGTGTTGAGAAAGAAATGGAGAAATATGGCACAGAGGGAGAAGGATGAGAGAGATGAGGAAAATCTATTTGGAAAAATGATAATAATTATGGAGTATTATTTTGTTTATCATTTCACCATCTTTTTTTTTTTACTCAGCATACAAAATCCTTGATTAGAAAGTATTTCTCAGCATTGTTCTTTTGAATATTACTGCAAAACAACAAAGGAAAATATTTATTGTGTTTCAGTAATAAAAATTCAATTCCAGATAGAGATGTTTTAAAGATTTTTTTTATTGCAGTAACATTGCTTTCTAACATTATGTACATTTCAGGTGTACATCATTATAAACATTTTTATGCACTACATTAAGTTCACTACTAAAAGTCCAGTCTTACCCTTCACTATATAATTGAGAAGGGAGATATTTTAAGAAACACTAGTTTCCTGCAGACATCCTAAACTTCAGATTAGGTAATTAATCAGGGAAGTAAATATAAATACTCTTCTTTCCTAAATGTATAAGGTAAATATAAATAATAATTTGGTCATTTCCATGCTACTATTTAGATGTTTCAACTCAGTTTCTCAGCAACATATTACCTTTGTAGGGTCACAATGGAGCAGTTTATGCTGCTTGAGAAATGTGGTCAAACAGTTCTAAGTGTCATGCACGGCGGCTGCAGCAGCCATTACTGTGCAGCTGTGTTTAGATCCCAGATCATCAGTCCATCAGGATTTTAAATAATGCTGAGGAGCAGGAGGGTGGAATGATCAAATTTACACTAACAAGTTAACTCTGAATTAAGGAACAAACTGTGCAACTGAAGAAGAGAAATAGGAATGAAACAGTATCTTTAGGCTACCTTGGAATAAAATGAAAGAAAGGGAGGAGGGTCTCCATTTCTGCCTGGGGCCACCATGTGTTGGCTGAGCCATTCACACAGCAAGGAATAGGAGGAGTCTGGCAGCACCATGGAGGAAAGTACTAGAAATAGCCAGGAGCATATTGAGCATGAGGTATGAAGAACACCCAAGTAACTGTCCAGGAAAAGACTGGATCTATGAAGTTGGAACATAAGGATTCTAGATGGTATGTATAAATTTGAGAGTTAGCAACTTATTTGAGCTTAGATATGGATAAACTTGTCCAGGAAACATGTCAAAGGCTGATGATTGGAGCCTGGATATTTGAGATAGTCTTATTTTAAATGCTATACTCTGGAAGAGGGAATGATAAACACTGACAGAAAATGAAAATGGCTGCAATGCTAAAAGTGTTTTAAAATTTATTTTTTAGAAACAAGCTCAAATCCTTCTTTATAGACACAAGCCACTCATTTTCTGTTATGTTGAAATTTTGCTATGTCATTCTATTATGGTACAGTTTATCTCCAAAGTTGAGAGTGGAAAGAGGAAGGGAAACTTGCTTATTTTTACTTCCCACCCAATATGGAAACCTTGCTCTGTCTCATCCTTCATTTGGTCAAGTTACAGGAAGTTCACTGCTTCTTGGGGAAATCAGTTGTGGTACTCTGGTTATTTATTTGTTCTCTTTACATTAAGCTCAAGAGTTCCTACCATTTAACTTCCCCCAGATGACCCCCAGTGAATGCTCAAAGTACAAAGGAGCCTTCATCTTGATGTGAGACACTGATATTGGAGTAGCATTTATTCCAAAGTTCTCCCAGTATAGGGAATTCTGCTGTTACTGCTGAAGTTATTTTCCGTGGGGAACCACTTATGGGAAATAGGGCCTTGACAGTGAATGGGAGTTGATCTATGTGTTGCTTTCATGGAGATCTGAGGCAGAGATGGGTAGCCAGTGTGTGATCTCCTTCAGTCTCTCTAACTAACATGGCCAACCCATGAGTCACACCTACTAGGTCATAGAGTCATAGGCAATTACATCATGTTTAATATGAAATTTGGAGAGATGGATATTAAGCAGAGAGAAGACATTGCAGGAGCTCCATTACCTGGCAATGTAGCTTACTGTGGCCATGAATTTGTTGTCTGGGCTTGTCTCCAGAGACCAGCCAACTCATCTTTTTCTGGATGTTTCTGGAAATTAGGATCCAAGAACTGCAGGATGATGGTAAATAAAAGAAAAAAATTTCTTACTCTCAAGGAAATGCTTCTGGTGCCTGGTGATTCTTGGACTAGCATTCCTTTTCATGTAGAGAATAATTCCTTCAGTTACAAGTCCATTTTACAATGGGAAACTGAAGCTTAAGAAAGCAAAGTGCCTAATGGGACTCAAAATGAGAGGCTTGCAACCCAAACAGTATCCTCAGTCTCCAGCATCCATGCTCTTCCCTGCCCTGATCAAGACCCTAAAATAAAAGCTATTTCTCTTTTATATAATAAATGAATACTAGAGAAAGAGGTAGACATACTTCCACTCTTGTGAGTTCAGAGATTTTGAAAAGGTTGTTATTATACCTTCAGACTTAATAAACTAAAATTACCATTTAAAAGCTAATAATGAAAATTCTATGTAAGGTAGATTCAGAGGCAAAGTACTAGAAGAGTTAAGGAAAGAAGCATTACTTAGGGCAGAATTGAATCCAAAGATATGAGTTGGGCCTTGGGGCTTCGGGACTGACTACTGATACAGATGGGAAGCCTAGATGGTACAGTCATCTGGAGACCCTGAGAAGTCAGGGAAACTGGAGAAGGAATCATCCAGAAGGATGATGTTCTTAATACACAGCTTTTACTTAGCTTGGTGACTTTGTAGGCTTTCTCCAAAGTAAGGGTCAAATCCACTTGCTTTATGTTTACATTATTTTTTTTTTGTTCAAGTGAGAATGATGACATTGTACATTTACCAGCAATGGTGGCATGGGGGCAAATACTTGTGCTCTCATCTTGGTGATTCCTCTGTCTAGCTGGGTGACCGCTCACCACTCTGTACCTGTTGTCTCCTAAAATGCATGGATATGGAAGCTAGTTGTTTTTTAAATTTCTTTCCACCTATTTCTTGTTCTATGAGATAGTGGTCAATGATATGACATTTTAGGTCACATACTCACAAATTATGCTAATCCCCTTCACCTTCATTAATGAATTGATTTATAAAAGGTTTGGCCAAGTATCCATAATGTACAAGGATTATGGGGAAAAAAAACTATGAAAGATACACAAGGAATGCAAACAGTCAGAAAATGAACACGCAGAGGGAGATAAATGAGAGAGACAGAGATGGATAAGACTGCTGAGACCAGCTTCTGAAATGGCTTTTTTGTGTTTCTTGTATCAGCATCCCCACATCCTTAAATCCTCCTTTATGTTTAAGTTTCTTAGTTTAGGTAAGCTCTGTAACTTGCAGGGAAAGTCTCCTTAATTAATACATTCTGATTTCCAAGACCTTCTTTTCCTTTCTTATTTTTGCTTAAGTCTTCTTGGAAATATGTTGGATCTGGTGAAATTTAGCAGAGTGAGAGATGAGAACAGGTTCTCATATTGGTCATGGCTGCTTGCTAAGCAGGTGCTTTCAAATTCTGAGATATTGTAAACTGTTTGGCTGTGTATACAGTGCTCTGGGGTAAATGTCCATGCTTTTATTTAAGAGGATGGCGGATGACGAGGGGACACTCTGTCCTTGGCATGACTGCCATTGCTCAGTGGCACATCTGTTTTTCTACATCATTAATGGATCCTTCCAAAAGCAGCCAGTCCTTCCCCAAGCATTAGGCCTGCAATCCTGATTAGAATCAGTAGCAACCACCCATGAAACGAGAAGCTTCCCCTGTGATTTATTAGTACAATAAAACCTCACCAATTAACCATAATTAGAAGGAAAAGCCCATCTCGATTTTAAGATTCCTAAAGAAGCAATATTTTAATTTCTTCCAACTTTGTATAATTATTAAGTTGGTTAACCAACTATATTTGACTTAATATATGAATAAAAATTATTTCCAGATAGCACACCAATTTATGATACGTATTTCTGGTATGTAAATGGTCTTTGAGAAACAGCTTTTTTCGGGTAGGCAATTTCCACATTCTACTTAAACTTTCATAGTATTAAGTTTAACAAATGCTTTTCCCCATTGCAAAAACAATGATTAACTTAATCTTAAACTTTGTTTTTAAACAAATAGGGTCTGAATTTCAGATATGATGATATTTTTTGGATCAATGTGACAATTATTAAGGGAATGAATGGTGTCAGTTAAAGTGTTATGAAAACCTGTTTTAAGGCTTCATCACTTTTATAGGGGTTTACTTTGCTATTGAAAATGAAGTGGATTTATTTAAGAATCTAGTGGAATGATGATGTTGAACATGAACTGCAAATCATTTCTCCTACACGTTTGATAAAATCTTTACACTGAGGCTCCAATTTACGAAAAGATAAAGATACATGCTAATAAGGTGTTTGGTGCCCCTGATCATTTGTTCTGATTGTATATTTGCTTTTTTTAAAATCTAAAGAAAATGTACTGGGAAGGCAAGACTGGTGTTGAGAGTAGAGCTCTCTTAAATAGCTATACTAATTTCAAACCTGAAGGGCGGTCACTTTAGAACACCTAGCAAAGCAGTTATATTTTGTTCTGTGGGGGGCACGGATAAAGGATGGGGTGGGAGTATTTGGGTTAGCCCTTGGCAGCACCTACTGAGGGATATGAGAGCCTGACTCACACTGGCCATTCCACACCTGCTGGGGACTCCTCCCTCCTGATTCCTTTCCCTTCCTGTTACACTGGATGTTTGACTTTTCGCTTTGCTTTTAATTTGAGCCTGTATCATATTTGTTCAACATAATAGGGTCAAACATGGCTGTAAACGGAGGTAGGTTTGTAGAACCCTTTAGAAACGGCTTGCCTTTGGGGTAACTTCCCATAGAAGTACCATCAACAGACTTGCCCAGTGAGCTCAGAACTGCATCCTCAATTCCATAGGGTGAGTCTGCTGGCGGCAGGTTCTTCCAGTTGGTTAAGATGGGAATCAACCCATACTGCATGTCTGACACTGACTGTCTCACCTGCATTATCTGATTTAATCTAGGAGAGATAAATACATTTATGAGATACAGCTTTATGGTTCGTAATGACAGTCATTAAAATGAATGAGATTGGGGGGGGGCGTGTTTAGTGCAAAAGAGAAGAGGATCTAGAACAGAGAAAGAACAT
This sequence comes from Galemys pyrenaicus, assembly GCA_019455555.1. Classification (NCBI taxonomy): domain Eukaryota; kingdom Metazoa; phylum Chordata; class Mammalia; order Eulipotyphla; family Talpidae; genus Galemys; species Galemys pyrenaicus. The sequence continues at coordinate 2,333,258 of JAGFMF010012284.1, read as the reverse complement.
CATCTTTTCAGAGATGGGCAAATATGGAGGGGGACCCCACACAGGAAAACAAAAAGCCACTCAGTGAGCAGGGAGAAACCAGGCTGCTGTAGCACTATGGGGGTCAACTGAGAGAAAATGTCAAGAGGGAGGAAGTGTTCAAAGTTGTTGGTTGCTACAGAGAGGTCAGGTCAGGAAAAGAACAACCAGCAAAGCAGAGATGAGCCTCGGGTCTCTCCACCTTCATCTGCAGCACTGTATCCCACCTTTCTGCCGACCAGCCTCTTACCAGAATGTGAGAATTGTTTTTATTACTAACTGACAAAGCTCATTGCAAAGCTGTAAATGGCAACATTTACTGTTAAACAAAATGTATATGACACCTAGGTCAGCAGCTCCCAGGCTTTGGAATGCCACAAATGGATAATATTTGTGAAAATAGTAACGGGTCACTGAAATAGTAGACCACCTTGCCAATCATCCAGTCATTTCACTTAATTCAATGTGACCACAGGATATGAAAAAGTTAAGAATCATTTAGAATACATGAAACCCAGACAACAAGATCATTTTGAGTTGACTTGGCTTCTAATGCAAGTCAGAAACCCTTTAGGGAAAAGTATGACTTCCAGGCCGTTGCTCCCACAACTTGTACAATTGTGGCTACTATCTATCCTGCTACTTCATTTACAGTAACTCACCTTTGTGAAAGTCTGGACTAAATCAGAGAAAATAGCCTTTCACAAGGGCACCAAGAAGCAGCTAGAAGAGGCTTTAGAAACTTTGACAAGTAACCTCCATCAGCTGTCCCATCCTGCCCCATAAATAAATATACAGCCACACAATCTCAGTTTGAAAATTGTGACACCCACTATGGAACAGAGTTTGGGGAATTTTTGAAAAATTAAGAGTAAATACAGTATGATCCAGCTAGTTCTTTTCTGATATTTAATCAAAGAAAACTAAAACACTAATTGGAAAAGGATAGGTACACCCTGACATTCACTGCAGCACGATTAGCAATAGCCAAAATGTAGAAGCACACAAGTCCCCATTCATGGATGAATGGACAAAGAATATGTGGTATAGATACACAATGGAATAGCACAACTATAAAACAATTACATCTTGCCATTTGCAACATGGATGAAACTGGAAGGGATGATGCTAAGTGCGGTAAATCATACAGAGAAAAATATATAATCTCATTCACATGAGAAAGATAAACAAAGAAAATAAACCAAACTAAAATAAAGCCTTACAGAATCACTCTGACAGTAGGATAGTGAACTCCAGCAGAGAAGAGGGAATAGGGGTAAGTAAAATTGGTAAAGGGGATACAATATGTGATGTGAATGGAAATTGGATTTGATGGGGACCATAGTATAGTATATACAGAGGTTGAAATATAAAGCTGTACTTTATTTTTTATTAATTAAATGGTTTTTCTTACATCCCTGTAGTCCCCATAATTTTCCTGCCACCATATCACCCACGAACCATCACCATACTCCTTTGTGTTCATCACTCCCCTGTTCTGACCCCCCACTTCCTCCTTTGCTATCTGCCTCAGTTCTATTCAGCTTGCTAGTTTTGACTTTTTAATTGACCTTTTGTTTTATTTCTCTATATTCCACATATAATAACACATGCCTCATATAAATTAATTCCAGTTAATAAACTCAGAGTCAAGTTTGAGGATAAAATATAAATATGTTATATATATGTATATATAGCTGTACACCTGAAATTTATACTGTTATGAATCAGTATTACCTCAATTTTTTAAAAATATAATTTAAGAAAAGAAGGTATTTTACAAATGTGTTTATTTTCTCACTTTAAGGCAAGTATCCACCTCCTCTTCCCTACCACACAAACATACACCTGCACTGGACAGGTAAGAGGCCATGTAGTAAGGAGTTTGGTGCTGGTTGTTAATAGAGTGTCTTTAAAATGAGGATGCTACTAAAAACAGGGTGGAAGTGACTCTTTAAAGGAGCTTGAACAAAGGGGGCTTTTTTCTAAAGCCAGCTCTGCCCTCAGCAACTGAACAAATTAAGGATTCCTTTTGCTTTTAACAGTATTTCAAACCAGCATAGCCTCTCTCATTTTTAGACAGTACAGATACTCATTCATTATCAAACTGACATTAGCCAGAATATTTTAATGTCAACAAAGACAAGTGAATGATTGTTAGCCTGATTATTTCTTGTATCCCCTCTGGAAGTTTCCATGTATGCAAGTTTTTAAATAAGGAGTATGTCCAGAATGATACTTTTTTCATTTTTGTTCTTATAAGAATTCTGAATTTTACCAAGGATGCAATTTAATTGAACTTAGAATAAAGCTTCAGTTTCCTATTTTTCTGGCTAATGTTCCATAAATGTCATAAATTTGTTGTTAAATAGACAATGGTTATTTTCAATGTAATAGATATACCAAACTCTAATGAAGAGAATGACTGAGTAATGCCAGGTCGAGCCCCAACACATGAAGATTAGCAATAAAAATAGAAGTCCCTTATCACCAGGAATGAAGGGAAAGAGTCCTAGACATTAGACAGACACAGCCTGATTCCTGTTCCCAGCGTCCCACGAGGGATCACCCAGTAAACTTGACCCAGTAATTCAGTGCCTCAGCCTGTGTTTCTTGCATTTGTTCTGCAGGACTGTATTATCCTTTGGTTTGTGTGACCCTGAATTTCCAGCTGGTGTGAGTGTGTTATAAAAAGTCCTAGGATGCCATGGCCTTGGGTCATTCCTTGTCACTGCACTGTGTCCTGAGACTATGAAGACCTACTTTGGAGATGCATGCGTGCTATTTGTGATACCCACTCCACAGCTCTGTTAATCCTTAAATGAAAGATACTCTGCAGGGAAAGTCATAAAACCAACTATGACTTAGTATGGCAAGAAAAGCCAGTCTGATTTTGTTGGAAGCATGAATCGTAAAAAGAAAATTAAGAAATGCACTTTTATTACTGTGAAAGGTTTATTCTAACTGGGGTCAGGTTAAATTCCTAAAGGCAATTCTTTAGGAAACTAGGTAAATCTTTAAGAATGGTCTATTTTTAATGTTTTGTCTTTCTGTGCATCTAAATGTACCTCTAAGCTGAGGCTCTTTAAAAACTACTGCCTCAGGGCCTCCCTGGTGGCACAGTAGGTTAAGCAACGCACTATGAAGCAAACTGCAACCACTGCAGCACGAGTTCGATCCCTGCCGCTGGCCAGGGAGGGGACCCACATGGCGTGGCAGACCTCTCCTGCCTCGTCCGCTGCTGCCCTCGGCAGTGTGTTTCGGTCGGTCTGCCTGTTCTGCTCCCCACTCTGTCTGGTGAATCCTCTCACCTCCTGCAACTCTGGCCTGTACCCCAGCTCTTGTGTGCATAAATAAATCTTTAAAAAAAAAAAAACTACTGCCTCAGATAATTTAAGCATTACTCCAAAATTATATTTATGTTCATCATTGTTTTACTAAGTATTTACTTCAATGCATACATTCCAAATTATTCTTAAGTTCTTACCTTAAGGGGTCCAATAATTTCATTATTATGATTATCTGTTACCACTGGTTTTCTCTGCTTACACATTGCTTGGCAAAAATAAATGAATGAATGACATAAGACCATAGGTCCATTTCTCTTCCCCTTTACTTGACCTCATTTTATTGCAAGTACAGTAAATTGTATACAGAATCCTTAATTCTGACTCCAGTTAACACCATCTGCAAAGGACATCTGTACAACGTAGGTCACTGTCTTAGTTTGGATTGTTGTAACAAAGTACCAATGGCTGGGTGGCTTATAAATGACAAAGCTTATTTCTCATGTTTCTAAGAATTAAAACTCCAAGATCTGGGTGTCTGCATGGTGAGGGACTAGGGAGAGATCTCACTGGGTTACAAATTGTCACCTTTTCACTATGTCTTCCCATGGCAAAGAAGCAGAGAGTTCTCTGGCATTTCTTTGTAAGGGCACTAATCCTGTTCCTGAAGCCTCTCCTCTTGTGACCTATGCACCTAAAGAGCCCACTTCCAAATACCATCACCTTGGGGGGTTAGGATTTCAACATGATTTTGGGGGAGATGTAAGCATTCAGTCCCTAACCGCCATGAGGGAAAGCATGTTATCGCTCTAAGACAGCCTTCTTGTTTATGATGACAGATCTCAGTGCTCTTTCACAGTTACCCATTTAGGAGTTAGGAGGAGTTGGAAGGCATTTGCTTTTTCTGAATGCATAGGAGTTAGAAAGAATATGTTGTAATTTTCTTTTTATGTCAGACCAGAGCTCCCAGGGCTTCCTACGAGATATAAATAGAGCAGAGCATTTACTTGTTCCCCAAGTCAAGTAAGTGGACTGTCTGATGTTGGTGAGGAAGCCCAAACTTCCTTTCCTTGATCCACCCCATTTTCACATCTCTCAGTCCTGCAACTGTGTTGCATAAGACAAGTTCCAAGGTTAGAGAGAGAACAGTTTTTCTCTAGAGAAGAAAAGCGACGGCTTTGGGAAGTCAGAGATGCCTGACACAAGGTTCTCCCCCAGCCAGAGTCAGGGGCCATTTGCAGATCCATGTTCCCCAAGTCTGTATTCTAGCCCATCTTGGGTTTTCTGTGTTCATCTTGCTTTCCTCTCTCACCTCCACTGGGGAGACCCTTTACATTCACTGCGATTTAGTAGATGTAAATGCTTTCATAAACACATACCTAGTCGTTCTGAACATGTTAATCTCCCTTTCCTATGCTCCCAGTGACACAATTCACACTGGATTTTCTCTGCTTTCAATCTCTCCCAAAGAGCACTGATGGGGGGATAATGGCGAATGTTTTGAGGGGAAGATGCTTTGGGATCCACAGGGCGTCCCAACTCTCAGCATAGAGTGTCCTGTCTTGTCAGTAAATCAAAATCAAGAAACAACTTTATAATCACAGAGCTACTTTGTATCATTCTTAACCTCAGTTTAAGAGTGCTTAGTTTAGCAGTGCTAAGTATTCTAGAATTACTCAAAGCGCCAGCAACTTTATTTATAGTGTGGTGGCCCTGCAATATATGACATTATAGCTGAGAAATCAAAACAATAACCAAAAGTCATTAAAACCCTAGTCACCTGTGTAGATTATTTCTGGATTCACAGCCTGGGAGCCATCTGCAGCACTCTTCCCTGATTATATTAGACTTATGACTGTCTCTGAGCCTTTTCCAAAAATAAGAAATTATGTCCCTTGATTTTAAGCCCCTCGCTTTTTCGGGTACATTAAAATGAGATTTCCACAGCAAATTCTTTTGTACAGAACTATTCCATAAAACACTTATTGGTTCCTATGAGTTTTTAAGGTATTAAATCTGATATCCAACAACTTACTATTATCAGAGCTAGCTCACAAATGGCTCTGCTGTATATCAGAAGGAGGCTTTATGGCATCTGCCTGCTTCGCTGGAGTCAGATATTCCCTGAAGGTCTCTACACCGTAACGTCTTCAACAACTTGCCCACAGCCTACATCACCATCATCATTTTGGGTACTATAAAAGCTCTTTTTCTGATTGTGCTATTATTGTTACCACTATTTTTTTTTTAAGAGTAGAAATAGATGAGGGGAAAGTACAGTCTATTTTACTCATTAATGAGTCAGAGGGAAAAGTCACCACTGCTTCTAATTATTAGGGGTCAGTGCCAGAGTCTCCAGCAAGAAAGCATATATGTTTATATTTTCTAGAAAGCTAACTAATATGCAAGCAGTACAAAGTTAGGGGAATTTTTGTGACTACATCCCTTATCCCCAAGTCCTATACATATGCAAGTCCTGTGGTCTGGGTGCTAGTTGGTGATCTGGTGGATGTTTATGACATTGAAATCAAGCTTGGAATGTTACAAGAATATGCTTATAGAAAATGAGGCAAAGCATACTTGTGGGGGTGAATACTAAAAATCTGCTGAATTTGTACCTTTGCTTCCTTCCTGCAATACCTGCTATATCACTGCTGGACAATAAAAGGTCACTGACTTCTTTCTCCAAAAACATCACTTAGCTTTTAGAGAACAGTCATTCAGGATCAAGCATTTATGCTGGTGGGTAGTTTGAAAAGTCCAAACTTGTCTTCTATTAGCTCCTGAAGTTACACTAAAGTCATTCTAAGGCTTCTAAATAAAATAGAGAGGGTATCTCCTTTTAATCAAAAGCCAGTCACTCCCACCTTTTCTCTGTACCCACCTTTCTCTCTTATCTCAACCTTTCACTCTCAGATTTCTCCTTCCTATCATCATTACACAATCCTACACGTCACTAATGGGGTAGCCTGCCGTGACTCCAGAGACTAGCTTTGCTTCCCTCATTACATACTTTTATAGTTTCTCTTTCTGAGCACTTATCTTTAATAGCAATACTCTTCTCTGAAAGGCAACCAGGAAATGTTTCTGGTGTATGCATTACTGTGTTTCTAGAGCTAAGTGTGATGTAGAATACACTGCAGGTACCTAGTAAATATCTCTAGGAAGGAAATAGAAGTTAATAAGTTTAGTAGTGCATAGCATGATACATTACATATGGATAATGGCAAACCACAGATGGCATCCGTACATGTAAGAGAAGGTGAAAAGTTGTTAAATGGCATTGATTGGGTAGTCTTGTGTAAGGGAGCGTGGGAAAATCTAAAATACAGGGATTATAATGTATTAGGCCAGGGAAATTGTAATAAGGGTATGGATTAGAAAGGTGAAAATAGGAATCAAGAGGGAAAACTATAGACATTGATGATTAATTGTAGTAGGAAATAAGAAGAGGAAAGGGAAATCCAGAAATTAAGGCCTGGTAGTTTTTGAAATAATAAAAAATTGAAAAAAGAGAATTGGGTTTCAGAGGACACTAGTGATATCAGATCAATAAATTGTTATGGGGACAGTGAGACTTTCAAAGAAGAATTCCATGTGGCCTGAAAAACAGAAGTCATATTTCAAAGACTCTCTGCATACCTTTCCCAAATCAGGACCATCTGTAAGAGAAGCTGAAGTGAAATTCATGTTTATACACATTATTTTCTCTGCAGGTGGTCTTCTTTTCCTCAAGGGCAATTGTGTGAGGCCAGACCACACTTCACACACTCAAGGCTACAGCACTGTTAAGGAGGTACCTGCATTCTTGCAGGGAAACTGCTGGGGAACCGTGATCTGCAGATCTCCATATTCTAGGGGCATCGCGTGCTTGCATTCCCTCAGATTGCCTCTGGTCTTTGTCAGAGGTGGCACTAAAAGAAGGGAAACTAACCCCAGATAATAATGCAGGGCTACATGAGTGTGTCCTCATGGACACATTGAGGAGGAGGGGAGGAATGGCTATGAGGAAGATTCATGGGATTCTAGAAACAGAGAAAGCAAGGGGAGGCCCTAAGAGTATGGACTGGAAGATTCCAGGAACTTGTCACTATTCAGGGGCTGAAGTCTCAGTCAGGGTGGGAAGAGGGCAGATGGAGCTGTTTTACCCAAGTTAAACTGAGAAACAATAAAGACTGGTTTTAGACGGCACAGCAAATAGAGCCTCTCAAATACAGAACTAAAGATTGCAAAAACCCACAGAGGGAGGAAACCAGACCCTTTAGTGCTAACTAGCTTATTGAAGCTCTGGATGGATTGCTTCTGGCCTGCAGGGAGAACAGGCCAGAGGTTCAAAGTAAGGGCCCACAATATTCCAGTGGATCCACGAAATCCATACCAGCTACTTTCCAGAAGAAAGGGAATTTCTCTGTACTCTGGGAGATTTGAGCGATGGACCATGGATTTAATGTGGGTGCTATAAGGTCAGTATTTGGACTCTAGACTGCCTAATAGAAATCAGCCTATAATTCTCACCTGTGTGTGTGTGTGTGTGTAAGAGGGTGAGACACAGAGACAAAGAGAACACCTCAGCTGGAGTATGCCAGTGTCCATTTTGGCAGGGGCACATACCCACTATAGTCCATCCACTGCAGCATGGTTGATAAAACATTAGCAAGAAAGCTCTGAAACCCCTTCTCTGATCTTGCTGCTGAACCCTACCCTTATTTTGGCAAGCTAATTTCCTAGATTGCAGGAGGAAACAGTGTAACAGTGTAACAGGGAAGACTCTGTTACACTCTGCAGAGGAACTGGTTTATTATTTCTGCCACTGGGTTATTACCCCACCTGAAACATTACTTGGGTTCACAAGCCCTAAAAGGGAGACTTGATTTGATTTATTTGTGGTTTGTTTGCCTGCCAGTAACATCCTACCTAGTAGGTAGGTGAATGCTGCAGCTAATGCTTTCCTAGAAGTGAGTTATTAAGGCAGCTTTTTCATTATCTGTTCTCCTCTTCTTTCCTATCCTCATTTCAGCATTCAACCTGCAAGATCTTTGTGTCTTGGGTCTCACTGATGGCAAAGGGGTTAAGTCTCAGTGTTATCATCACTATGGCCTGAGTTCAATGCCCAAGCCAGGGAGCTAACACACCTGGCACAGCAGACCTCTCCTGTCTCGCCTGCTGCTCCCCTTAGCAGTGTATTTCAGTAAATCTGTCCGTTCTTCTCTGTCTCTGGTGAATCCTCTCACGTGCCTCCCCATGTCCCCCACACCTCTGGCCTACATCCCAGTTCTCCTACAAATGAATAAATAAATAATAAAAGAGTTATCTTTATTTAAAAAAAATCTTTGTGTCTTATTTAAGCGGTCTTCAAATCTCTTAGGGTTTCTTTTTCATCACTCCACCGGGAAACAAGGATATGACACTGCTGTTATGTTGGTGACAAGCCCAAGTTGTCATTCTACTTAGCCAATGACTGCTAAAGACAGCAGGGTGCTCATGGGCTAAGAATAAAAGGGTTCTCTGCAGATGGAAGTCTTGGAGGTTTAAGTCATAAATTTCCCCAGAGAGAACTCTGTAACTCTTAGTGCTAAATATGGAGGCAGCAATAATGTATTTGTAATGTGCAGAGGATTAACAACCCTCAGAGAGGTTGCATACTTTGGCCCAAAACTTACCAAAAAGAATGACAGCAAAATAAATATAACTTCATGTTGCCAAATTATATTATTCTCTTTCTCAAGTCTGTCTAGTCATTCTCAGCTTTTACTGTAAATGGAATGCATTTCACTCAGTGTCTTACATAAGACTAGCACTTAATATATAAAGTGAATATTGCTTCCAGCAAGACTGTCATTTACTCTGTGTCCTGGCCCAGTTTAGAGAGTCACTTTAAAGGTAAAAAAAAAAAAAACAACAAAAAAAAACTTCAACTTTACCCCTCCCAAACTATTTTGAAAGGAAATCAATTTATAATAAAAATATATTTCTAATATATTTCTAGTGTAGTGCAATTCATATTATTTAGGTCTAAATTATACCAGATAGTTTGCTTCTCTGTTTTTTTCTTTTTAGGATAAGTTTTAGGAAAGTTGTTTTTCTGACATTTTCCCCACAAAATGGGATAGTAAAAGAAAAATTCAGTTATGTAACACTGTCACTAGCTTATTTAAGAAGACATGTGCAAAGAAATGGGGTGGATTTTTTAAAATTATTTTATATTAAGGTAACATGCTGTATGCAGTTTGGGGTATAGGCTCACATCTCTTCAGAGCTGTGTCAGCACACCACATAGGGTACGTAGGAACTCTATTTCCTGCTCAATCTTGCTGTGAAGTTAAAACTGCTTTCTAAAGAGTCTATTTTAAAAATCTAAAACAATGCTAAATCTTGGTCTTTTAAATTGGTAAAGTAACGTTTTAAGGTTGCTGTGCTTTTCATTTTGCCCACTGCTGTATCTTGCCTGGAATAACCAAGGGGGTTCCTCTAAGATGCATTCCTGTTGGATTAAGTTCTCAGAGCAGTTTTCTGCTTGGAATTTTTCTGAAGCCACCAAAGAAGGTGTTGAAAATTGCTAACCGTTTTCCCCACTGGATGATAATTATACACATTTTATTTTACAGTTATGTAAACGTAAATATGCATGGCCAATGAACTAGAATATACCTATAAAATTCCAGTTTTGGGTCCAACTTGAATTTCTAGAGGCTCATTCACAGAGGTAAAAAAGTAGGGATCAAAACCCAGTCTCAGAAAAACAGACTCAGGAAACACCTGGATAGTACACAGTATCGAGTTCCAAAGAGTGCTGTAGACAGCAGAAATATAAAGTCTCAGTCACAGGGATCAGCCAGACCGAGTGGGTTCAGGAGAGAGAAGGGCAGTTGGAGCCAGGGCGTGTCCTGGGAGATGCTCATACACCATGGGTGGTGACTTTCAGTGAACCCTCCTGCTCATCCCATCAATGAGGACAGAGCCCCTAGGAGCAATGAGGTAGACCAGGCAGAGATAGTCTACTTCCTTGTTCCCAAGAGACCAGTAGTGTTTGTTCTCGTCTAGAACTGAGATTCTTTGTATTCCAGGCCCTCTAAAATCTGTGTGGCAGCTGTTATAATTCTGTGTTTCCTTCTGAGCAGAATGGGCCTCTCTGGGGATGCATTGCCTTTGTACACAAGTTTGACCGCTTCTTCAATAAATCATCATGGAATACCTATGTCACAGGCATTCTTCTTGGTGTGATGGTGAATAAGCAAATTAAAAGACCAAGTCCCTGCCTCCATGGGGTTTTTAGTCTTGATGGTAACCATCAATCCATGAAGTACACGTGCATGTAGAGAGTTTCCACTGGATAGAGTCCTGGGCAGGAGAGGCACTGGGCTCTGCCAGATAGGAAGAGGACCTCAATCTAGGCAAGAAGGCTTTCCCAGGAGAGTGGTGAGGTGCTGAGTCTGAAGGAAGGAAGGACAAATACAATTTAAAGGGAGTCAGAGACCAATTCTAGATGGAGGAAATACTGTGATGGAATTGAGTTTTGTGCAAGTTTTAATGACACTCTTCCCACCCATCCTATGATAGCAGTTTATGTGGGGTGCTTTGTGGATACTAGGATGGTGGTGGAGTCAGTCCGCTACCATTGTATTTTCCTTCCTTTGTAACAGAACCCCAACACTTGACTGGAGACAATGGCATCTGCAGAAGAGATTTCAGTTGCTGCCTCCTTTGCCATTAGTAGTGGCTATGTAACTATAGTCTCACCAATGAGATCTAAGTCTGCCTGGAATGCAGATTTAATGGATGGAACTCCAGCAACCACTTTGGACCCTTACTTGGATATTGAAAGCCAACTCTCAGATACTAAATTATAAAGATAAAAGGGAATTGTTATGTGGATCTCCCATTCGAACCCTAAATTTCCTGACTGCTTTAGGCTTATAGGCAACTCTTGTATATTTATGTCCTGAGCTGAATGTTCTGAGCTAAATGATAAGACAAGAAATAGGTTGTCATTGAGTATCCCAGCTTCTCTCATCTTTATGTTATCAAGTATTCCAGGTCAGATGAACAGCCAAATACATCTCAACCTGCTCTAAGCAGTTTACATGTTTCCACATAAATGTAGAGGCTAGGACCAAATCCTCTTGTAAAATTTCCATCAGCTATTTCACCACTAGTTCTATAGTACATCTTGAAAGTGAAAATTTTCCACATCAAATTTCCTAACAATCCTTAATGACATAGTAGAATCTTCTTCTTTTTAAAAACCACTTGTGGGAGCACAGTGGACTATGGTGGAGAACTATGGATACATTGGTGGTAGGAGAACTACATGACTACACCTGAGGAGAGAAATCCTGTACTGTCAAAAGATCAACAAGGATGTAAGAAAATAGTATTTGATTATAAGTAAATAAAATCCATAAATTCATTTTTTAAAAAATCAATTCATTTAAAAAAAAGAATATTCACTCGTGTGCTCTGATGAAAATACCTAAAACAATCGACATCAATAATAGTAGCCTGGTTAGGTACAGTATGGTGCAGAATTGTAACAAATAAATAAATAAAAGTCCCTTCCCTTGTAGAAGATTTCCTTGTAGAGATGAAAAATATAGCTTAGTGTTACAAAGGGGAAGGGCAGTACTGAAAAGGTGTTGACTGGGCTAGAACTATCTAGAAGTAACTTTCCATTAGCTGTGTAACCGTTAAAGTGAAGGGGGTGAAAATTAATGAAAAATCAATGGTTTGATCACCTCACTCTGCAATATGGCGGGTGGTAGCATGGAGTCACACAAGCAAACGTAGGTCTGGAGGTTCATCTAGGAGAGCATTCAGAGTCCAGCTTGGCTGATATGTCAAGACAGAGGGAAGCTGAGGTACTACAGGGGTATACAACCAGAAAGGACTCCGGAACTTGGAAGTGTCAGATTATCCTAAGGCAGGTTTTTTATTTTATCCATTAGATGTGAGCAATTCTGGAACCATTGGGATTGTTTATAATGGAATGAAATCTTCAGAAAAATACTAACCTTGATTGAAGCAGAGACAGAAATGTTAGGATTATCTCACGGCCAAAAATATTTAGGTAGCAAAAACAAGGACACATGATAGTCAGGTTATTAACTAGAACTCAATGACTAAAGGATTCTTAGATTAAAAAGACATAGAAGTCTGGATAGTAAACAAGAGCTGGAAGGAAAAGAAAATAATGTGATATGTTTAGTTTTAAAAGTTGTTGGCAAGTTATATTTTAAAATTTACTGTCCAGAAAAAATATAAGTTTAAATCCATTGTTATATAGTTGAACAAATATTAAGAGAAATCTTTAAGCCAACTGAGGTTTAGAAAATGAGTAAAAATCATGTTTTACTAATCAATTGCTTTTTCATGGAGTGACAAAATTAATGAGCAAGGAGAATTCAAAAAATGTAATATATCTGACTGTATTATCATGTCACCAAATTTTATTCAATAAGTCAATTCAAACTCACCAAGATGTAAATATGATCCCCCAGATTAAAAAGTAGAGTGAAATCTAGACAATATCTAATGAATGAGAAACTTGAAAGAATACCAGAAGCTCCCAAAACTAATATAATTTGAATTTCACTTTGTCATTCTTTTAATTAATGATCAGAGAAATGGGATCAACATCTCAAGAAACAATAATATAAACAAAATATAATTTTGCTACTTTGGTTGTTTAAATTATATGATGTCAAAAATGGAAAGAAACTTTCTACTCTTTTTATCTGTCTTGCCAGCTGCCTTTTTCTCATTGTGTTAACGATTTTTTATATATATAGTTGAATTTTTGGTTGAATTGCAGTAATTTCATTTTTAAAAAATAAGGAAGCTTTCTGGATATATTGATGAGTAGGATTACACTGATCTATAATTTCATGGTCTTTGTATGTCTCCCACCTACTGTTGGTAATTCTCTATGTGGGTTAACTGTGCTGAAGGAAAACAGCAGGAAGGTAAATGGATGGAACCAGGAGGGCGGAGTAGAAAGTGAGCAAAGGGAGATCTGAAATCAAAAGAAATCCAGATGGACATTCAGGGGGGGGGATGAAGAATATTGAAGAGGGAGAAAAAAGAAAGCTTACAAGTTAAAGGAGGAATGATGAAAGAAAAGACTGATCCAGAAATAAATACAAAAAGAACCAAGAATAAAAGGAAGTGTTTAGAGGGCAAAGGAGGGGGCTAAAATATAAAGGAGGAACTGAGTAGCTGTCAAAGTGATCTGGAACTGCAATACAGAGCTTGGTTTGAGAACAATTTGGAATTGGTGGTAGTTGAAATAAAAATTCTATTTGATGATTGCTACTAAATTATATTTTATCATAGGTATGGTTATATCTCACAATTTCTTACATAACTTTCAGATAAAAAATACCTCTGGTATAACTATGGACAAGAACTATACTTTGGGACAAGTATAGTTGCATTTGTATAAGAGAATTGTGGTTCATAATTCACCTTTTCATTGTTGATGAATCAATCTGTCTTCATATAAAGATTGACTATTTGTTTATGTGTGTCAATCATAGAAAAGTAAATTATCAGCAGAGATGTTTGGGTCTCTTCTTTATCTTTAAGAGAACTATTAAGTAAGAATTCCATGATTTTCAATGCCTTTATTGGAGCAAAAATTAGAGTAAAAATATGACAATTCATTTCCCAAAGGAGTTTGTATGCACTATTAATGATTGCTATGATTAAATAATTAAGTATACAGATATAAGGTATTTGGAATCCCTTTAATGGTGAAATGAAAGTATGTAAATATGTGGCTAGAGAAGAAAAATATATGTAGATTGAGATATACTTATGCAAAATACTGAAAAATTGTTTTTTGTGTGTGGCTTTGTTTCCTTTTGTGAGCCTAAAAACCAAATTCACAATGATTTTCTTTTTTTTAAAGATTTATTTATTTATGCATACAAGAGCTGGGGTACAGGCCAGAGGTGTGGGAGGTGAGAGGATTCACCAGACAGAGCAGGAAGCAGAACAGGCAGACTGACTGAAACACACTGTTGAGGGCAGCAGCGGGCGAGGCAGGAGAGGTCTGCCACACCATGTGGGTCCCCTCCCTGGCTGGAGGCAGGGATTGAACTCATGTTTCAGTGGCTGCGGTTTGCTTCATAGTGCGTTGCTTAACCCGCTGCGCCACCAGGGAGGCCCCACAATGTTTTCTTTGTCTTATTTTCCTCACCTAAAGACATAATTCATTAATAAATGTGAAATGTTGACAAGCAGCCTAGGTGTCTTATGCCTTTTAGGCCAATAATGTTTCCATAGTGTAAATTTGGATTTTAAATTATATGGGGTCACATAATTAAGTTAGAACAGTGCAAGTTTTTGTTCTCCCAAAGTACATATTTAAAATGAGGTAATTTAATAACTAACCACCAAAATATATTTTCAAGTTATTTTTTCAAATATGACATTTTTAATAATTCTTTTTATTCTAATAACTTAAATATTAGGATTTTTAAGCTACAATGGGCATTATTATTTTTTCAGTGACATATTAATATATGCCAAGAATTATTGTTTTATGTGGTTTGTTTATATCAGTAGTTATTTTTGATGTTAGCTATTTGGTGCAAAATACAATTCTTACATGTTATGGGCACATAAACTTTATTGCTGTCTCATTACAATGCAGCAGCCAAATATGAACAAAAGAATAGTATCCTATATTAATCTTACAAAGATTGGTTATGGGTAACCCAAGTGATTGTATTATAGTTTAATTAATGGAATAAGAAGGGAATAAATAGCTTCCCTGCTGCCTTATAAATGTAATTCTTCATGGTAAGATATGTGTAGTGAAAAACAATAAGAGTTTTGATAAAATGACTTTTTGTCTACTTCAGTAATGCAATCTTCTGTATCCATAAAAAAAAGATATCTCCTTCCTAAGGCTATATTTCGTAGTGTCATTTTAGGTATTTATTTTGGGGAGGAAATACTTGCTTCTTCAGCTTTAAGGAATAAGTTCCCATTGAACTAGAAGAAAGTATCCAAAATAGCTTAAATTGGTTTTTGATTTGTGAAATGTAAAAGTCATCACTGTGGATAAGTGAAGCAATGTTAGATTCAATGACTTTGCCTGTCCGTTTTCTCCTCTACATAAGTACTTGTCCTTTGCTGCTGATGCTATGGAAATTTCCCTGGGCAAAACAGAACTGGAAGGTGCACCCATGGAGAAAACATTTTAGATGAGGGGGTTGGAGTTTTTGATGGCTTTGTTTGGCTAAGCTATAAATGTTTTCCCTGTCACTTTAAGATTTTAAAGACAGACACACAGAGGGGAAGACCAGTGAAGAATGAGGAGGCAAAGACTGAAGTGAAGAATTCCAAGAATAGCTGAGACTGGCAGGCAACCCCCAGAAGCTAGAAGACAGAGACACTGAGCAGATTCACTCTCTGAATCTCCAGAGGAAATTAACTCTGCCACACCTGAATCTGGGAATTCTGGCCTCTGGAACTGTGAGAGGAAAAAGTCCCTATTTTTTAGCCACCCATTTGGTAGTGACTTATTCTGGCAGCCACAGGTAACCAACACACCTGGACAGGCAGCTTGCACATGTTTCTCCTGTCACACAGGTAACCAGGTGAGACTATAGACAGACTAATTGCTTCTACGTCTGCCAGAGGGAAATCAACAGTCTAACCTGTAAGGAGAAGAATGAATCTTTTCTATTTAACACTTAACTAATATACCAAAGTCCATCCCTGCTGAACATCAACTCAGCTCTCTACTTCCTAAAGAATATGTCCAGAGGATGTAATCTCAAAATTGGTGCTAAATTCTACCACCCCAACAGTACACATCTGATGACAAAATAGTAACAGAGATTTTAAGAAACCCACTTGCTCCTGAGAGTATTTTTAATTAGGCATAGATATCATTGAGGATGGCAGCGTTCACTCTATTTTAAGCAGAAGGGGAATGTTGCTCACAAAATTGTAAGAATGAAGAATAGAATCCAGGCTGGACCTCCAAAGCTAGCTCCCAAGACAATGCTTGCGAGCAGAGCTGGCCTGAGAGTGAACTATTCATAACCTTGAAGATGAAGACCAGGGAGCTGCCTTCCCAGAAGTTAACCTGGATTTTGCCACGTGGGCAATATCCAAAGGACTGGAAGCTCTCGCCATTCCTGCTGGCTCTAAGAACACAAGACCCCACCTCCCTCCAGGGTGGGAGAAGCTGACCCCGGATCTGTTGGCAGGACAGATGATATAATTTGTGTGTCCCAGAGCAAAATGAAAATGCAGGCCCAATATTCAAAATGAAGGATCAAGACAGGAACAACAGAACAGGAAACCAAAAGCAGCTCCCTTCTAAACACGGTGCCCCTGTGACCGCCCTGATCACAGCCCATGAAGCTTGTCCCAACTCTTGGCTGCAAAGCCATGCTGGCTGCAAAATGGGCGCACCAAGAGTTATCAATCATTCCCCAAGTCCAGTCTGTGAGAACGGGAAGACTGGCAGAACCCTGGCTCAGAGCACTTAGGAAATGTCCTTTAGTTATCCAAGTGCTCTAACCAGGCACTCCAGGAGCTGGAGAAAATGCTTAGTGAGTCAATCTACTGTACCTGCCAAAATGTTCAAACTCCAAAAGCAAGATAAACTTCTGCAGAGCTCTGAATTCTCTTCTTACTCATTTGTAGCTTTCTGTTCATAATACATGACGGACAACTCACAGAACGCCAAACATTCCTTCTCACATGAAGCATAATGGGGTGCTAGGGACTCGGTGGTGACTAAGACAGGTCTCTGCTGCTGGAGTTGCCCTCAAATGAATCAAAATGGAAAACTAACACTTGACTAAATGAGATTATTTCAGATGACCGTTTCTGGGGGCAGAGTTGCTATATTCCAAAGTGTATCTCGAAATCATTTCCTTCCCTCCAGCACTGATGTCATTAGTTTAGCCCAGTGTCCTTCTCTCAACTAATTGTATTTTCGCTCCTGCTTCCCTCCAGTCCACTCTCAGCAGCAGGACTAGAAAAATCCCTTTGAAAGCCGAAATCAGATCACAGACATTTGCACACCTAAATCCTTCCTGTAGTTTCTGCCTGGCCCTAGATAAAAATCCAAGCCTCCTCATTGTTCCTCCAAGACCACATACCATCTGATCACTGCCATTCCAACCCTCCTTTACTTGCCCACTATAATGCATCAGTTTGGGGGGCTTCTGGTTTTGAGGGGGGACATGTCAAATTCCCACCTACCTTTGCCTTTCAACTAACAGCTTTTACTGTTTATTATATAGCCTGTTCTTTCTCAGCTTCCATCATTTAGCTAAAATCTTACTTTCTCAAAAAGTCCCTCTCTGCCCATACCTGGGATGGATCCTGCCCCCCCCCACCTCCCGCAAGCTGTGCTCCTCCACATCACTTTGCTTACTTCTCCAAAAGCACTGTCACAGTCCGACATGATCACGTTGCTGTTTCCTGGTTTCCTTTTCATTCCCCAGAACTCACCTGTCTGACTTAGTCCTACATCCCAGCATCTGCTCAGTGCTGGGCACATACTAGTAACTCAAGCAATACTTGTTGATGGGCTATGTTACTGAATGAAATAATAGCTTACTCTCCTGGGGCCAAGAAACTCACATTGGCCTTCATTACTTAGGAAGATATTCAACTTAAACCCTAAATAATATTTGGGATGGTTATGAAATGTGGGGAAATTAAAGCAAAGTGACAGGCGGTAATCAAATCACTCAGGTCAGCTGTTCTGGAAAAATTGCAGGCTGCCTTTGGGGTGAAAGGGCAGGCCAAAAACTCCCTAGTAGGAGAGATGACCTCACACTTGTTTATGGTTGTTCTGAGTTTATTCTCTTCCTGTTCACACGGTGCAAAACACAAATCACCAAAGATAGAGACCTGTCTTTCCCTGGTGGCTTTCACGGCCCCCAGCGGCACCAGTCCCGACCCTTTCTTGTAGCAGCTCTCTGACCTATGCCGGTGAGAGCAGGGTCACAGTGCTCCAAGTTTTCTTTTTGGCTTAACTCCTCTGGCTTCCCGCACCGCAGTGGTAGGAAGGACAGCCAGCTGTTCTGATTCCACAGGACTGGGGAGCTCCCCTGATGCAGGGCTGGGGAAGTCCTCCATGCGTTGGGACTACTTAGTCATCCTTCTACCAGTCCGCCAGAAAGAAAGTGTTCAGCATCCCTATTTTTTTCTCAAGGTCTTAGTCCTTAAATCGCTTGCTCTAGCCATTTCAATACAATAGATCCCAATTTATATTTTATAAATATAATACCTTTTTTTGTGCCTTTATTTTATGCTTTTATTATGCTTCTCAGTGCTTCAGCTCAACCCCCTCTTCTCTGGCTTCCCTCCTGGGTGACGTGTCCCCTCACTACCTCTCCATGGTCTGATTCATTTTCTCCCTAAACACTTGGCATTCCACTCCTAGCCCCTTGGAGCCTTCTTGCCACAACTTTTCTGTGAGTGATGGGAGGAAATTTCAGTGATCAGAATTTCCTTAAACACGATTATAGTGATACCTCTGGCTACACAACTCAGAAAGGGGGATCTTAAGGTTTGTAGTTACCTAGTGACCCTCTGTCATATAGACAAAGGATCTGCAAGCTTTTTCTGTAAAGGGCTAGGTAGGAAAAATATTTTAGGCTTTGTAAATTATACAGTCTTTGTCATAACTATTCAACTCTGCCATTGTAGCATAAAACCAGCCATAGATAATATGTAAACTAGTGGGTATGACTGTATTCTAGTGAAACCTTATTTACATATGTTGGCAGGCCCTGATTTGGCCCCCGGGTTATAGTTTGTGGTCCCCCAGATGGAGATCATCATTCCAGAAAATTTTGAAAATATTTTTACTAAGCCTACAAAAGTTTTCTTGAATAAGCTGTAATTCCACATGCAACTGAGACATTCTTTCCCATGTACCCATTTTTACCTTTTAATCATCTGCTCTGTCCTGCAGCTAAGTTGAGGAAAACCTTTGCTCCACAGAGTAAATCCTTGCACAAGGACAATGACATACAAAGAAAGATTATATAGAACTTATTTCTAGAGAAATGTTTAATACCACTTTGAAATATAAAGCATGGATATAGACTGAGAATCAATTATTAGGATAATTGAGACTCAGATGTGGTTAGTGTTTTAACGGGACAGCTCAATAAATAAGGGAGAAGTTTCTCTGATAGGCAGTGGTGTCCTCACTTTGCTAATGGCAAAATAAGTAACCCCCCAAATAATTTTTTTAAAGGAAACCTTTGAAATAGTAACGGGTTGTGTTTTTGCTTTTCAAACTCAAGGGTATTAATCTGGGGGCCTGTGGGAAGGCCTCTGTAGCTGTGGCTTGCATAGAATGCTGTGTTCATCGTAGGTGCAATTCAACCTGTGTCTTCATAATATATTTTGAAACGTGCTCTCCCTAGAAGTGTACTTTCAGGTGGAAAAGCCATGCAAGGAGAAAGAACACGTTGGGAACACATTAAATTAATTTTCAGGAATGTGCTCACAAAATACACATCCCTGGAAAATACTCAGGGCAGATGAGAAGTCAGGAGGTCAACTGTGTCTTCAACTATGTGAAGACACAGGAGGAAACAGACACAGAGAAAAGAAGCCTGTATTCCTACAAAACATCCTGAAGGATATTTGTTGGTCCTGGAGGTACGATGGCATGGAAACACAGATGATGATAAACAAGGCACTAACGTATTGTTGACCTGCTTCCTGCAAGTCATCTGCTGGTGGGTCGCTGCAGAACAGCAGCCAGTGGGAGCCGTGCCGTGCATGTGGACTCAGTGCTGAGCAGAGACTGCTGAGTCCAGAAAACACAGCCTTAACAAGTAAATTCCACACCCCCTCGAATTTGTGCCGCGGCAGGGAGTCCTCAGCAGGAAATCCTCCATATGTTTTTCTTTACTACAAGGAACTTCAGAGAATGAGTTTATTTCTCTTTTAACATCTTTTCGTTGCTGTGAAACAGTCCTGGGCCGGATGATGAGAAATATCACCAGGAGTTGGAGAAGATGCCTTCCAGGGGAGATAGGGAGACAACTACACCCCTGAATTAGATCTCAGTTTTGGAGAGGATCTTTTGTTTGTTTGTTTTCTTTCATTTGTTATTGCATTTTGGACTTTGTCTCTTTATTTTTGCTTTTTAAGAACAGTCTGATATTTACTACTTCTTTGTAGAACTCGGATACTTGTAGAAATAAATATAGAAGGACGATTTCTCAAAATTTTGTCATATGGACCAGTGGAGCGTACCCTAAGGACCAAAGGATGTTAGTTCAAATCAGTCTTTGCTCTTAAACAAAACAGCTTAATTTGAAATTCAGAATTACTTTTTAAAATATCACTGCAAGTAAGTACATTGTTTTTATTGTTCTTTCTCCCTTTAATCCCCTAAAAGCATCTTTTTTGCATATTCTCATCAGTGAAGTTATCAGTTGGACTATAAATATAAGTAAAATAATTTGTCAACTTATAAATTAATTACAAGATTACTATACAGAGCATTCAGCTCTTAACACTGTTTAGCAGGTAGCAGGTGATATTTATAGTAATGTTTATGTTTTTATGCTGAGAACCATTTAATTTTGTTAATGTTTAACTGGATATATCTTGCCTCATTTCCTCCAGTAATATAAACTATAATTTAGATTAGAAAATAAGCAAGTAAAAATTTCTTCTGAAAAAAGCATTGTTGCCCTAGCAAACAAATCAGCTTTTGGCAACTTCTCTGGAACATTTAAGTAGATATGCCGAAGAACCTATGAATCAAGAGAGTAAAATTTGCTAAAACTGTGACTCTTGTGAATCCCTTTTGAAAATGCCATGACATGTTGCAAATGTGAAAAATCCTTAGTCTATGACGAAAAGGCATTGAAACATTAAAGTTCGTGAGTGCTGTTACCTTTCCTTGATTACACTATTAAATTAAAAGTCATGGTTTTGTACAAGTTTGGTGTCCGCTCGGGTCTCTAGGAATCTATAGCTGTCAAGCTGATCTAGTTGACTGTAGTTAGACTCTGATGCACAAGTTGTCTGGAGAAGCAAACTAAAAGTGGCCAAAGTACCCTGTTCCCTTCCTGGCTCCTAATTTCTACCACAGTTTGCTTGGCCCTCTCTCCTTACGTGGCGGCTCTAAGTCGTGAGTTGGCTATGGGAGATGTCATACCTGCTTTCCCAGCATGAAGAACTGGGTGCTTCAAAGTACTATCTGGTTGATACTTGGGCAGGCATGAACATAGGAGTGACCTGTGCTTCATCAGCGCCCTGTTCTCCCACTTTATCACACAAGCCATCACTGGAAACACAGCTTTCTTCAGACCAGCGGGTCTTGAAATAATATATTCAAAAGGAAGAGAATGAGTGGAGCCCCTTTTATAAGGTTGCATTCGTCTGTCCAACTGTCCTGAGTCTGTATCTACTGTATGCCTTATCCTCTGAGAAATATGGGTCCTACTCGTCATTGGTTGCTAACATCTAGTGCTCCCACTGGCCATGCTACTGTGTATCCAACAGTTAAATAACGTTACCTACCAAACCACCTGTTACTCTCACTTAGGGAAATGTATTATTCACTTGTATAGGTGTCCTTTAAATTTTCCCCTATATGTGATGTGTAAGTAGACAGAGCCCAAGGGTGAAGTCCTATTCTGAGAACTGGTTTTGAAAGGTTATCCTTAGTATGTAGTCAAGAATGGTTCAAAGAAAGAAAGGAATATGGGGACTGTGGAAAATGACACCAAGTAAGAGTCTTTCCCACCCTGCATGGTTATTACTTGCTTTCTGATTGAGTTGTGCATAAAGATCTGTGCTTCTTTCTACGGGCATGGTGGTGCCCAGCAGCCCCTATGACCTGCTAACCCTTAGCTTTGGCAATTTTGTGTTCATCTCTGACAAAGGAGAGCCAGAATGTGAACTTTCCAATTTGTCATGTTCCTTCTTCATGAGTTAAGAAAATATACTGTCCTCTGCCTGATAAGTGGGAGTCAGCCTCTATGGCTTCTTTTCCTCCAGAAGGAATTATATTGCTGAATTTGAAAAGGTAGCAGGTCATCTTTTCAAGCTTGAGCAACTTTCCTTTGGAAAAAGATTCGTTGCTTGGAGTAACTCTTTTATAGACGTATGTCTTTTATAAACCCAGTGCCATGTGTGGTGGTGGTAGCAGGCAGTGATATGGTGATATGGATGACATCTAACATATTGATCTAACATCCATCCTTTGTCAGGTGTGATACTAAATATTCTATGACACTTACAATATAAAATCTGCCTTACCTCACTTGTAATTCAGGTATGTAAGCTGCCTCATTCACATATTTCAATGGATGAAGAAAAAAAGATCCCAGAGCATTCCTATCAGCTAACATACTGTGTGTTTTGGCTTGTCGTTTTTTTTCATTCAACTCTCTAACAAGGTTGTGAATTATCCAGGCTTCCTTCTGTATTCATTCGTGGTTAACATTTCTGGCAGAAAATATACAGTCTAGATTAGGTTGCAGACTGGAGTGGAGTGGGAGGGGAAATTGGAATTTAGCAGTGAGATTTGTATACATGTATTGGAAATGGATTTCTCCTCTCTTCTCTGCATTAACCTCATGTAAAGTGTGACTTCACCTCACATCCTCCTCTGTGCTTTACTTTCTTCAGGTTATGAGGGTAATTTAACCTTGCTGACTAAAAGCATTGAAATCCTGGTGAGAAAATAGCACATTAGTGAGCAGATGTGTTTTAGTTGTTCATGTTGGGCCAGATTCTCATTGGGAGCAAATAAGAAGCCATTTAGTACATAGAACAAAGTCTTTCAAAGTACCAAAATTTGGGAGGCAAGAAGAGAGAGGGTTCATATTTTTCTAGTCATATTACATTTTTCAAGTAAAATTTATGAAAGCATCTACTGTTGCACAATTTTTATTAACATATGACAAATTCGAATAAATTGGCTGGTAGATGGTCACTTAGGACAAATGACTGATGAAATAATCAAAGAGTAAATGAATAATGAAACAATCCATTTATAAATTTGGGAATGGAAATCATGGGAGCCTTTGTAACACTTTTTTTTTTTTTTTTTGTATTTATGTTGTTCCTAATCTGGGTCATGGAAACACTGTAATAAGATAATTTATTACCTTTACTACATCTTTGATTCAGTGACTTTATTGAACATGTCTTAAGGTATCCATTTCTGGGGTAGTACGCAATTTGAGAATAAACACTGCTTTAGAATGAGTGACTCATGTTGATAATAGTGTTCAAGTAGAAGGAAAAATTGAAATCATAAATGCTATCTCTCACAACTGAAGATTCATAGAAATTTGCATCTATTGGTAGAATAGATTTGGATCATCTTATCCAACTCCTTTATATTATGTATGAGGAAACTGATGCCAGTCTGGTAAAATGATCTGGTAGCTGCAGTGCAAGGATGAGGATTTTAGCCTGTGGCTTCCAAATCCAGTACCTCTATTATTTACTTTTTAGTTCTATTAATAGATACTATGTAACTAAATTATCTACTCTGGATAATTTATACTTAGCAGGTTTTGTAGCTAACTCCTCAGAGTTAACTCCTCAGAGACCCTTTAGAATTTCACCATTTCACCCGCGCACCATCACCAAAGTCTCTTGTATAAGAACACATTCCCTCCCCACTACTTAGCAATTTAAACACAAGCTTCTAGGTCACTGAGAATTGTTAAGTCCCCTTAATGCATATCAGTTCCAGTAACCTTACCAGACTGCCTCTTAAGCTCCATCTCTTACAACTCTGTCTGTCTGTCTATCTGCCTCTCTCTCTCTCTCTCTCACTCTCTCATTTATGTTTATTCCCATTCTCTTTTTTTGTAAACTCAGTAATGCAAAAATGATCTTTTCAGCCATTATTTCTAAGTGTTTATAGTGGAAAAGTGCTCAGATTTTCTTCAGAATAAAACTCAGAACAAAAAGTTTTATTGTGGCCTTTTTGACATTAAAAAAAAGTCTAAGAATGTCACAAACCATATCTCATGCCATGTTTTCTTGCTAGCTTCTGTAGAAATGTATAACATCCAAACACCAGCTTTAAAGTTTTTAAACTAATGTAACCTTGGATATTTCACTATATAACTGCTGGGAAATTGCATTCTTTAAACTTCAACAATAAACTCAGCCACAGTCTTGTGTGTTGAAAATAATGGGATAGGATTAGAAAGGAGCTGTTTCCCACTTTGAGAAGTTTTCCACAGTGTGTACTGTAGAGAAACAAATAATATTTTCTGAAATAGTGTAAACCTCTTTTGCTTTTCCTTATTGAGAGACAAGGAGCACCTTTTTAAAGGTGCTAATGAAAACTCCTTAGGTCTTTCTACTTCTAGAATTCTGATTTTTCTACATACTTGAGATATTTTCAATATTTATATATAGCCATATAGAGCTTTGTAACCAAATTTTAGGACTCAAAGTTGCTCAATCATCTTAAAATGCTGGCCTGTCCTTTTTAAATTCACTACTGTAACACCTGGGCAAGTGTACATATACAAGCTGATTGTAATCAACATTTCTGTGTTTTTTGGTTTTGGTTTTGATATTTGCTATTAATATTTCTTTATATGATTTTTATGTCATCAAAGAGTACATTACCAAGCAAAATAGTTGCATGTTTAAAAGTATTACATTTTAAATGTTATCTAAAAGTGACACATTTCACTAAATTTTGTCCAAAATTCTCTTTGGAGGCAACAAGTGAGTGTAAGTTAAATATAAAACACAGTTGAAATAAAAACCAGAGATTCATTTAAAGTATACCTATAGCAAATGGTCTTTCAATACTCAGTGCCCAAAGTTATCTGTGAAACATTTTTGATTAAAAATATAAAACAAATTATTACAAAAATAAATGCATATCTTTGCTGAATTTCCTCTGTGTTTGGACTAAGGTGGAGCCTATTGTTAGCTGAATGATCAGAGAGCACAAATGCTGAGTCTTTTTATTCTCTTAATTAAGAATTATGTTTCAAGCCTTGGGCAGTAGTTCACCATAGCAATAATCCTTACCCAAACAAGTCGTTCTTCTGGATCTAAGTGGTTTGCCAGAACATTAGCCTGGACTTGACCTTTCACGGTCACAGGAGAGCTATACAAGGGTCAATAATCATTTCTAGAAAATTATCAAGCATAGTCTGTACCCTAATTTATGTCACTTGCCTTTTAAAATAATTATAATGTGTTTGCCATTTAAAATAACTGGGATCAGCAAGGCTAATGAAAATGTTTAAATCCTTATCAGTCGGAATGAAAAGAGCTGGCTCCAGAAAGCGCTGACCTCAAGTTTTTGTGCTGCTTTTGTTGATCCTGTCTGGTGCACACGATGTTCAGATGTGTGGCTTGGCATGTCACGGAGACTTACTCACCCATGAACGACGTGAAAGTGGCCTCCAGGCCTTTACATGTGCTGTGTCACATTCCTCTAGCTCTAACAAACTTTGTAATTGGCATCTGTGACTAATGAGCATGAAGTCCTAAGAGAAATGAAGCAGTCTTGTGCCACCCAGTAAGTTGAACTATAAACTCCAAGCTTATCAAGCTTGAATCAGAAACCAAGGCCAATGATTTGAGATGAAACAGTCACTGATAGTTTCATAAACTGCAGTAGTAATGCTCAGCCAGATCACACTGTTATTAACTAAGTTATCGTAACAAAGGCCCTCACTGACCCTGGCTAGTGAAGATGACATACCTATTTTCAAGAAAATCCAAATTAACCCTGTTTTGGCTAAAGTTTAGTCCGAGTACGTTTGTCCAAGTAAAATAATCTTTCCCACTTTGTGTAAGGAAACAGTCTCATCCTACCTGAGGAGGCCAGTGCTGGAGGTGGGGAGCATAAATCTGCTGAGAAATGTATAGAAAATCCTGATACAGATGGTTCTGCCACGGTTTTCTGTTATTGTGTTTGTTAATGTGACTTTTCCATTATGTGTCTTGCTGTGGTGCAATAACAGAGGAATAAGTAGCTCGAAGAAAAGCAGGATGAAGAACTCCTTGTTGTTACCTATTATTTATTACATTGGGTCAAAGGTGTCAGGTAAATAAAGCCATTAAAAATCAGGATGTTGCGGGGCCACCAGGAGGGTTCCCCTAACACTTCCCACTTGGAGCTCTCATTTGATCATAGGCATTATGGATCATGCCTCTCTCCCATCTGACTACTATTTATCCCGTATATCTGTAGTCTACCATTTCTACTTATATATATACCAACTACTTTATAATTTCCTTTTATTTATCTCTGGAAACTTGATAAGCCTCCTATAATCCTGTCTAGATTGGCCATTCATTTCTCAGTTCTTTTTTGAGCTCTTCTGTCTTTCTTCTTTTGTGGATTCCGTTGGCTCCTTATTGCTCCTAATCAGGTCCAGCTTCATGATCACAGGTCTCAGAACCTGTTAAACCTGTTCCATGTTATCTCTGACTCCTGCGCCTTCTTCCCACTTCCTAATAAGATCTGCATCCTTACATCTACAGACTGTTCTAGAAACTTGTTGATCATTTTCTTCCACCATCTCTCCCACAAAAAAAAAAAAAAGTTTCTCTCCACATTCCTTGTACTCTCAGTGTATAAATTATAACTCAACATGTCAACAAAAACTTCCTCTCCGAAGGGATTGTGAGGGTTACTTGAAGTGTTACTGGCTTTAACGGCATGCTATATATAACTTCAGCAGCACCCGTTGCCTATATAAAAACATGTATAATTGGTTTGCATTGGGAAAGCCATATTCCATTACTTTGCTACATACCAGATTATAGGCTATTTTAAGGTAGTTACTAAGTTTCATGCCTGTTGTGTAAGTTCATAAACCTTTAGTTTTCACAGAAATTAATCATGGTGGTGATATCCAACTCCCTCTGTGAAATGAACTTGTAGCAAATGTGTACCTAGAACATAGTTTCCAGACTACATGGAATTCCTACATTAAGCTTTAACAAGTGAAAATTAGTTTTTAAAAAAATCCAAAAAATTTGGGTATTTACCGAAGACAAATTAGTTAGCCAACTGCTCATAAAAATCAGAACAATATATATTACCACCACTATATCATGCACCTTGTGACTGGCAGTATATTGTTGAGTTCTTCTTTATTTCCTCTTTTGTGGATTCCATTGGCTCATTATTGCTCTTAATCAGATCCAGGTTCATGAGCTCATGTATCGTGACCCATATAATTATTAAATTTACTGTCACTGGGATATATTTTCAATACCATGTGACTATTCACTACAGTCAATTTTTCCAGCAATTGTTGTGCAAAATCTTCAGCTATTTTAAGTTCCTCAGGAATCACAAAAGCCATTATAAAATTAGTGCAGTGATTGGTAGTCACAACTCTTTAAACTGAAGCCCTTTTATCTGGGGGTACAGGCATCTATATTCCCTTAATAGACCTAAAGAACCTCAAGACTGATGAGACATTGATAACAGTGTTACTCATAGAGAAATGGAATACTTATCTTTAGGTTACCACATGAATGATTTAGATCAAATGTTGTGGTGAGGTGATCCTCTACTTCTGAATCATATGTAGTGCTGTAAACCAATGTTGCCTCAATGGGAAAAAAAAAGATATAGTTCAGTGTTACTGAATATTGAAACAAATAATAGTGAAAGGTATGTAATCACCTTCTTTATATTTTATTAAAAATAGGATAACACACTGAGTCTTAAGATGGATTTGGAGACTAATACAAGCTTGACAGACTTAAGAGTTTACATTTTTCAATAATAGCCCCTTGTTCTTTGATTACATGGTGTTTCTTTTGAGGTATTTTTTAATTTTAGAACACTGAAGCAAAGATGTTCAAATTCAACCTTCGAGTGTAATACCTCATCTCTTTTGCCAGAGACATTTTACTGATCCTGTGTTATTTAAAGGCCAAGTGGAACTGTTATGGTGAAAATCTGAAAAGAATGTCAGAACTAACACAGTATGGAGATCACATTTTCACAGAAATAATGATTCCAAGTCTTGTAATTTAATTTGCATGGTTGAATAAACTCCTACTCCAAAAATACAGCCTACCACATCCTGAACTGCAGTCCTTCAGAAAAGAGGCCAAATTCCTAAGTTAGCATTCCATCATTATGCCCACTCCACACCTTCCTACCCAGTAACACTTTTTCAATTACAAATAAATTCTAAGCCTACGAGCCCATCCTTTTTGAGAAAATGATGGGGGAAGGAAAGAATTGTTCTATTTTTTTTTTAACAAGAAATGAAGTCACTTAACCTAAAAAGAACAGTGAGACTTATATTTCAAGGGGAGGCATCTGAACTGTCACAGAAAGAAAAAGATGGTATTACATGGAATCCAGGGGAATATGCTTTTGGCACGCTCTCAGGGGAGCTGAGAAAGAAGTTAGTTCGTCAGAGAATTTCCTTGGCTTGCTTTTAGGCGTATATTATTAGAATCTAGCCATCTGTATTAGTGGGCATGGTTCTATAACAAACAGTGTCCACATTTCAGTGACAAGATTTGTGTGTCATTCATAACATAGCCCAGTGGTGTGAGGATGAGGACAGTGTGAGTGCTCTGCTCTAAGAAGTCATTCCAGGATCCGGGCTACTTGTATCATGTGTTTTTGCTATTTCCAGGGCCCTTGCCTGCTTTGCTTTCAGTCAGCCAGTAGAAGGCAATCACAGAGGTCTTCTGCGTCAGATCTGCAAGAGGTGTAATGTCTGCCTGGATCCTATTGACCAGAACTCAATCATTTGACCCCCACCTAACTGTCAAGGGGGCTAAGAAATGCAACTTACATAGCTTCTAAGAGGAAAAAGAAATAGGATTTGATAAAAACAGAGCAGTCTCTGTCACATCATGAATAATTTTGAAATGGGGTTCTCTAACAGGGTTTGTGGTATTAAGACCATGGTTGGTCCTGAATGCCAGCTGTCAGAAAATGTAGGAGCAACAGTACCCACTCAAGGAAGCTATAGCTCGTTTTGTCTTTTAGAGAGAGCGCTCAATTTCAGATCATGTGAGGGATATAAGAGGACCCAGATGTTGTGTCTGCTTCCAGGTAGTCTCCTCAAAGAGAAAGCTGTCTATACGCTATCTTGTATAATAGAATATTAAACTGGAAGTTTATACAGAGTATCTTCTGAGATATAAAATTCCAAACTGAGGTATCAGATCAAGATGCAGGTTTTTTTCAAAGGAAAATTCAAGAAAGGAGTCTATCATCTAAACTTTTCTCAACTACAAAAAGGATAAAAAATGTCCTTACAGTGAAAGTTTTAAGAATTGCTCATGGACAAGAATTCTATTAAAATCATGAAATACAATAAAATTTAAATCATGATGCATTTCCCACCCACACCTCTCAGGATTATGCCTCTTCAGCTAAATTACAGTAAGGTTGACTTCCAGAGGGCAGTGTTGAAACCTTGACACTTAAGCCCTGAGATCAGAAGACAGGACACAGTGAACTGATATCTCCCTCAAATCTAAGAAGCCTGGAGGAGGATGACTGCCTTGCTATTCTGATGACAGGAGCAAAGGGAAGTTGTTATTTAGTTGACATCAATCTGCTTTCTGAATTTGTTGGGTGAAAAGGTGCATGTGAGCAGGTGCCCTAGCTTTTGTCCAATATGGCCACCCAGTATGGCTGTGGGATCTCAAGAGAGAAACATGGAGGTGCCTATTAGATGTCCAGGAACTGAGACAGAAGTAACAGCCTGGACGGGAGTCACACTGCCTGAGTCAGCAAGTCTTGGGAAGACCTCAGAGTGAGAGGCTCTCTCAAGGTTCCACAAACATGGTCTTAGGAAAGATTAACTTTAAACATTGGCCAAGTGCTCTTGTGATTAGTCATAAAGATCTTTCCTGTCTCTCTTCCATACTTCAACCTTGAGGGTGGAGGTTGGTCAGAAACAGCAGTGAGAGAGTGAAGGAGGATGGGATTGAGAAAGATAGAGGAAGCCAAACACACTGGATGTAAAAGACATCAGTTTGTCTGCAGGCTGCCATGGCTGGGATATGGCAAAGAAGTGTTAGCTTTGCCTAATGGTCCAAATTTAGGTGAATATTAGGCTGGGCACTCTCACCTCTCAACTGAGACTGTTTTGTAACCTGCAGCAAACATAGAACTTATTTACAGCTGTGAATGATAGAAAAGTCCTAGTTTTGCTGGAGTTTTTATCAGGAACAAGGGAAGAGTTAATCCCTTTTATCAGGCTTAAAGTGACACTGATGGGCATAAATTACATTCTTTTATGAGTATAGTGGACAAAACTGATTTGTTCAATGTGCTGTTTATGTTTCAATTCTGGTGAAGTGCCCCAGGAGAAGTACAAATAAACCACTCTTGGAGGTCAAATAAAAACTGCTTGCTTCTGGCTGGAGCTGACGTATGCTTAGGATAAGCTTCATGGAGAAGGCAGATACTCCAGATCTTAAAAATAAAACAATCTGAATGTGCAGGGATTTGGAATGGGCTAGGGAAGGACTGGTGGCTGATGAAACTTCGCTAAAGGTATTTCTAGAAGAGCAAACAACAACAAAAGTCAAGGGCTATGTCAATAGAGGGTCATTATAAAAATGTA
The DNA here is from genome assembly GCA_019455555.1 of Galemys pyrenaicus. Classification (NCBI taxonomy): domain Eukaryota; kingdom Metazoa; phylum Chordata; class Mammalia; order Eulipotyphla; family Talpidae; genus Galemys; species Galemys pyrenaicus. The sequence goes on along the minus strand of JAGFMF010012284.1, from coordinate 2,302,375 downwards.
CCATTCTGATGAGTGATTTTGGTAAAGGGAGAGGCTATGCATGTGTGGGGGTGGGAGTTATATAGAACATATCTCTACCTCCTCTCAATTTTGTTGTAGACCTAAAACTGCTCAAAAAATAAGTTTTTAAGTTTTAAAAAGGACAAAGAGACAAGGAGAAAAATAGCAAATACATATAGAAAAGCAATTCGTTCCATTTGGCTGAAGCCACACATGGGGTAATAAAGGGAGTTAAAGTAGAAAGTGTTTGTCTCCAGCATGGGTAGGAGTAGAAGGCATGTGTGAAATGGTAGCAGGGCATCTGCAGAAAAAACAAGGGACCAAGGACAGGCAGGGGACCTTCACTGTAGATGGCCACATGTCTGCTGTGCAGCATCTAATGACATTTGGGGCATTCGTTTTTATCTAAATAAAACAAGTGGATTAGAGGGGATAATGTGATAAATAGGGTGTGAGAGCAAGAAATCATAGGCTGTGGGCACCATAAATTCAGTAAGTTGCACTTGAGGATAATCATTTTAGGTTGGAGCAGGTTGGGGAGTCAAATCTGTATTGGTAAAAAAGGCTTCTTTTTAGACAGACAGATCCAATGCGCCAGTTCTGTGACCTCTGACTTGGAATATTTTACTTGTTAAAGGCTTGGTTTCCTCATCTGTGAAGAGGTAGTAGTATATATAATACAGCCCACAAACTGATTACCCAGAGCAGTGGCAGGCAAATATTTGGGAACCGGAAAAAACTGACTCCCTTCCGCCTTCAAGGACCAGAACATGGAAATTACAGATCAACAGACTGCAGCTCAGTCAGTGGTCCCTAACTCAATCACATGAGAACAAATCCGAAGTCACAGCAGAAGCTTTATTTCATGGATCAAGCCATGAGTAAAGAGAGGCTTTAGGTCTGTGAGTCTTCAGAGCCCCTCAACTCTGAGATTAGAGCAGAAACAACCACCTTGTAGTAATTCGGAGTTTTCTGGTCTTGGGTGGAGTGGGACAGGCACTGGTGGAGCTGAGCTTGCAGGTCACAAGTCCTCTGTCTCAGGTGGTCTGGGAGGCAGCGGGAAATGGAGAATGGGGAGTTGCTGTGCAAGCCAGGGAATTTGAACATTACACCAATGTCATCAAAGGCTTCTAATAGGGGAGAGCTAGAGAAAGAGAGACTTCACATATCCATGCAGCCATGGAGATGGCAAGGTGAGAGGAGGGGACATCCCTGAATAAAAGCCTGAAACAAGAATTGGAGGAGGAAAAGAATCATAAGAGGCATTGGTCACATCTCTGCTGCTGAGCTTCCTGAACCTCAGTTCCTCCATCCATCAGAAAGGTCTAGAGTGACACTGCACTGGCTCATCTGCTGTGATCTGAGACTTCACATACCCACAATTCAGCCAAAGCATAAAAGCAAATAAAAATGTTCCACGAACAGTCATTGTAGACTTTGTTACAACCGTCATGCTGTAAACATGAGACAGGACTCCTCTCCAGCTTACTCATAGAGAACTATGTATTTAGACACCTTTTTAATATATTTGCTATTCTAGTTACTCTTCCCAAAGAACTGAAGATGCAAATAAAGAAGGGGTAGTAGAGTATGCTAGGTGAATAGGAATAAGCAAGGTTGGAGAGCATATTTCTAGGAGATAAAAGGAAGCAAAGGAATTGTTTTTAAAATAACGTATGGATCCATTCAGTGTTGGGACAAAGAATGTACATCTCCATATGTTCTGGGGCCTGTCCATGTTGTGCTATAGTTTGTGGAGACTTCAAACACCAGTAATTGATATTTGTGAAGATAATTCTGAGTCATCAAGAAATGACTAAATGTTGTCCAGAAACCTCTATTGTAAAAGACAGAGATGGGACTGAAATACATCTTTATAAAGTTCTATTCAAAATTATATTTGAAAACTGGATCTTTTGAGGGGCAATTCTTCATTATATGAACATTCATTTATGTAATATTTGATTTTTATAGTTTACAGTATTATGTAGACACACTATGACTACAAGACATGCAGACTGCTTTAAAGAAAAAGAAGAAACAGATATACCAGAACATAGTCAAATGAATAATTACCTTGGAAGTCTATAAACTTACACACATGATCCAACCATTGCTGAACATAGATTTCTGATTTGCATTCATTTTCTATTTATACGTTTTCGTGAGTTTATGATAATACAAGGCAACAACCTGGTTAAATTAAAATCTCAAGTTATTATTTATAAAGAAAATCACCACCACTAATCATAACAGATTTTGTGTCTGGTTCTTCTAGGTAGCTTTGGCTGAGCATTTAATATAGTCGATGTCATGAGAAGGTGGCTCTAACTGGTCCTCAAAATTAGCTCAGAGTGAGGCTAAATTGCCTATATTATTCACTTTTTGACTGCCTACGAAAACATTAGGCCCAGTCTAAAGGTCAAAATGTTGCCATCATTTAAATTTAAAAGATTGTTTAAATGTACCATAAACCCCAGTGTCAGGGTCCAAAGTAGAATATCAAAGGTGATTTAAATAATGATGCCACCATTAAAATAAGGCAATGTCTTTGAAGAGCAGAGCACTCTTTAATATGTAAGTTCTGGAATACTTGTTTTAAAAATGCAAAGCATGAATCTATTGGAGAGAGAGGACTGACAATTATTAATCCCTTTGCAAAAGTAACACTATTACTGTCATTATTTTGGAAGCTACTTTGGAGCCTGAAGAGCACAGAGACTCAAGTTCAGCCTCACTGCTATCAGCAGCATGAGCGCTGTCTGCCTGGCCCTGGCGAGCACAGGGCTTGATGACCGAATCCTGCCCAGACGCAGGGCCACCAGAGGCCTGGACTTGCAGTGGAACATCCCTAGGCTCTCAGGAACGCTCTTTCCTGCCGGTGATTCAGAACAGAGAATGACATTTTGCAAATAGCATTATCTTCTGCTCCCCCTACACCTTAAAAAGGCCACACAACATTAAAGCAAACCTGTTTTTCTCAAGACGTCTAGCACCAGGAAGGTGGGCTAAGAGCCAGAATGTTTTGCCCAGACTTTGCTTTAAATTGTTATGAACTGAGTTCATTTTTTAAGTATGTCGTTTTAAAATATAGAGTAAAATCATATGATTACATGAAGTATTATAAGCCATTTATAACTCCACCAGGATGTGCCAAGCCTGAACTTGAAAACAATAGAGCGTGCTGAATTTGGAAGGTTTCGGTGTCAAAAATATTCTATTCATGCTAAGGACTATGAAGCATTAAGATTTAATTATCTGTTTATTCCCTTATTAAACTGATGTCATGACATCTTATTAAAAACATTCCTTTTCTATTCATGGTCTTAAAAAACAAAGGTTTAAGTAGACATGTCAGTTCATATTCAGTACTTTCAGATACACAAATGAATTCTGTTGGGATTTTTAATTGCAAAGGACATTTGCTCTGCCTTTAGTAACAGAATTTAAAACATAAAAGTAGGATTTTATTAATTGGGTTTTAAAATACAGAAAAATAGAAAAAAATGTGAATTTTAAAATACAGAATTTAAAATAGAATGTGGGTTTTAAAATATGGAAAAATAAGAAAAAAATGAACATTAACATCATCAATTAAAATCTTGCTCTGCAAAAGACAGTTGAGAGAACAAAAGACAAACCATGGGCTGAGGTCAGTAATTGCAACATGAATCATTGACTGAAGACCTGCATGCAGGATGAGTAAAGTTCAGGAGGAACAAAACAAACCACCCAATTAAAAAGCCGGGAAATGACTTGAACAAGGCTTTATCGTAAAGTCTGTGTGGATGGCAAATCAGCACATGAAAATGTGTTCAAATCATGCAAGTTAAATCCAAAAACACCATAATTACATTCATTATTAGAATGAATGAAATTTAAAAGACTGACACCACCAGGTGCTGATGAGAATGAGACCTTCAGGTCCTGCTGGTGGGAATGCACTAGGGTCCATTCACTGCCTATGGAGAAAAGCTTGGCAGTTCCCTATAGGGTGAAACATACATTAAATATGATCAAGAAATGAAAACTGTGTCCACCCAAAAGATACTACACAAATGTATATGGAATCTCTATTCATAATCTCCAAGATCTGGTAACAAACTGTGATAAATATATCCAGGAACATAGTTATCAATAATAAAATGTTGATAGGTGGAATTACTTGTAGGAATCATAAAATGATTATGCTGATACATGATTTTTTAAAAGAATTATTCCTTTATTGTAAAATTTTTTTTGCATGTAAGAACTGGGGTGTAGGCTAGAGGTGCAGGGGGTGAGAGGATTCACCAGAGACAGAGTGGGAGCAGAACAGGCAAATCTACTCAGATACACTGATATACTGAGTAGTGGGCAAGGCAGGAGAGGTCTGCTGAGACAAATGGGTCCCCTCCCCTGCCGCTGATCGAACTCAGGCCACTTTGCAGCTTTGCTATGGGAGGGAAGTACAGGTGATAGCGCTGAGACTTAACCCCGAGGCCACCAGGGAGGCCCCTTACATGACAGTCTTAAAAAAACAAAAATATAGTGACAGAAGATCAGTGGTTCAGGATTAGGGGGTATAGCAAAATGGAATTTGGATAGGTGGTGGAACTTTCAGGTATCTTGAGTGTGGTAGCAGTTAACGGGAAATTACTCATGTTCTCAAATTGATAGAACAGTTCATAGGACACACATATTCACAGAAAAGTCAAATTTATTGTATCTTAATTTAAAAACAATAGCACAAGAAAAGCATGTGCTAAGTGCTAAGACTTTTACATAAACTAATTTCACATCATTTTAAATTAGTAAAATTATTTTTATAATTAAGTTATGGCAGCATAATTTTAAAAATAATTCTAAATTTTAGTTTCTTCATGCTATGGTCAACAGCAAACTTAAGAGCAACAACCATATTTTTGCAACTTAGAAATCCCCCCTTTCCAAATTGGAAATCTTTATTTTGTCGTATTCAGGAGATCACCATCTAATCATCCATACTAATCCTTTCTAAGCTCTTGCTGAAGAGTGCCAGCATATAAAATTTAATAATGGAAATAGTTATTTGACTAAGAAATTGAGTCCTTGATCAAGCATCTTCTGAGGATTTCTTCAGTGATGGGAACATAACGATCCAGTGCACAAACAGGTAGAATGTTTGCTTTCCCAGATTGTAAATGGACAGAGATCTATAGGCAGGATAAAGCATGCAGGAGGTAAAAGCCCCTTGAAATAGGAGGAATAATTTCTGGGTCACAGCATAACCCATTCAAAAAATAATGCTGGCTGCTTGGTGCAAAATAGCAGAAAGAAGTGTCTATGGGAGAAAGAATCAGGTCTTGACTTAGTAAAATATAAATTCTTGAATTGAAGGGAGACGGTTTCCTACCCCGTGGTGTATAGTGGGAGAGGATGTTCCAAAGTATGTTCTCGCTTGAAGACTTGGTTTGGAGGCAGCATCTGACCTTCTTAGAGCGGTGGCTCTAGCCTGGGCAACTCAGTGCTCGCACTTCTGGATCTGTGTTAGAACTCTGGCAGCCTTTGTGGTTTCATGGCAACTACTACAAGAAATGAGAACTGGTTGATTACTTTGAGGGCATGTTGACTCCCTGTATGTGGAATTTGGCAAAAATTTTAAACCACAAATATCTCAATGAAAAATAAATGTCAGATGTATAATGACCAGGAATGAAAATTACATTTTCCCCCAGAATAAGTAGGGAAAAGAAGAGAGAGTTAGTATTGCTCTTGCTACAGCAGTTAAATATCTGTGCTGGTTGGGTGAAGAATTTATTAGCATTGCTCTTAACCTCAGATGGTTATTAACGTTGAAAATGAGCGATGTTCTAAACCCTTCGATGGTTACAGTTGAAGAGATTCAGATCATGACTCCAGAGTATTTCCACTGAATTCTGAATCCAGACACTAGATTGAACAGCTGTGGTCTAATTATATTCAGTCACAGCTCTTTAACAAATAGATATCTGGAGCTCATTGGACTTATGATGCCAAAAAACATAGATAATAAAAGCAAATTGAATATGGTCTTGACTTTTGATCATGTAAAAGGAGCCAAGATCAATATATACATGTTTATACCCATAGACCTGCTATATTATTTGTTAAATGTTATTATCATTGACTTACTAAAACTCAGAACTAGGTAACCCATAACAACGATGTTAATAAAATAATGTCTACATTCTTAGGCTATCGTTTGAAAGTCTATTTAATCCATAATATTTCTGGACCATGGAAACTTATCATCACATGCAGCCTTATTTCTCTTGGAAAATTAATTCTAATTTCAGACATAAAATAGAAAGCACACATCTCTCATATAAGCAGCTAAGGAAATACCCTTTGACCCTGTCACTGGATTATCCAGTAACAGAGTACACATTTCCTAAGGGTATAAACAAAGCAAAAACAAAAATCTTTGCCACAATTTGAATATGCATACCCCATCTCTCCCCAAAAAATCACATATTGAAATGTAACCCCCAGCATGATGGTGGTAAGAGGTGGGGTCTTTGGGAGATGATTAGGTCATGAGGGCAAAACCCTCATGATTGAGACTAGCACTCTCGTAGAAGAAACCCCAGAGAGCAAACTCATCGCTCCCACTGTGGGAAGTGACAGGGAGAAGTCAGCAGTCTGCAACCCAGCAGAGAGCCCTCCCCAGTAACCAGACTCTGCTGTCACCCAACCTAGGATTTCCAGTTTCCAGAACTATGACAAGAAGCTTCTGTTGTTGATAAGCTACTCTTTCTCTGGTTTTTTGTTGTATCCACCCAGACAAAAACAAACATCTTTTAAAATGACTTGACAAAAAATATATACATATATATGTATATTTGATATAAAGGTTTGAGGCATTCAAAGGAAATAAATAGAACTTTGTTGATTTCCTTAACTAATTTCATTGTTACTTTTATATTGAGTAATGGCTATAAAAATCACTATTCTCTCTGAAGGCCTGAATCAGAAGTTGTTCCCTCCATCCTGCCTTCCTAATTCTTCCTACAATGTTAGTTACAGCAATGGAACTTGAACCTGGGCGGGGGCAGTTTCCTCAGGGTTTCAACAAGCAGGGAGAGCTGTGGCAGAGGTGGATTTATGATAGAGTGACAGAGTTGTTCAGCTCCCTGGCACATGTTGCCAACAATGCAACAACAATGGAGACAATGGGTCACTGGTAGCACTTCATAAGCTTTCACACACACACACACACACACACACACACACAGGAATATTATACAGACTTTTCTTAAATAAAGGAAATCTCAACATTTGCGACAATGTGATGGACCCAAAGAACATTACCCTAAACGAAATAAGTCAGACACAAAAGGACATATACTATATGATCTCACTACATGTGGAATCTACAATAGTCAAACTCAAAGGAGCAGAGAACATAGAGGCAGGAAAACAAGAGAAATGGGGAAGTGATGGTCAAAGGATATGTGTCAGTCAAGGTTCTCCAGAGAAGCAGAACTAATAGGATATATGTAAATACATATCAGTAGGTTTACTATAGGAATTGGCTTACATGATTTCAGAAGGTCAAGAAGTTCCATGATCTGCTGTCTACAAGCTAGAGAACGAAGATAGTCAGTAAAGCCAGTGCCATAAATCCTGGTCCAAGTCTGAAGGCCTGGGAAAGTAGATGTCCTCTCTTAGGAAAAGAGGAAATTTGCCTTTTTGTTTTATTGAGGCTCTCAACAGAGTAGACAAAACTCACTTGTATTGGTGAATGGTTTGACTATTATTTTTTACATTTAAGTTTATAAATACAGGGCCCAGGACTAGCTGATTTCTTCCAGATCTAATAGTCTCTGGCTCTCTTTTGCTAAATTATATGATTCAACATTCATGGACTTCATAGAGAGAGGATGGTGTCAAGGTGTAGTATTAATGGTTTTCCCTGTCTAGAAAGATGAGAAAAGTAATGAATGGGATACACAGAAGAGCTGGAGAAAAACAATGAAGACTCCACAAAGAAGATACTAAGAGCTATTGTTAGAATGAAAGATAAAAAATATTGTTGAAGGCAGGAGGACAAAGTGACTGTCAACCTTGAATACTGTTGAAAATTTGAAAAGGATAAACTAGTTTGGCCTCCCATGGTGTCATATCACCAAGAACTGTTGGTGAAAAATGTCACAATTGTCCCTGAAGGTTTAATATAAAAAAAAAAAATCTGAGTACCGTTCTTGATACTTCAAAACAGGTATACACAGTAGAAGATAAACATAATTTATTGTTAACATCAAAGACCAAAACTGTAATAATTCCAGGGGAATTCCAGGGGAAAGACATTCATCTATACCACACTGAAACTATCTTCTTACACCATTACAAAGGAGGAGGCTAGAGAGGAGCAATAACAAGGAGGACATTACTGGCTGTCTCAGGTATTTTTTTAAGGTTGCAAAGAGAAGAGAGAGGTACAATTTACCTTTGTTGAAAAAAGTTTATAGTTAAATAGAGAGAGCAGGCGGAAACATTTCTGCAGTGGCATAGAAACTTCATGGAACAGGAAAGCCTTGCAGGATGCAGCTGGAGTTGCCCTCTGGACATCACAGCTGCGGGGACCTGGCTATCTTGTCCTCCCTTGAGCCAGTCTCTCATTTCTCCTAAACCTGTGTCCCACCACTTTAGACACTCCTTTATTTTTCTGCTAATTATTTTGCTACTAAAACTTACTAACCTTCTCTGTGTGTCTCATATTTGGTCTCACTAAGATCCAGGGTTTGATTGTTCCAGTTGGTCATCAGTGAGAGGAGGTGGCCGTGCTGACACAGCTGACCTCTGCCTTTGCCAGCAGCAAGCCTTTTGATCAGAACTGATTCCTTATAAAAAGCTCTGGCCAGGACATCAGGATAATGTGGTGCAAAAGATCTACCTGTCATAAAGAACTACTGGTTTCATCAGAAGGGATTAGTAGGCATGCCATTCATTCAATGGACCCAGGATTCTCATTGACTTAAGTTCAAGTCTGTATTTAACAATGAATTTAATGTAGGATATACAGAGTTCAATTCATAATCATGCACATCTGAAACTGATATGTTTATAATGCAATGTTACTTCAATAAATTTTTAACACTTGTGATCCAACTTTGTAAAACATTAATGCATGTATTAGCAATATGCATCATTAGGCTAGACTTAAATCCATATAATATGGATAGAAAAGTGAAAAAAACAAAGATTCCACCAATGAATGACTAGAATTAAATTGGCCAGGAGTGGTTTTATTAAATACTTTTATTTGTATTCATACATGCATTCAAATATTACTTTTCAATATGCAATGAGGGACTAAATTTTCAAAATTTGTATCTAATTTTATCAATCATCTTGAACACATCAGCGGTTCAGTAGCCTTCCATTGAAAATTGTTAGGAAGACCCAGGAAAAGAACATTTATATAGTCTCTGGTTGTGAAGTGGAAGGCAGAGGGAACAAAAAGAAACAATTCTAAGCAAAAGTTAATGGAGAGTGGACTCTACTGAGGGTAAAAGGGACGAGCTTTTAAAAGTGTGATTGCAAGTCTTGTATCTGCTCTACTGTGTATTCATAGTTGCTTGCAGAGATGAGAGGGCAGCTGTTAGTGACTCAGTTTTGCGATTCATGTAAATTCACCAAGAGAAAGCAATGTAACATGTAACCAACTTTTAAAGCAAAAAAAGAAGAAATCTTGGTGTAGAACCAGCAGTGCAAAGCAGGATGTGTAATCAGATTCTCTACTGAATAATTAGATAGGAAGGAGATGATGCGTTTTTAAAAAGATGGCTTTTTATAGATCTGAACTTGGAATGGCAGGATTTGGAGTACAATGGCAGATCAAATACCTTTAGGACCATTTCCTACATCCTGCTATTTTTAGATGATCTGTGCTTGCTTTTTCCTTAGGTTTTCATAGCCTGCCTTTTAGTGTCCTCCATTGATTTTCTGTCTTTAACCCCACCTCTCTCTTTCCCCTCTCATTCTTTGTAATTTATATATCCTGCTTCTTCATGAGTTTTTTAATCCTAGACAAAGAGTTATTTACAGCTGCCAAATGGTCACAATGGTTTTGTAAACAAGGAACTTATCTGAGTTAATGATTATCATCTTATTTGGGATTGTACTACAGATTAAAGGACACTGTGGAATTTGATTTGGTAAGAGATTGAACATTTTCGAGGCTATTTTGGAGAGGCACAGACAGAAGATGCAGTCTCCCCACACACATGGACCAGCTCATGTTCCAAGAACCTACCTCTGCAGTTCATATTTTTTTTTAAAGATATTTATTTTATTTATGCATACAAGAGCTGGGGTGTAGGCCAGAGGTGCCGGAGTGTGAGAGGATTCACCAGAAACAGAGTAAGGAGCAGAACAGGCAAATTGACTGAAATACACTGCTGAGGAGAGCAGCATGAGAAACAGCAGAGGTCTACTGCGCCATATGGGTTAGCTCCGTGGCCAGGGATCAAATTCATGCTTTAGTGGCTGTGGATGCTTCATAGTGCTCAGACTTAACCCCTTGCACCATCAAGGAGGCCCCACCCATGCCGAATCTTTACTCTCTCTGATGTTCTCTCTAAGCCATTCTCTGTCACTCTCTGCGCAGCACAGTCCTCCTGTGTTGACTCCGCCCTTATTGCTCAACCTCCAGGCTCGGGGGTGGGGGGGCACACAAATGCATGCCCACACCATATTCCAGGGATGTGCCATCAGGCATGTGTATGTGACCACAGGTGTCGATCATGGATTGTATTGGCAGGATGGCAGAAAAACCTGATGACTCCCATTTACCCTACACTCTTCCTTTAGAAGTTAGTATCTAGAAGAGAATCTCCTAGATGAGACTGCAGGAACTGTGACCTGATGTGTAGAACAGCTGAGTCCTTATAATGATCATGGTCAAGTATTTATTAATGCCCCAATTAAGTACAGTAGGCCCAACCTTGGTCTGCTGAACCCTGTGGGATAAGATAGACCAAGTGGCCCACCTTCCTACCTTCCAGTGCCCTCCTCTAGCCAGAAAGGGAAAGAGCAAGAAGTCACTCAACAGGTATTTGTAAAAGGGATAGTTTCTTGGAAAGTACTTGATTATTCTGTAAGCAGCTGAGGGTTGGTCATCCCTTCAGCATCAGACACGTGCAAATTTCAGCATGCCTACTAACACAGAGTTTAAAGAAATTCGCCCCCAGAAATTCTGGTTGCAGTTCATAAGCTTTGGTGAGGTCCAGGATCTGCAGTTTTAATTACACTTTTTCTGTAATTCTGTAGTATAAATAATAGTTGGCTGATAATTGTGGAGAATTTTGTTCTTTTCTACCAGTATTTCCATTGCAGAGATCAAACAAGCCCCCTTGTTTTCTTTTAATAATTTGCAAATTTAATTTTTTTTTTCTTGCTGTAATTCAGTGGGGATGAGAGGGTATGGTGAAGAATGGAGTGTCTTTATTTCTCTGAACATATTTTGTTATGTTTGTAAGGAATGAAAAACATTGAAAGTGATTATGTTTGTCAATGCTTAGAAAATATCTCCCAACTTTGAAAGCACCAAGAATTTGGGAATTCTTGGAAGGGTCCAGTTAACATGGCTGACTTTGGAGAGTAGGTTGTCCAACAGATGTGTTGTGTCTAAACAGTGGTAAAAGAGCATTAATGTCAGAGACATAAGTTGGGCAAAAACATTTTAGCCATTTGAAAAATGAACTTTCTACTCTATGTCTACACTAACTTTTCAATTATGTTTTTTAGAAAATGTTTTTTTAAAAGCTGTTAAATTTAGTATATGTATAGCCCAAGCCCTGTTATTTTTTAAAATATGAAGTTAACATATTGTTTTAAATATAGTTTCTTTTCAGTATAAAAGTCCAAAAGAGCTACAGAAATTTTCTCCAGCTTCCTAAAAATAAGTTCCTTTGAATAAAAGCCATATATGGAATGTTTATTCCTAAAGGAGACTTTTTTCTTTCTTAGTTTTAAATTACTAAAACTATTTTGCATTCTTAACGACAGCATTCATTACTATGAATAGATTTAAAATTTTTCTTGCACATATTTGAAGAGTTTTATAGAACGTTTATGTAGTATTGTGTAGAAGAATTGCTCCTTCTGATGCTAGTCGTTCACATGGAAATAGAGTTTTCTGAAGCTAAAAGAAAAAACCTTAAGTTAAACTTAGTGTTTTTTCCCATTTACTTATATTTAATTGTACTGAGAAAAGATGTATACAATTTTTATCTACATATGTTTTTACTTTTATAAAATGTTCTTTCCTGACACTCAGATCATAATCGATTTTGTGTGCCTTAAATATATGGAAAGTGCAGTGAGCTCTGTTGTTGACAACAGATAAGCTCATCCTTTACTGCAGTGAGAATCTTCACATTTATATACGCCAGATTCCTACCTGGCGCTGTGACCCCATGGAATCAAAATTTCCTGGATATTATAGATCTATGGTATGAATAACTTGATAGAAATGATAGTTTATAAAAGACTCTAATATCAACAAGAGTACTTTCCTCCTTAAGAAAAACTACTTTTTTTTCCCCCAAGAAAACAGAGGCAGATTGTTTATAAACATATGGGACTTTGTGTGCCTAAGATTGAAGTATCTAGAGGTAAGAAAAAACAGTAGAAACATGTTTTCTTTTTAAATGGAATGGCAGAATATTCTGTATTTTTCTGAAACATTCATAAGCCCTTTTTAGAAGGCAGTCAGCTCTTGTTCACTAATTTGTCCTTATTTAAGAGAACAGTCAAGTCTTGCTCCAGGACTTAACCCTGTGGGGGGGGGGGTGGGTATAGGCCCCCCAGACCAAGGAGGATGTTTAAGGGACCAAAGTTCTGTTTAGGAACAATCATGGAGGCTCCATGAATTTTCAGGGCTATCTGTCCTTTGGGCCCCTCCATGCAATCTTTCAATTGTCTGGATGGGGTTCAGTGTCAAGACTCTCTCACTTGCCAGGAACAGAAGTTAACATTGTTTTGGGGTGTCATGGAGTGAAGGTGCTTAATTGGTTGTGTAATAAAAATGAATGAGGATAGATCAGCATCAGGCAGGCTGCATTCAAGGTCAAGATCTTGGACCTCCCTGGTGGTGCAGGGGGTAAAGCGCCCAATGTGGGGTTCCGCAACCAATGCAGTGCGAGTTCAATCCCTGGCCAGGGAGCTGACCCGCATGGCGCAGCAGACCTCTCCTATCTCGCTGGCTGCTCCCCTCAGCAGTGTGTTTCAGTGCTGAAAGTGGGAAGTTATTCTGCTCCCCACTCTGTCTCTGGTGAATACTCTCTCACACACACCCCACCCCACCCCCTGTGCCTCTGGCCTGTATCCCAGCTCTTGCATGCATTAAAAAAAAAAAAAGGTCAGGATCTCTCTTCTTCCCCTCCCTTTGTCTCTAGACTTTTTGTGCCTTTTTCCTCAGGAACTGGATGATCTCAGGAACTACAGCTGATGGCTTTAAAAGGACATAATTTTCCATGAAGTTCTCAATAATTGGAAGTAAAGAGTGCTATCCTTCCTGGTGACACAGAGATAAGACTGGCCTGGCTGGCAGACATTTAGGGTTCCAGCTCACACCCGAAATGGGAAGAGCATGTTATCCAAGTGCCCATCAGTGAGATGAACCAGAGAGTGAGGCATGGGAGGCTAGAGAGGCTGAGATCAGTCCTCCTGTGGGGAAGACACAGCCAGGTGTGTCCTGAACTGAGCAGGGAGCTATAAAAGCTCAGAAGGTGGGAGGCACACCTAGGTTTGCTCGACCTAGGTATAGAAAGGTCCTCAGGTCTTCAATCGGTTTTCTGTTTACTGTTTGGGTGTAGAGCTTACAAAAAGCAGACATGACATGCTTTACGGTAGTCTGGCCTGCTACTCAAACCAGATTTTACAAATTTTTTTTTAAAAGATTTATTTATTTATGCATACAAGCACTGGAATACAGGCCAGAGGTGTGGAGGGGGGTGAGAGGATTCACCACAGAGAGCCGGGAGCAGAACAGGCAGAACGGAAGTACACTACTGAGGGGAGCAGCAGGCACAGCAGGAGAGGTCTGCCTTGCCATGTGGGTCCCCTCCCTGGCCAGCAGCAGGGATCAAATTCGTGCTGCAGTGGCTGCAGTTTGCTTCATAGTGCGTTGCTTAACCCACTGCGCCACCAGGGAGGCCCAGATTTTACCTCATTAAATAAAAACTTTGGAGTCAGGACTGATGTTATCACCCCCTTGTTAAGGATAAGGAGACTGAAGCTTTAAAAGACAAAGGTCATGTGTGCTAAGCAGGGTTAGAATCAGCCAGAAGAGGGATTTTTCTGGAATTTGTTCATTGAGCATATAGGATGTGCCAGGTGCGCTTCGTGGTTTAAGGACACAGCGGAGGAAGCGTGTCCCAATACGACGAGCCCTTGTCTGCTGACACAGCGCTGTGGCAGGTCATGTCACCTCAGCTAGTGTGCTTCTTGAGGGCTTCCAATCTCCAATTTCCTAAAGAGGAAATGTGCTCTTGCAGAGTAAGTCTGCCTTCCTCCCTGCATGAATTCCTCCCTCAATTTTTTAAAAAGATTTTATTTATTTATACATGCAAGAGCAGGGGTACAGGCCAGCGGCGCAGGAGGTGAGAGGACTCACCAGAGACAGAGTGGGGAGCAGAACAGGCAGACTGACTGAAACACACTGCTGAGGGGAGCAGCGAGCGAGGCAGGAGAGATCTGCTGCGTCACCTGAGTTAACTCCCTGGCCGGAAAATAGGAAATCCAACTCGCTACAGAGGCTGCGGAGGCCCTACAGTGTGGTGCTCAACCCCTTGCGCCACCAGCGAGGCCCCTCCTCCCTCAATTTTGCTGTTACATTGGGGCTCCTTTACTAGATGCACTATTTGCTTTCTGTGTCACTTTACAGAGAACCATAACCTTATAAAAACTACTGAGACCCAGGGGAAAGATTTAACCCCACTCCCTCATTTTATAATTAGGGAACTAAAGTTTCTGGGGATGGTTGGTTTAGTTAAGGTCTTGTTAGTGGCACTATGATGTTAGTCATAATATGAAAGCTTAAATCTAACTTAATTTCAAATCTTTGCTCTTTTTATACTAACCCCAGCCATTGAAATTTCATGTTTAAATAATAAACATACAAATAGATATGCCTTGCTGTTGAGTATAGACAAATTTTGTGACGTCAGACCTAACATTTTAGGTTAGAATAGTTTCTCTTCCTTTTTCCCCCTTTCTTTTCAGTCTCCACTGTCTCAAAAATGCTTTGGTTCTGGAATAAGCTTCTCTCTCTCCTCAGCATTTAGTACATCGTGCAATGAGTGTATGATTTTCTTCTGAGATGGTCTTGTGTATTTTAAACTCCCATTTGACTAGCATACATTTGGTGTAAATCTCCAGATTGCAAATGGTAGCAAGTTGCTATAAAAATAAAATGTTATGATTATAGTAAATATCTACAGATAGAGAATGGGTGCCATTCCTACCTGCCTTTCCTTCTCATTTACTGAGGACTTAACATTTTAAAACCCTTGCCAGGGGAATTGATATATAAAATACTTACTCTATATGTCTAAACCGAAAGTTAATAAATTTTTTAAAAAATCTTATATTGTGAAATAGCATTTTCTCTTTTATGTATGAAGTAGATTGAAATAGGCAATAGGCTTTCAGTGTGACTTTATACAACAGAGATGATGATACTTGTAAAGACTTCCAAATCTCCTCTCTACATCAGCAAATCTCCCTTTGGACTCTACGGCAGAACATATTTTGCTTTTTCCCTCTGTTTTCTAACACTAAGTAAACTTTACTCTCTTGTAGTTTCTATTCCCTTAGAAAGAAGTAAAATTGCTCTTTGTAAAGAGAGATGGCATTGATTTATTTAAAAAGCAATGCCAAACTTTTCAAAAAGAGGAAGACCCTAGGTTGGAATTTCTTCTTATTCAAAACAATCTGTTCCTAGAAATTGTGGAATTCTTGCAAGATTCTTTAATAATAAATAAACCTAAAGTGACCTGTATATAAAGAGGAAACAAATTCACTCATTTGGAATTTAGAATAAACCTCAAAGCAATTTTGTTTAAAAAGAAACCCTTCTGTGTCTAGAAGGCTGCCTTTCTCAGAATGGTGCCTGCGGGGTGCAAATCCAGCGCTCCTGCGCATCGGGGCCTACTGTGGCATTTATGGGCTCAGCCCATTGGAGGCCCTCTCTCTTTCCACCATCCAGTCTGACGCGGGTTGTCTGGTTCACTCTGAGGTTGATAGACTGCAGCTGGTCTTGGAAGCCAATACCCTTCATATAACATTAAGGACTGCAAATTCCTACACCCTACAATTCACCAACAGCTGAAACAGCAGCGGGGAAAGAATTAGTTTATGCTTTTGAGGGTACGAACACTATTTGTGGTTATGTCTGTCTGGAATCTCTTTCTGTGTTTTCTAGAGACCTTTAACTCTAAACACTGGAAGTAATAAAAACATATACTGCGGTTACGTGGTACTTGACTTCTTTCAGAAGGAGCTGGGAGCCGTACATATTTTATCTAACTCACTTTTATTTCATCTTCAGTTTTAAGAATGAATTAATAAAAATAAACACACCCAGAATTGATAGAGATGGAAAGACAGAGCTACTGATGTTTTAAGTGACCTGATATAATCTAATCAGGAGTGGGAGGTGAATGATTTCCTCTGAACTGAGTATTGTTCTCAAACTTCTGTCCTCCCTCTGCCAGATCACTGTCTTTTCTTTATTGTCATTTGATTACAGTAATGGAAGGATCAGGACTTTGGAACTAGTTCACCTGTGTTTCAAATCTGGCCTAATAATCTCTTAGTTGTGTGATATAGAGCTATCAATTCAAAACCTTAGGTTGTTCATCATGTAAAAACTATTAGTAATAGTAATCCCTACTCCTCTGTTTTATGGGGAAGATTAAATAAGATAATATGAGAGTATTTCATGCTATGTGATGCCACTTCTAAGAGTTACAAAGAGTAGTGAAACTCAGAGGCAGAAAAGAGAATTGTGGTCTCGGGTTGGGCAGAGGGGAGAGTGGGAGTTACAATTTTATGAGTACAGAGTTTCAGTTTTGCAAGATGGAGAGAGTATAGAGATGTGTGATGGTGATGGTCACACAACAGTGTGAATGTGCTTAATGCCGCTGAACTTTATGTTTAAAAATGGTTAAGATGGCCTATTTCTAGGCTTCCCTGGTGGCACAAAGGGTTAAATCACCGCACTATGAAGCATCTGCAGCCACTGCCCCTGGCAGGGGAGGAGACCCACATGGCGCAGCAGACCTCTCCCACTGTGCCCCTTAGCAGTGTATTCTGCTCCCCACTCTGGCTCTGGTGAATCCTCTCACTCCCCGACCCCGCACCTCTGGCCTATAGTTTTTATATGCATAAATAAATCTTTTTTTAAAAATACAATAAAATCACTTGTCTATACATATATCTCTGATGCTTTGTTCTGTTCCATTGGCCTATATGTCAGTCTTTCTGCTAATTCACACCATCTTGACTTTACAATAAATCATAAAATTGTGTATGTTAATCTTCCAATTTTTTACTCTTTTTCAGTCTTTTTGACCAGTTCAGTCATTTTGACATCTGCACTTGACATATATTTTTAAATAATTTTTATTCTAAAAAGTGTCTTCTGAATCATTGGTTGGAATACATCAACTATGGAAAATTAACATCTTAAAAATAATAAATCTTGCAACCCATAAATGTAGTCTATATCTCTCTGCCTATGTAAGTCTTTAACTTTTCTTAGCAGTATTTTGTAATTTTCAGTGTATACTTATATGCCTTTTTAATGAAATTACCTTTAATGTTTCAAATTTTTGATGCAATGAGAATGATATTTTCTTAACTTTCATTTCCAATTGGAAAAAACTTTGTTCCATCAAATTCAGATGATGTTTCCATAGAAATAGTAAAACAATAGTTTCCCTGTTCAATTTTGACCTCTATCTCTCCCAAGAAGTTCTACAAATGAATTTTCCTATCAGCCTTTCAAACTAAATGCCAAGAGTTCTATAATGTGAAAATGTGACCATATTGCCTAGAAGCTAACTGTGTTGTCCTCTCTTCAAAAGTAGCTCAGCAAACCAAATATACTAGGGATACAAATTTTAGGGGTTAGTAAGGATTCTGTCAAGAAAGTTTAGCAGAGTTGAATTACTCTTGCCATGAGAACTTCAACTTTTGCACTTCCTGACTTTACTGTGTCTAAAATTGAAATGCTAAAGTGGTAGTCCCCAAAGTGCTTGAATTTAATAGCATTAATTATCAGAACTACACAAGTCTATAAATTCTTACTGAAAAACTCAACTATACTATTTGTAATTCCTGAGTGTGCTTAACTTTTCATGCCCTGCCTGTAAACTTTTCAAAAAGAAAACAAGCTCACCTCTGGTGTAAAGTCCTTACAGGAAGTAAGAGAGCAGCTCCCTCTCCCCCAAAGAAATAATTGTCCTCAGTAGTATCTGGAGATCTAAGCCTGGTTAGATATCTCCTTTTGCATACAGCTCTGTAGTCTATGTCTCTTCACCTATATAAGTCTAACTTTTCTTAGCAGTGCTTTGTAGTTTTTAGTGTATATGTATATTTCACTGTATTTTGTCTATTTGTTAACTATAACACAAAGGAGTTGTCATTAATAATCTCAAAGATCGGGCCTCCCTGGTGGCGCAGTGGGTTGAGCGACGCATTATGAAGCAAACCGCAACCACCGCAGCACGAGTTCGATCCCTGCTGCCGGCCAGGGAGGGGA
>JAGFMF010012284.1:2232961-2276723 GCA_019455555.1 Galemys pyrenaicus | reverse complement strand
ATTTTTGGTTTCTGTGTCTTTATTGCTGTTGTTGTTATTATTATTATTGTTCTTATTCCTTTCCTTGATCTTTATTTGGTTCCCTTATGTTCCTCCTAATAGAACATCACATTTTAGTCCCCTTGCCTCAAACATGCTCAGTGACACATTCGCCTACAGTTGGACAAAATCATTCAGTGCATAGCCTAAAAAAAGTAACACCCTTTTTCATCACGCATGGCGTAAAATGCCTAAGGTCATAATGGTTTGACTAAAGTGACCCTCACTGACCTACTATGTACCGCTCTCCCCATCTCCTCTCTTGTCTAGTTTCTTCTCGAAACTCCCCAGTGCTCTGTGCGTTGCTCCGTATGCGCTGCCTCAGGATGCTTCCATGAGTTTGCTTGTTCCCCAGCTTGCTGCACTCTCCCTCCTCCAGGTCACTGCAGGGCGTGGAGCACCACTACAACCTCATCAGACTCTTCCCCAGTCAGCATCCCCCACCCTCCACATAACTCTGCCATCACTCTCCACCCCTTGCTCTGCCTTGATCTTCTTCACCGAGTTTACCAGTCTTTCTTAGTGTACTGTTGTCTACCCCACCAGAAGGCTAACAGCGTGAGAAGGAATTTGCTTTGTGCCCCGATGTCTACTAGTTATTCAAAAGTCATGATGAAGGAAATACAGGTGTGGAAAAGACAGTGGGACTCCATCCGTCAGCAGGTCAGTGAGATTTACTAAGTGCTTGGTCTGTCCTGGCTGGGGCCAGAGAGGCTGCACTGCTGAGAGGAGCCAGGAAACAGGGCTTCTCACATTGGGATAAGTTTCTCTTAAGTTTGGTCCCCTCTGTTTTGAGAGCAGTCCATATAGGGAACTTCTGATCCTGATAGTGTATAGGAAATAAAGTGCCCTGTACTCATAAAACAGTAAAAATCTCAGCTCACTCCCTTAGTTCTTTGAAAGATAACTTTCTTTTAAAAAAAAAAAAAAGATTTTTATTTATTTATGCATATAAGATCTGGGGTACAGGCCAGAGGCATGTGTGGTGAGAGGATTCACCAGAGACAGAATGGGGAGCAGAACAGGCAAATTACTTGAAACTTGAGGCTGAGGGGAGCAGCGGGCGAGGCAGGAGAGGTCTGCTGAGCCATGTGGGTCCCCTCCCTGGTCGGGGATTGAACTCCTCCTGTATTGGCTGTGGAAGCCCCACAGTATGGCACTCAACCCCTTGTGCCACCAGGAATGCCCTGAAAGATAACTTTCTAATATTCAAAGAGTCTTAAGTGATTTCCTCCCCCACCCCCCACCCTAGAAATAAGCTAACTTAATAGCAATAATTGACTATAGTGTGTAAGTCCGTCTTTCTGCTAGCCATGGGAAAGCTACAAATTTTATCCTAGGATAGACTGTGTATACAGATTATTTGTACATACCCATGCTTTATATAATAGACCAAATTAGGCTGACTCTTACATTCTGTCCCAATAATAACAATGTTGAAAACATTATTTTACATTCAATATTTTGCAGCATTTCCTGCTCTTTGCCTGGTGATAAGTAGAGAGATACTTCAGAACAGGGAAACAGAGTTGCTCCCAAAAGCAGAAGAAGGTGGGAATCCCAGGGGGAACTGGCCTTTGTGTTTGATCGGTGAGTCTTTTTTAGGTATCTCTGTTCTTTGGGTTTTAAAGGAAACAGAGACACTACTTTATCTGTCCCCAAACCCATTGTGTGCAATTTGCCTCCTTTGGGGACTCCATTATGTCCCTGGCTGTGAAATGGAGAATCAGTGGGAGTTGCAGGAATGCACTGTCTGGAAACATTCCCAGGGGAGGCAGTTCTTTGGCAGGCTTCCTTATAGGACAGTCTGGGGAGGTATGCTCAGTAAATAAGTCCAAATTCCATGATAGAGAAAGGACAAAGGCAACGGTGAATGGATATGATGGTCAAAAGATCTCACCACTTCTGATTTTGTCCCCGCCACCCCTACTGCCTTCATAACAAAAGCCTAAGTCAGCACCGTTTTCTATTCTGAATTGACTGCAGCCGGATAAGTCTAAAAGATGGTCTGTAAACTTGAAAAGCTTGCACGGCTTAAAGTTGGGGAAATAAAAAAATTAGTATCGTCTGGAGCTGCAACGTATCTTCCTTGGGTGTAAAGACATTTCGTGTTCTCCGGGTCCCCTGATCCTGAAAGATGCCCGGATGAGATCCCAGGTTAGGCTGGTTTTCTTCAGTGTTCTTCTGCCCAATGATGACTCCTGGAAAAATGAAAGTTCTAATGTAATTTCCAGAATGTTCTCTTTTCGCTGACTGTGTCAGCAAAATTGAGCCTTACCAACCCATGTTAGATAACAAAATGTTTACTTTGTCAGGGTAATCTGCCAACAAGGAGAAAGCACTGCATTCACTCAGAAATATAAGATAAGAATTAGGGCCTCCCTGGTGCAAGGGATCACATCTCAGCACTACGAAGCTATTGGCAGCCACTGCAGCACAAGTTCGATCCTCGGCCAGGAGCTGACCCACAGGGCACAGCAGACTTCTGTCTCACCCGCTGCTCCTCTCAGCAGTGGGTTTCAGTCAGTCTGTCTGTTCTGTTCCCCACTCTGTCTCTGTTGAAGCCTCTCAACCCCCACATCTCTGGCCTGTACCCCAGTTCTTATATGCATAAATAAGTCTTTTAAAAAAAGAATCAGAATTATCTTGAGCCCAATCAGGTACCATTCAAATGTGAATTCTCAAAATGCAACTCTTTACACCTATCTTCATCATCATCATCATCATCATTATCACCTTTGTAGGGAACTTACCATACCAAAGTACACATCTGTGATGAGAAAGATTCCAAATAACATTTTTACTGAAAAGAGTGCATGAATAGGGACTATAGCATCACTGTAAAAGACTTTAATAGTCTGGATATTTACAAAGACCTCATGAAATGATTTTAAAATAAATTATCTTAAAAAAATCTTAACAAAAAACCCTATAAACTACTTAGAAAAAAGATTCCCCCCCTCCCCCCAGTTATAACAATGATCAACATCCTAATCAAAATCAAAGGTCACCAGGACTTTTTAGGGGATATCAGAAGGGCTTGTGAATCTACAAATTCCGCCCCTAAGGTGATCTGTTTCATACCTCCTTCTGGGTCAGTGGTTCAAGAAAGTGTTCTGTTGACATTCAAAGTGGAAGCTGATTCTAAGTGTGTAGTTTTTCCTAATCTACAATATATAAATACTGTTTAGTCCAATGGAAATGCATCATAAATCATTATTCATATTAATAAATATTAGCATTAGTGTAAGTTGGAGTAATCTGAACCTTCTGTCTCTCAGTCCTGTGATTATAAAAAAAGTCACATTACCTTTTAAATTTTCAAATGGCAAAGTCTGAGCTATATCTGTTTGCCATGAGTCTATCAATTTCCACAGGCTCCTCAGGCATTTCTGAACATTCCATCAGGGCTTCTTGCACCTTCAAGAACACAACCCTGTGACACCCATCAACTTATTCTCCTGTGGCCACCATGACCTCAGCTTTGGTAGCCAGCCAGAGGAATGCCTGGCTCTGAATCCAGCTGTTCTCTGTGAGGTCAATGTCAAGTCCACAGCTACCCTGCCTCTGGCAGGGGGACCCAGTCTCCATCAGGTGCATGACTTCACTGTAAACAGACAGGCTTCTGGAGTTCTGTGGAAATGGAAGGGCAGTGTGACAGGAGACACCTGCTATTGCAACTATTCCTGCTCGGAGTCCAAAAACCAAGCCTTTTCAAGTCTGCATAGCTCCTGGCACACGTCTTATGATCTGGTCAATTAATCTCCCATTACAGGGGATGCCCAAAGGCATCTCCATGTCTCAGAGTCCATGCCGAACTGCACCAGAACCTAGGGAAGAGGAATCCCACCCCCCACCCTCATCTCCACCACGCACCTGCTTATCCGTGCATCCCATAACCCGGGACCAGAGAAACACCTTGAAAGCCATTTTCCTGTTACACAAGTGGGTTCTTCCAAGCAATCAAGGAGTGAGAATACAGTTTCCTTTTCAGCAAAACACATCCTCTGAACAAGGTGTTCTTGCCTCCTGGCCCCCAAAGAAACAATTTACATGAAAACATACCATTCCTAGAGTGCACATCGGGCTCACAGCTCTACTAAAATATTTAAGTTACAAAATCAGACCACTGCACACTTCCGCCTGATACATCTGCATTCATGCAAAACTTTAGCAAATGTTTCATTTTCCCTGCTTACATTTCAATGATTGTAAAGCCCCAAGGTTAAATTCAAGTCTGTACTCTAAGGAAATATAAATTGCTCATAACTTTAATTGATTAAATTAATTTAATTTTTAAAGCCTGAAATGTAGTCTCAGGGAATCTCTTCAGAAAGAACAAACTTTTACGCACTCTTCCAGACACACATATACACACCCCAGATGAGTAAAGTAAGAAGAGGCTATTGGTGATTTGACATGATAGTCTTAAAAAATAGTCACTTTAAACTTTTTTGCAGGGAGACAGGCTAACAGAGTTTTTTTTCCTTAAGATTTATTTATTTATTTGTACAAGAACTGGGATACAGGCCAGAAGCGTGAGGAGAGGATTCACCAGAGACAGAGTGGGGAACAGAAAAGACAGCTTGACTGAAATCCACTGCTGAGAGGAGCAGCGAGTGAGACAGGAGAGGTCTGCTGCTCCATGTGGGTCAGCTCCCTGACTGGGGATCAAACTCATGTTGCAGTGGTTGTGGATGCTTCACAGTGCAGTGCTTAACCCTTTGTTCCACCAGGGAGGCCCTGGCAGTCTTTTAACTGTTTCCATGGGAGGAGATGGTGACCTTGACAGTATAAGAGCAGTGGAGGTAAAACAGAAGGAGTCAGATTTAGAACATATTTTTCAGTTACAATCAAAAGCTTTTCTATGTAAATTGAATATGGGATGTAAGGGAGCTAACATTATTTTTGTGGAATGTTATTCAGCTGTAAAAAAGAAGACAATCTTGCCATTTTTGACACCATAAGACCCAAGTGAAATAAGTTAGATGAAGATAAATACTGCATGATCTTATTCATATGTGGAGTGTAAAAAAGTCAAACTTAAAGAAACACAGTGGGTTGGTGGTTACTAGGAACTGATAGCTGGGGGAAATGGGGAGATTTCAGTCAAAGGGTACAAACTTACAGATGTAAGATAAATGAGTTCAGCGTGGTGGGGGACTATAGTTAGCAGTGGTGTAGTATATACTTGAAAGTAGCTAAAGGAAAAGACATAAACACAGAGGAAGGTGAGTCACAGATTGGAGTTAAGTTCCACAGATAAGACAGACCAGGGACTGCCAGAAGCTGGAAGAGGGAAGGAAACATTGTCCCTTAGAGACTTCAGAAAAAGCATTGACCAACTGACAACTTATTTTCAAACTTTCAGCCTCCAGAAATGTGAAAAAATAAATTTCTCTGTTTAAGGCTCCCCACTCTGTGGTACTTTGTTACTACAGTCCTTAGAAAGAAAAACAGTCATTTTTTTAACCTGTGCTACATTTAAATCTGTGCAATTAAGATACCACTTTTGCAAATGTCTCAAAGGATACCATTTTTAAAATTTCAACACAAAAAATGTACAAAATCTAAATTAATGCCATCATTTATTTTTCCCCAAGTAATTAAGCAAATTTAAGGTGGCGGCGGGGGCTAGCATCATTTGATTTCCAGTGAATAGTGTTGATGAGTCAGGACCATTACATCCCTCAGAAAATGTCCCGTAAAAAGCAAAATCTGAGTGTCGTGTTTACTAAAGTGATACCATATGTTGGTTGATTAACAAGTTGTCAGAATATTAGAAGTTCTTAGCTGATTGCAAGAAGGAGCATCTGTTTGCTAAATCTTTTCTCTAATGTGTGTGCGAATATCACCACGTTTGGCAATTTTCCTAAATATCAGATATACATTCCTGCGGTAGTTAGCCACCAAGAGTAACACTGCCGTACCACTGAGGTTTGAGATGTTTATTCTCAAGAAAGCAAATGAAAAGGAGGCCAAAGAGATGGATTATACACACAAGAGTATTATATATCATTCAGAATTGCTTTACTATTATGCTTATATCATCTACTACAACTGATGTTGACTTGAATATCACTTACATGATAATTTAAGAAAAGAAAGATGAAATTTCCTTTAGAGCTGTTTATTGCTTTACTCATTACTGGAACTTAACAGTGCCTTATATTTAAGAAGGGACTTTGATTTTATAAATGCTTTCACATTAATTCATACAACCTTTAAAGATGGCAAGAAAACATTTCTCCATTTCACAGAAAAATCTGCAGTGGAGTTAAGATAAATCCCTCTGGCTTAGAAGTAGTGAAAACAGAACATAAACCACTTAGAGCTCCACCACTGTAAGCTCCATGTACAGTGGGTCAGGAGCTGGCTATGGCTGCCATGACATAGTCTCCTCAGAGTGTAATTCTGGAGTTTTCCTTTGTGCCCTTTCACAGCCCCCTTGATTCAGCAAGCCACTACACATTGCTTGTGCCATTTTAATTTTAGCAAGTAGATTATGCTAAAGGCAAAAAAACTTCTCCTGTACCCACTTAGGTTCAGTAAATGGGGGGAGGAGCACACAAATTTAACTGAAAAAAGGCAGATGAACAGGAGAAAAAGAAATACAAATTTTGTTCCTATTTTACACGTAAGGAAGTTCTCAGAAAAGAAGTAAAACTCAAACTATTGGTTAGATTCTGTTTACATGACACTTTGCAAAGCCTTTCCTTTGTTTGGGCTTCCGAGGAGGATAAATTGTGGGAAAGTGACTAGAAAATGTATCAGGGAAACTAGTGAAAGATAAGGGTTATTTTGGTAAGGTTTGTTTATGCAAACAACTCTGTCTGCAGTGATAAGAGCTGTTCTCCTCTTTCTGGTATGAGACTGGGGCACCTTCATAAAAGGGATGTATGTCCTGCTTTCAAGTAGTGGGTGCAACTTCTTAATTACTTTAACCTCAAAAGAATCCTTACACCAAATGTCATATTTGGCAGTGCATATTTTGATTTCCTTCAACTTCTTTCTACCACTCTTCAAGGCAGACATGAAACTAGGTAGAAAACCACGGATCCCTCTTGTATTAATGGAGTTCAAAGTTACCTGTATTTCAGCTGTTCCACTTCCTTTGAAATTTCCCTGTTCTCATGGCCTCCCAGCTAAGTGCTTCAAAGATATGTGTGTATGTCACATTTTCTTTAGGACTTTTTGTTCTATACTTTGTATAACATCCTTGAAGATTACATTATGAAGATGTCTTTTAGTGTTTCAGGGAAATGAGGCATCTTATGAAAATGTGATGATTCTTTTTAAATCCCAAGTCAGGTGTTACTTTCGGGAGATTCAATCATTCCTTTTCTTAATGCAGGAACTAAACAACAAAAAAGTATTTCCTGCCTTCTTATGTACAGTAACTAAAATCAGACAGACATAAGAAAGGGTTTATTTCATATGCACATAAGGCACTACACACAAAAACTGAAAATTCCTAAACTGTGATAAGGCCAGAAACTATATACCACTTTAACAAAAGTTGACAAGTTGTGAAGAAGTGACAGACAAGGGAAAAGAGTTTTGGACTGCAGGGGAGGTTAACTGTAAGAAGGTAAATATATGGGAAGCCAATGAGGAAGGGATTTAATGAGGTTTTTTTTATCTCAATTCAAGTTACTTCCATCTGCAGTGATAAGTCACCTTTTCTTCCTGGCATGAGAGAGGAGTGGGGGATACCGTCACAATGGGAAATTTATGTTCTGCTCGTAGGCAAGAGGGATGACTAGAGAGTTCCTTCTGAGCCTGCTGAACCTCAGTTGTCTTCATCTCAAAGTCATCCACTTGCCAAAGTGGCGCATTTTGAGGTGGCACATTCTGACCCCCTTCATTAACTTCACACACCTCTACAGTCAGCACCTTCCCTATACTTGCAGTCATATCCCCAACCACTCAATTTCTCAACCTTTCCAACAAATTGCCTCCCTTCTTGCCCTGTAACTTCCTTCCTCTGAACTCGTGCTCCTGTTTGTCTGTTTACAATATCATTTTCCATCCTCTTCCCTTTTCCAGTACTGCCCATCCTTCAGCACAAGCTCAAATATATTTTCCTGTTTCAATGCTTCCCCAGAACTGCAACTGCATTAGGCACAAGTGAGGACCTGGTGCTTCTCAGGACCACCAAGCTGTCCACCAGCAGTCACAAGAGCCATCAGGGGGGTGGTGCAGGGGTTAAAAATCTCATTGCTATCAAGCTATTGCCAGACACTATGGCCTGAGTTCCATGATCCCCGGCCTGGGAGCTGACCCACATGGCACAGCAGACCTCTCCTGTCTGGCGCGCTACTCCCCTCAACAGTGTATTTCAGTATATCTGCCTGTTCTCCCAGTCTGTCTCTAGTGAATCCTCTCACCACACCCCCAAACTTCTATCCTATACCTAGATCTTGCACGAATAAATAATATATATATTTTTTTAAGCCATTGGCTCAATACCATCCAGCCATCATGATCTCTTTGAGAGACACATGCTTATGCAGCCTGCGTGGGGGACAGCGAGTGCCTCTCCAGACTGCCAACTAGCCACAACAGCCGGGTGTGTCAGCTCAGTGTCTGCCCAGCAATGAGTATTCTTTATGGCAGGCGGCACTTTCCTGGCTACCATGGCTTTCTTACCCTTTCTGGTGCTCTGTGTCTCACCTTCTCATCCAAATGCCTGTTGTCAAGTTCGCAGTTCCCTTCTATGTATAGGTGCTCCCTTACTGATGACGAGCTCCTACAGCCAGAGAAAGAAAAGACTAGGCAGCTGTTAGTCTGCCATCTTGAATCAGTTACCCATTAGGGCTCTGTGTATGTATTCATCTTTGATCCTTTGGTTGGAGGGTGGGGTAGATGGAGATAGGTATGTTCTTTACAGTTAATCTGTAACACAACCTGCATTTTTCTTATTTATGAGTGTAGATTGATTGAAAGATAGAAGAGAACTTTCATGAAGAGAACATGTAAAACCAATTACTGTAGTATTTTATACTGATATTATAGTTCTGCTAGTGAAAATTTATGTCCAGTGAGAGATTTTTAGGAAACTATTTCTAATGGTATGTAGGTCTTTGGTGAAAATGTACTCTAGTTATGTAATGATTTACATTTGCTGTGACTACTCAAATATATCCTAATTTCCATTAAAAAAAGGTATATAATGAAAACTGTGGGTTCTCCTTCTACTCCTCTGCCTCTGATTTTCCTCCCCCTTTTTCTGTTCACCATCTGCTTCTCATTCTCTTCATAGAAGAAAATAATGTGTAAAGAAACAATTGGGCTAAATTACTCTATGTACTAAAAATAATTATCCCCAAATCATTATTCTCTACATTGCAGAAATTATGCAAAATACTTAAAAACTAAGAATGATAGAATGTAAAAATACATCATTGGTTCATACTAGATGCTGGTTTGGGAAACCTCTTCACACAATTCCTGAGCAATGCTCAACTAACCACTCCTTGGTTATTCTTAGCATCAGGGAGCTCACTCTCTATTTTAGGAATCAACCACTTCTGTAACTAAATCCAGTTTGACTGAATATCTTTCTTATAATGAATCAAAATGAGTCCACTCACGGTGCTGATTCTGTACTTCAGAACAATGCAGAATAAATCTATTCTATATTCTATCTGACAGCCTTTCCCATATATTAAGACAACTGCCATGTCTCTTCAGACTTTGCAAACTAAATATTTCCAGTTACCTCAAATATAATTCTTATTGGACATAGTTTCTACATTCACCATCTTTATAAAAATACATCTCCTGGGCCTCCCTGTTGGCACAAGGGGTTAAATCTCAGCACTATCAAGCTGTCACCAACCACTGCAACGTGAGTTCAATCCCCAGCCAGGGAGCTAACCCACACATAGCACAGCAGACCTCTCCTGCCTCACCTGCTGCTCCCCTCAGCAGTGTATTTCAGTAGATCTGCCTGCTCTGCTCCCTACTCTGTCTCTGGTGAATCCTCTCACCACCACCATCCCGCCCCTACAGCTCTTGTCTATACCCCAGTTCTTATATGCATAAATAAGTAAAAATAAAAATAAGTAAAAATAAATCTTTCAAAAAATATATGTATCTCCTTTGAGCCCTGAAGTGACATCCACCTCTTTATGACTGACACCTACACTGACCAGGGTCTTGTAGAGCAGAACAGCCACATCAGTTGTTCTTGTGCTTATATTTAATGACAATTTTTATTTTTACACAAAGGACAATGAATGGAGGTGATGGGTGTATAGGATGTGGGTTGTTTTAAAGTTATAGGACATTTCAGTGTAGGTGGCATATTTATATCTGCTTGTATCAGTGGTTTTCATTTGAGATGTGCTGAATCCCAGTGGAATTATTGAGTAATAAATGGGTGGGGTTTTAAATCCTATCAGAGGAAAATGGGAAGATATTTCCCTTTTTCACTTTTTATGTGGCAGTTGTACCTTAATCTGCTTCTAGGAGCAGCTGTTGTAGCAGATGTTCACTTTAGATGGTATTTTTTTTTTAGTGTACTTAGCAAAATCCTTTACATGAAGAGAAGTTTATGAAAGCCCAGATCTTTCTTCTAATGCAAATAAGCTTCCATTTGTATAGCACCTTTAGACTGTCACTCACACCGACTAAGCGCCTTGCAAGGGCGCAGCCCTCAACTCAGTGTTTATGAGGGTTCACATGAGGCAGACCCTCCTTTCATTCCTCAAGAAAGCCTTAAAGCACTGACTGCTGTCAGGGCAGTCTTCCAGCTAAGGGGGAGGTCACAGGTCAACAGGATGGGTCAAAGGGAAAGAGGAAAGTTGACTTCATAAGAAGGAGTATCAGATTTAAAACCAGGAACAGCCTTGAGTAGTTCTTTTACTTACTTATCATCTTTGCTAAGTTTTGGACCCTGGCCCCATAATCATTCAAATATGAAGGAAATTCAAAGATGTAAATCCTTTTGTTGGTTGGTACTGGGCAAAAACTATATTATCTCAGAAAAAAATTAGTTTTCTTATTATATATAACATATAAGAATATCACATAAATTATAACACTAATTATAAAATTAGCAATAGGGAAAGAGGCATGCTGAAATAACCTTTTAAATCACTGATCAAAAAGTTGTGTCTGAAAGAAAGCAGGAGACAGTCAAGAAGAGGCTCCATTCCAGTCTCCCACTTATCTTTGATTTAAAGGGGGAAATGCTTTGCTGAAGAGTGAACTCTTGGAGTCATCATTCACCCAACTGTCACTGTCGTAAGTCTTCACATTTCCACTGTGTATCCTATAAAGCCCACAGGCAACACCTTACTAGTTGAATGATACTGATGTTCCAAGATTTACCTTGTGTTATCTCTGCATTGTAAGGAACTCCAGTTAAGATGGGTCCCAGTTGCATATATAAGAACTCTACTCAGTTCCACAGTTTGGCTGGAAAAAACTTAGTAAGAACCCCTTCCAAGACATTCTTTTTAACATTTTCTTTACAATTCTTTAAGTGCTTCCACTATTGCAATTACCTGTTATTTTATGTTTTAATTTATTTCAATAAGTAACCCCAGTTCCTTCAACTCTACACTTTGCAACTAGATTATGTTTCTAGCATTGTCTCGCCTCTTTCCCTCTTCCAATATTGCCTCATTCCTATGATGCCTTTATCCATGAGTGTTTGGAACTTTCTTCACAGTGCTGATCCTCCGGCCTGTTCTTGAACAACTTCTGAAACCTGATCATGGCGTCTTTCATTCAGTTTTCCCTCATATTCCTCTTTGGTCAGACACTATTGGTTCCATTGAGCACTTTTCTCTCTTTTACGTTTGCTCATGTAACTTTCATAGCTGACTGAGCTAACCATAATTAAGCTCCTCTCAGTTTCTTCCTCTTCCCTGCCTCCTAAGACATTTACTCCCTTTTTCAGTTTGGAGGGTCCAGCTTCTAGAAAATATCTCTATACTTCTCTGTCTCCCTTTGCTAATCAATTCATTCTGTTCTTAGCTGTTTCCATTCAATTATGAATAGCCCCATCAGCAGAGAAAAGAAATTACCCTTGAGAATTCTAGGGTATGACCTAAAGAGGTAGATAGGTTCAATTTCTTTGAAGGCCAGCATTTTATCTTTAAAAAAATAAAGCAATATTTTTTATTCCAATCTATATTACCTACCTTTTTGCCTGAAGTGTTTTGAAATATTTAGCTATAAAATTCTTTAATTCCTTACCCTACCTCCAATCTTCGCATAAAATTTAAACCTCCAAGAGATAAGCCATAATAATGTCTTTACTTACTTTATAGTATGTGTGGGAGAGGCTCAGAGGCATGAGGATCACAGCCCTGAATAAGCCATTTGTTTTAAGGGGTCCCTCGTTTGCATCTTTGAGTCTCTCTCCTCTGGCACAGGACTAGGCATGTATTTGGCATCCATTAATTATTTGTGGAATTGACTGGACTTGAAGCTGCAAGACTTCTTCACCTATTGAAGAAGCTGTTGTCTGTTTTAGTTTTTCTCAGTGCTGGTTTAACCAAAATGCATTCCTTCTTTGTACTGAAGAACAGATGGAGGTGGACCTTAAAGTATCAGCTATGATATTTTTATACATTAATTATCAGAAGTCAGCTATTGAAAAAGATATTTTCTGGTCATCACAACCAGCCTCAGCTAGAACCTTTTCTTGAGCCTGAGTGAGGGAGTACAGCAGACCACGTAGGAGCTTGGAAACTTGGGATCTGAGATCAAACTGCCTGATTTTGATCTCTGCTTTTTGTGAATTCATGGACTTGTTATTTGATCTGTCAAGAATTCATGCACCTCAAGATATTGGGATGATAATATCTACCTTATCAGATTGTTGAGATGATAAATGATATTGCCTATGAAAATGTTCACCATAACTCCTGAGACAAGTACACACTCATAAAACAACATCAGTTCTTAAGACAAAATATTAACTGAAGTACTAGAGAAATCACAGGATGAACTCAAATCATTTTGTTTAAAAACACTTTGAGTGCCTCCCTGGTGACTCAAGGGGTTAAGTTACAGCACTCTGGTTACCTCTGCATCCACTGCAGCACAAGTTTGACCCCAGGCCAGGGAGCTAATCCACATGGTACAGCAGACCTCTCCTGTCTTGCCCACTGCTGCCCTCAGCAGTGTATTTCAGTAGGACTGCTCGTATCTGCTCCCCACTCTGTCTCTGGTGAATCCTCTCACCCCTGGCACCTCTGACCTGAAGCACAGTTCTTGTATGCATAAATAATTAAACCTTTATTAAAAAAATAAAAATAAAAATACTTTGAAAATGTGACCCAGAGGCTAGAGAGCAGCTCTTGACAATAATTAGTTGCCTTGGTGTATAACACTACGCTTCCCATAATGAATAAATTATTATGTCTTTCCCCATTTCCTACTCTTCCCCCAAACACAGACACACAAGCAATCTTACCCAGAAATATTAAAATATTTTAGGGAGGAAGATTTTTTTCCTGTAGTTCCTGTGCTTCAGTCCTTTTACATCCTTACTGATAGAACCTGAACTTGCCTGGACCACTTGGCGTGTATGGGAATTAAACCACCTACTCTCTTGGGAGAATAGTAATAACTTCGGACTCCCTCTGAGCTTGAGATGTTAGCTTTAGGGCTTGACCTGGTTGACAAACATATGGAGTCCAACAGGTTCTTCTACTCACAGATTCACCCATCCCCCCATGTGTCCTGGGAGAGCCCACTGCTATATAAGAACTCCAGAATTAGAAGGGGTCCTTGAGGATGCCTTCTTTAAGGGTAGGCAGGATGTTGACTAGGTATTTTCTAAAATTTCTTCCCATTCTTTGGCATATACTCCAGAAATTGCCCACCAGAACTCTCTAATTAGCGGTATACCATATAGATGGAATCTATAGGGATACACTGTACAATCTTTATCAGTTAAGTGTTCTCTTGTACAGGTGGTTTCATGGGAAGAAAAGGGTAACAATTTGTCATACTGTCCTTTTAAAACATTTCCAAGTAACCTTGTATCACACAGTCTATTTTTTTTCAGAGCACAGTTTTACTCTGTCTAATGGGACTTAAAGATCACATTTTTTCATTGGGTTAGTCGTAAGAAACATTTAATGGGAAGAATAGGAAAGTTCTTTACTCAGAAGAGGTACTTGTAGCTTTTGAAATCCCACAAAAATGGTCCAGATGAGGATCAAAAATGAAAGTATGAAACAATCATTCTGACTTATTTTCCAGCACCATCCCTACAAGGCTAAGGGCTTCACACTCCCCATGGCCATGGCCACGGCCTGGGCTTCTAAGAAAACCACATTTGAGACATTTGAGACAGATGACACAGAACGATGCTGGAGCTCTCCAACCAGAACAGAGGATCACACCCAGGGGAGGACCAGCCAGCTCCCTAGTGGACTGGAGAAAAGCATGGGGTCCAATGAATTCATTCTGTGTTAGTGACCAGGTAATATTTGCAATGACAGGTGACATTTATGGCAAGTCCTTAGGGTCCTTACACTGAGATGTCTTAAAAGCTTTGACTTCAAAGAAACTTGAAATAACTTTAAAGTACTTGTCAAACAAATCTTATAGCTCTAGTTCTATAGGATATCTGCTACTTTTCTGGAGAGAATATTCTCTGTGAAACAGTACATGTCTAATATGAGATTTTGTGCCAGTGTCCAGATGAAATAACTGCTTGGCAATGCTCTTTGAGATGCAGACCCTGAATCTTCTGTTCTGTAGGGTCTTTGCTATCATACAGTTTGCTGTCTTGCCTGCCAAGTTATAAATACAGCAGTGATGGCTTCTTCATCTTCCCTGCCGTCAGGTCAGACAATCCCTGTCTTCCTTCCTTGAGCTGTAGGGGAGAATTCTCTAAATTGTTTATCTAAGCTGAACAAGAACGATGGCTTAAATTGTTTCTTGTTGAGAAAAGAAGTGAACTGCTAGATGCGCTAATTCCAGATAGTTCTATCAGTGTCAACCATGAATGAAAAAAAGTACCTCCCCTCTCAACAAGGATATTTGATTTGTGTTGGTTTTTTTTTCTCCCTCTTCAGCATTTTGTTAATGAAAGGAATAGTCATGGATATGTATTTTGCTTTGTTGATTTAAAGATAATTTAAAATAACCAGGTTGGGGAGGGGAGAGAATTATATCACAAGAAAAATTTGGGGAGGAAGTGTAACCTGGGAATAATTTCTTATGCTCTACAGCAGACTGATGGTGAGACTTAATGAATGGCTTGCTTCTTATTTGAAAAATAATAATAATGATGATGATGATAATGCTAAGTATGATAGTAGCACTTTCTGTGTAGGGTAGTAGTGAGGATTAAATATGAAAGCACAAGTATAGAATTGAGAACAATAGCTAACACATACTAGGGGATAGTTTGTGGTTAAGAAGACCCCATATATAATAATTCCACTTCCCCTACCCAAATTCTGAGCAAACCGAGAGGTAAACAAGGAGTAAGACAGCAGGGCACTAAAATATCAGCTGGGTTAGTGATAAAGGAGGGAGAAGGGAGAGGGACTAAGAGATTCAAGGTGTCAGGAAAGGGTGATAGAGATTTTTCTTTTTAACCATGAACTAGAACTTTACTGATGACATTACTTTAAAAATATGTATCTATGTTGAGTTTCTTCTAGGAGCTAGTCTCTATGCTAGGCATGGAAGACTCAAAGATGAGCAACAAAAAAGTACATCAACACTGCCCACGGCTGATAATCTAGTGCAGTGATTTCTAACCTGGCATTTACTTGCTTTTATAGGAATTTATAGAAAGACTTCTCCTCCCACATCATTCAAATTTGCCCTCTCCCTTTTGACCCCCACTAAATAACCAATTCCATCACACATACACACTTAGCCTTTAACACTAGAAAGGTTGATAAAGACCACATCACACAGGTAATTGTGACCCTACAGGAGACATGTTATCAGATATTCAAATTGAACCTGGATTCAAATATTCAAATTGAACACAGCTGGCTAAGTGAGTGCAGGAAGAGGGGAGGCAGCCTGAGCAAAGGCAGAAAAGAGAGTATCACCTACTATGTCCAGGACATGCAGAGAAGGCTGCCAGATAGAGCAAATAATGAATCCCCCCATCCATTTGCGACATACTTACATTTAAAAAAAAATACTCATTGTCTATCTGAAACTTTACTGGCATCCTGTGGGGTTTTTTAAAATTTTATTTATTTTTGTGTAGAAGAACTGGGGTGCAGGCCAGAGGTATGGGAGGGTAAGAGTATTCATCAGAGACAGGATGGAGAACAGAACAGGTGGACTGACCGAAATACACAGCTCAGGGGAGCAGCAGGCAAGAGTGCAGAGGTCTGTACCACGTGGGTTTCTCCCTGGCTGGGGATCAAACTCAGCCTGGAGCTGGGCCTTTGCCATCATGGGGATAACGCTGAGACTTAACCCCTAGGCCACCAGGGAGGCCCCATCCTGTGTTTACCTGTCACAGGTAGGGACCTGACACGAAGGGCTTCTGGTCAACCACTTGGCTGCTCTCAGGAGCATGTCAGCCTCACAGCTTCTAGGTGATTGTATGCACAAGAGGCAGCTCAAAGCAGAGTTCTTACGAGTCCCAGCCAGTCATTCCTGGGGAAATTCCCTGATTATTTTCTGTTTAAGTTTCTATATTATTATGAGAAAAAAAGGTGGATATCCCAAGTTGCTTGGTAGTGAAATTGTACTATATTCCTGCTGTACCATATATTGAGGAATATTAGTAAAAACAAGCGCTGAGGATGCTACACAGGAAGCATGGAATCCCTCTGCAAAGGGCCGCTCTGGTTTCTAGAAGCAGATTTTGACTCTCTCGCCCTCTAGTGGGCGAATTGCTAAACAAGGATTTACATTCCTACTTAGAATCTCTCTTCCCCCAAGGATTCCTCCATTGCTTTAACTGTGCTGTAAGAGGAATAGTGAAGATATACTAGAAAAGTGCAGACAAAGACAGATCCTAAGCCCCAAAGCCAGCCTGTGCGGTGCTTGGGTCCAGGGAAGAGGTATAATATACTGTGTGGCTCTTCTGTTGGGTCCTCTCTCTCATGATGCTCCTGAGAGAGGCATCCCTCTCTCTCCCCTCTTTTGCCTTTACTTTCATTCATTTATCCAGCAAGTATTTCTGGAGTGCTCACTATGAGCCAGGCACTGTGTTGTGTGCTAGAATATTTTGTTTCATTCAATGGCCTATTTGGAGTTAAATCAAAGAGTTCAATACAGTGATAGAAGATGCACTCAAGATAAATAGAACGTAATGCTAGGCACAGGGCTTTTAGAATTGTAAAAGGGTCTACATGCGTGAGATTTTTGGTTGAACTCTAACTTTCCTGTCACTTCCTTCTTTGTAACTCAAAATACAGTCTATGATAAATGGTCAGTAGACTTCTTGAAAACTATTTATAATTTGGCACATAGCAATAAAGTTGCATATATTGCAAAATTAATGCCATGTGATATGTCAAAGCTGTTCCTAACTGTATGGGGAGAAGGAAATCCTGGCCGAATGTTGGACTTTTCCCCTTTTTCCTACAACATGCGATGTTGAGTTACTGACATTGAAAGAATGAGCCAAAATAGAACTCTATTAAAGCAATAGAGTTGTTTGGGACATAGTTGAGTCTCCTATAGTAGGACTGACCAAACTAAATTAATGTAAACATCTAGGTTGCTGTGTCACCTGAGTTTGTTCAGTTGTATCGAGTCATCTTCCCAACTTTGCCCTCTCTGTAGTCAATGAATTTCTACATCTATTTCACTTCCGGGGTATGTCTCACAGCTGCCTACTCTCTTTATCCTTACTTCCTCCTTAGTTCAGATTCTCACATCTTTTTTCTGAACGATTAAAATCAGTACTTTTTTGCAGTCCCTTTTCTTGCTTCTTTCAAGTCCATTCGTCACAGAGAGAGATCTGAAACACAAATCTCATCGTGCCGCTGCTGTCCATATGCCATGCTTGACTCCGTGTTCCCAGGATACGTTTCAGGCTTTTGTGCATTGAATGTATGTGACTCCCACTTGTCTTGCTGTATCTACCCTCCCTCCATCATCTTGCCCAGCACATCTTTGCACTCTGAATTGGTTTGTGGAGCTGTTACATGAATAGCCACACATACAAACCTGCTTCTGTGCTGTATTGCGTATAGGTTTTCTCCTTTGAAAAAACCAGGCAGCCAGATACCATCCTAAACATGTGCTGAATCTGTCCTGGCTGTATTTTAAGAGTCCCATTATCGGTGAGTAACTTGTTTGTCAGATTCCAGGACCTTGCTCCCCTATTCCTCCTCCACCCTTTAGTTGGGCAGGTCTCTCTGACTAATTCTCTGCGTCCTAAAGATTGTGTTGATTGTGTTTTGACCTCAAATAGGATAGAAATGCTTTGGTGACAAAGGCCTGTTCCTTTTTTTAAAAATTTACTGATGAAGCCAGAATGGGGAATCCCAGTCTTTGTAGAAATTGCACAGGGAAGTAAATGATCACATACAGATGCTTCCTGTAATAAATTTCTACATATTCTTATTTTCCCAACCAGTCTTGCAAACTTAATGCCACTGGTATACCTCAACCAGAGCTACTCTTGATATTTCTGCTGTTGTTTAGATCACTAAGGTCACTGGATTCTATTTTCTCTCAGAGAACTACAGACATTGAGTAAAATTCCCTGTGAAGTAAGGAGGGAATAGTATTCCTATTTCTGTTTAGGAGAGGATTAATGAAGACTAAAGATTCTTGCTGTTCTGTCCAGCAATGTGATTTCCTACTTAAACCCAAGAGCTTTGGTTATCTATATGGCTCTTAAGGATCCAGACCAACGTGGGATTGATGAAGGTCAGCTTATCACATTACACCTGACTTTGATAGAATATATTTCATTCAGTAATCCACTACAACTTACATGGCGATGTTGTCCCATCCTCATAACAACTCTATGAAGTAGGCACCATTATTGTTTTCATTTTTATATATATGAAAACAGAGGTACCTTGCCCAAATTTGCACAGCAAGCAAGTGTTAAAACAGAGATGTAGTCTTAGATGTAGAGTCTGTGTTGTCTCCATGCCGATACGCCTGCAGAAATATTAGCTTCTCCGGGTAATTGTAACCATGCAGTTCTCTTCGCCTCATAACTTGGTTTGTGCTCTGCTCAGCTTCTGTGCAAAGATCTCAGGAAAAAGCCTGAAGCCTTAGATGTGATCTGTGTCGGAACTTCAACAACAGGATAAAACATGGTTAAGCCTCTTCTCCCTCCACCGTATAGTTGGAACAAAAGATGGAAGAGCGGCTTCAGGAAGGGTTAACCCGCAACAAGGGTTACCTTGCCTTACTAATATAAACTTGGGTTGTCTGGAAAAACTGCAGTGAGAAAAGTGAGATGTCATGTTATAATCGAGAGGAGTCTCAGATTTTGGCCTAAAACTTCATTTACAGATGGAAAAACTCCAGGACCCCAAGAAATTAAATCAACTACTCACACAGGGCAACAGAGCTTAGGAGTAAACACGAAGTGGCTTCTGGTTAAATCAAGAACTTAAAAAAAAAAGTAATTGTTAATGCTTGTCTCTGTTTTGTTATCTTCAGTTTTTTATGTACTAAATCACATTTGTTGTGATTTGTGAATTTTTTTTCTTCAAGGATTGTGGATTCAAAGAGGACTAAAGCTCTTTGTAATCCTCATGAGAGACTCACACATAAGCAAATAAACACTGAACAGTGTGATAAACATTCACAAATCTTTGACTCTTCTAATCAATTCCAGCATCCTTAGCAGTCACCAACAGCTAATTAGTGTCCAATAATTTTTTTAATAAATGAAGCTGTGAACAACTGTAAGGAAAACAAATTGATTACCTTTAGCCTAATTCAATAATCCAGACTACAGTGCCTTTTGAGAAAGCTTTAAGAATGATATGATATGAACATTTTGCTTTTTAAATGATGATATATCCATTTGGAATTTGTCACTCTCCTCTGACTTAGTTTACTTAGCATAATTCCCTCTGATTCCATCCACATTGCACAAATGACAAAACCATCTTTTTTATAGCAGAATAATATTCCATTGTGTTCATATACAATATTTTTACCCAGTCATCTGTTGTAACATGTAGGATGGGCCATGCTTTTTATTAATTGTATAGATATCTAGGAGAGGGATTGCTGGCTCATACAGTAGATAAATGTGTAATATTTTGAGGGACCTTTATACTGTTTTCCATAAGAACTGGATCAGTCTACATTCTCACTAACAGCATATGAGAATTCCTTTTTCTCCACACCCTCATCAACACTTGTTGTTTCTGTCCCTTTTGATACAGGCTATTCTTACAGATGTGAGATGGTATCTCGTGGTTTTGATTTCCATTTCCCTAATGATTAGTTATAATGAGCATTTTTTCATGTGCTTATTGTTTTCTTTGAAGAAGTATCTATTTAGGCCTTTGCCCATTTTTTATTGTATTATTTCTTTTCATATTGT
This sequence comes from Galemys pyrenaicus, assembly GCA_019455555.1. Classification (NCBI taxonomy): domain Eukaryota; kingdom Metazoa; phylum Chordata; class Mammalia; order Eulipotyphla; family Talpidae; genus Galemys; species Galemys pyrenaicus. Next base: position 2,256,193 of record JAGFMF010012284.1, on the reverse strand, counting down.
TGAATTTTATGATTTATTCATAGACCTTGGCTATCAGTCCCTTGTTGGATATGTGATATGCAAATATTTTCTTCCACTCAGTAGGGTGTCATTTTTTAATGAAGGTTTCTTTAAATATGTAGTAGTTTTTAGTTTGATGTGTTCCATTTATATTTTTGGGTTTTTTTCTCTTGCCATTGTAGTCAAATCCTCAAAAACATCAGAGAAGCAAATGTCTCAGAGTGTTTTGCCTGTTTTCTTCTATTATTTCACTCTTGTAAGGAATATAAAGAAACAAAACAAAGAAATAGAAAAAATTGGACCAAAACAAACCTAGAATTCTGACTGCAGAATTAAGGCTAATACAAAGGGAGGGTGGGAAATGGGCAATGAAGGAGGGAGGGGGAGCCCAGAAGACTATGGTAGAGAACTGTGGGTAATTTGGTGGTATGTGAGGTGTGGTAGAAGAGGTGTGGTTCTATACCCCTAAATCATATATAGTGTTGTAAACCATTGCCTCATTAAAAAATAATACAAATTCTAAAACAAAAATATTTATTAATTATACTATGAGAAATTATTTCTCATATAATAATTATATTTCTCATATTTCTCACTGTTTTATTAAACCCTTAATTCTAATAAAATGATAGAAGAGAAAAAGTTTAATCTTTTAAAGTGAATCAATATACAGTCAATACTAATATAAAGAGTACCAATTTGATGACAGAAAACAAATTCCTGAGGTTTGGGAAACTGACCTAAATAAAGTCATTTTCACTGTTTCCTTAGGTGTTCTTTTCTTCTTTTTCCTAAACTCTGTCTACATAAATTTACTTTTACAGTTTTTGGAAACTCTTGAAGTAAATCATTTCGCTGAGAAAACTTGCAACCAAAGGCAATTTTAAACTGATTTAATTCTTTAAAAAATAGGACCAAGAGGAACCAAATCATATTTATGACTTAATTTATTTCAAAACTGATTTCAGAATCAAGACCTAAATGTCCTTGATTTCCTGGGCTGTGACCAATTCAGATAACAAGGACTACATCTACCCATAGGTTGGGTTGTTATTTATGTGAGGAAGTCAGAAAAATACAAATGACTTGTCCAGGTCATGCGTGACTGAACATGGTCCTTCGATGTTTCCATACAGCAGTAGCTACTAGGGGATGGTGGGTGCTTGGGAACTGCAGGGAAACTGTCCTTGTCCTGCCCTGTCCTTTGGCTGCTTTGTCCCTGCTGGCTTCTGTCTCTACCAGCTCTCTCTGCTCCCTGGCTTGCTAGTGGCTCAAGTATCTCTCTCGCTCTCACTCTCTCTCTCTCTCTCTCTCTGTCTTTCTCTCATTCTTTCCCCTACCACCCCCATGGTTTTTGCTTGCCAATATCTGTTTTAATGAGTTTCAGCTTTGCCCACCATGCTTCCTGCATCAGGGTGACCAGTTAAACCCAGTTTCTCAGGACTTCCCCACTTTCCTGGTTTTAGTAACAAATGTCCAAATCCTAGCAAACCAGGACAGCTGGTCACTCCACCTGCACCTACTTCCATGCATCTCATATTCAAATTCTCTCAGAAAGAAGAAGGAAACTCTGGCTGCAATTCTTTAGCCTTTCCCAACCCAGAACACCCCAGCTCTCCTATCAGGACTATGAAAAGCTGATTCCTTCTGATTGGACTAAGGTTCCGCATTGGGGTGGCAGAGGGAAGCATCTGGGGTAATTTTCTCAGAAGGGACTTGTGAGCCTAGCAAGCCTGAGAATTTGATCAGTTCCTCTCTGGTCTACTTTGGTACTTTGTACACCAGTTTGTCACTTGTGTGGTCCTGAGATTCTTATGAACCCTGTCATGGCCTCTCTTTGTGCTCCATCAAGGTCACTTCCAGGGTCCTGTTCTTACCTCACCCATGTGTTGCACCCACCATCACTACTGCCAGACTTCAAGACCACTCTCACCCAAGACTGTGCTCCCAGTGCACCCCTGCACCCCAACTCTTTCCATGAACTCTTGCCCCATCTGGCCAGGTTCAAGGCTTCTCTCCATTATTCCCAGCCTCAGGGGGGAGGCCTACCCACCACGGATCGCCATGGCATTACAGAGTCACCAACACAGGGTAACATATCCAGCACCCACTGGGTGTCTATAAGCACAGAGCAGAGGGCATTTGTGTGGATTGGGGAGTGAACGTGGGGAGAGTGCTTGTAAACATCTGGAGACATGTCCTATCTTGCATGCTAGCAATGCCCCCCAAATACCAGACCCAGTTCTGTGGTTGAGGAGCGAGAGGTTTATAGGCTCTTTCTTTATTCTCCCTTTCAGTAGAGCAAAAGAAATTGGAATGATGGAAGGGTCTCCTGGGGCAGTTGTGAGAAAAGAAGACTAAAGAGGCAAAGTATCCAGCCAGACTTGCAGCGCCACCGGCTGTCTAGGGCCAGGAGTCCAGATGGGAGCCCGACTGGCTCAGGCCCTGCAGGTCTTGTTCTGCCCATCTGCAAGGTGGAGAGCTCTGCAGGGAGAAATGAGCCCTGTAATCCCAATTTTCTGGCCATGACATTAGTTTCTGTAATTCTCTCGGGCCTCCAGGGCTCTCTGCAGCTCTGAGGGAGGGAGGTAGTGAAAGCCAGGGGCAAAAAATAGGCCAGGGGAGCCCCTGGCTAGGGAGGCTTCACCAAATACAATAAGTCCTCATTTCAGCTCTTCTGTAGGTTCTTGGAAACTGCAGCTTTAAGTGGAGTGACATCTGATGTCGCTTTTATCACAGGTTAATTGACATGAACAAGAGCTAAGTTCCTAAGGCATATTTTTGGCCACAAAAACATCACACGACCAAACTTCTGAATAAAGATCCAAACAGTTCTAATATTCAACAATCATCTGTTTTCATCCATTCATTTTCCAACTTGCTTGTTCCAGTTCGGGGTCATGAGAGGGCAGCGCCTGCTCCAGCAGCTCCGGGCACAAGGCAGGAGCCACCCTCCCCGGGGCGCCCTCTCACCACACTCACAGCCGCTGTGCCCCCTCAGCCGAGGATGGCTGAAGCCGGCCAACAGTCTCGTGGCCACGTCTTTGGGATGTGGGAGGAAACCAAAAAAACCTGTGCAGACTTGGGGAGACTATGCAAACTCCGTACAGTGAGCCCAGGCTGATAATTGATTTGTTTTCCTTATCAGCATCTAAGGACATGGCATTGACCAAAATGACATTATTCTGACTGCTGTGCCCTATACTGAAGGTGGCACCATGTGCCAAGGGAGGCCGGGAATGGACTGCTTGTACTTGTGGGGCTTCTCGCCTCTCAATCATTCCACCCTGAGCCTTGAGGAACTCTGTGGGGCATGCCCTGTCACACTCACTCTGGGCTAAAAGGGGGGAGTGTGTTCAGGCTGTCGTCTTCACTCAGAAGTTGCCACCTGGGATCCAGACTGGGCCTGCCCTGACCAGGAAGCAAAGCTGAGCGCCCGACGCTTTGGGGTGTGCTGCACACATGGCTTAGCTGCGTAGTCTTCACTCTCCAGCATCTTCCAACTTGAAAGAGAGCAAAGAAACCTCTATAGTAATGCGCATGCGTGGATTCCATTGAAAAGAAAGCAAATATGCTTAAAATATTAACATACTGGCTCTAAGTGTAGTTTCTGCTATGGAACTGCATGAGAACCCAAGCCCACTTCTCCCACTGGGTCTCTTTGGAGCAGCTGGGATTTTAAGGACCGTGAGTAAGGGCAGAAAGGGTCACCTTCCAGAGAGAGCCCTGGAGACGGGATATCAGTGGCACCTGATCACACCTGTGGGACTATTGTCCTAAGCACAGAGGCACATTCTGTTCTGATGGCTGGATCAAACAGAATCTCACCCTGTGAAAATTTGTTTTCACATGTTTTCCAATGTGCAATTGTTAGTAGGGTTTGTAATACAGCTCTGATGAAGTTCACACCTTAAATTAAGGCTTAAATTTCTCTTATGAGGTCTATCTTGGGAAACTCAAACAGAATTGTTATGTTCATTTCCAATTTGAATTTGGAAACCCAAGGAGCACTTACCTTAGGCTACATAGAGGTGATTACCTGCCAGCTTGCCAGGAATAGCCATGGTTTCTGCTCTGGTCCTGTAATAATTGTTAATAGCAGTCCCTTTCCCCGGCCACACTTGAGTGTAGCTCACCCTAGCCAGCTGACACACTGCTGTCAAAACTAAGGTTGAAGAGTCCACATTTTATTCACCTGATCATCCATTTAACCAAACGTTTTCTCAGTCATCCAACATCCTCTACTTCTGAGTTAGAGTGACCCAGCAGTGTCCTTAGAAAAGACAATTAGTTTGCCTCATCAAACGTGGGGTTTCTGGTTGAAATGCTTTTGATTTGGGGCCTCCCTGGTGGTGCAGTGGGTTAAGCAACGCACTGTGAAGCAAACTACAGCCACTGCAGCATGAGTTCGACCCCTGCCACCGGCCAGGGAGGGGACCCACATGGCGCAGCAGACCTCTCCTGCCTCGCCCGCTGCTGCCCTCAGCAGTGTATTTTGGTCGATCTGCCTGTTCTGCTCCCTGCTCTGTCTCTGGTGAATCCTCTCACCTCCCTGGATTCCCACTTGTACCCCAGCTCTTGTATGCATAAATAAATAAAATCTTTAAAAAAAAAGGTTTTGATTTATTTGCCTTTCTTTTGCTTTTCTTGCACTATTATCAGCACTCTGAAATTGGCATTTATGATTTCAGCAAGCATTACTTCTTTTGTGTCCTGATCGCAAGTCATTTTATGCTATTTTGTTTATAATAGGATTAAGGTTTAAAAAATTGAAATATATATCAGCCCATTTCCACTAATGCTTGATTCTAACCATGATGTCTTGAAAAACTTATATAAAAGAAGTTGACTTGTTTTCCATAGCCCTGTAGTTAAATTGACCTGCTGGGAAATCATATTCAATGGTTTATGATTCTGGTGATTAATGCCTATCATGGCAAGTGCTTGTTTAAGTTGTGTTATGAAACCCAATAATGGCCCAGTTCTGTAATAGGTTCGCTCTGCCTGCAAAATCACCATTTGCCTTTACAGCACTCTTTTATCTCTTCACTTGTCTTTCCTTTTAAATGATACTTTTTTGTGTATTAGCTCATTTTGAATCATGAATTGCCAGCATATGGAGCCATTAACCAATAAATAGCCTTGTGACTTCCCTGGTTAACAGAAATGAAGTTGAAAATTTAGCCCCCTGGTATCATTATTGTAACTCTCTGTATGGCTGGAGGAAAATCAAATTTCAAGTTCTTCCCGCTTTCCTTATGCCTTTCCCAGCATATTTGAAAGTATGGCAGTAGGCAGATTGGTTCATAAAAGCAATTTTTAAACCCAGAAATTAAATTAAACCAAAATGCATGGTGTACTTCTAGTTCAAATAGCATTTCTTCCAGAAAGAACATCTCCACAGTTAGGGCAGTGACAATAATAGTATTCTTCATGAAGAAAGATCTGAGTTACTGAGTGTTTGTAGATTGCAGAATACACTTACTGTTTCTCAGAGACCCCTCTCAGCAAAAATGACTATTGCTGAGAAGGTCTTAGTAAGGTCTGTGAGCTTTGGGTTCAGGTATACAGAATAGTCAGCGCCAGGACCTAACTACAGTGATTTCTCAGATTGTTTTTTTTCAAGGACAAGGAACAAAGGGCCAGTAACCAGCCTGATAGAAGCTTTCCCCCAGAGTCAGAAAGTCTGACTATTCAAGAAAACTGTAAATATATATCTAGAATTTCACAGTCCTTAATGATTTATGTTCATGGTCTTTACTGATAATTCATTTTTCTTTTGTACATTTCACCAAGAGTTTTGCTTCAAGTTGCATCTACAGAAGGAGAAAGTCTACTCTGTGTGTGTGTGTCTGTGTGTTTGGAGGGATAGGGTCCAAGCATCTTGAACACATGATTCAATTAGGGTTCCTTGGGCTGCCTGGAAATGAACCAGAATTGGAGTGAGAGCTTCCTCCATTTTGCCCATCTGGGAGTCAGTTTACTGAGGGCTGCTCCCACTCCTTCCAAACTTTCCCATAATCTACATCTCCATATGGATCTTTTCTGCCTGGCTTGAGCTAGCCTGGAAGGCGAGTTCAGGAAGGCTAGGGGTGTTTACCCACTGGCTTGCCTCCTTTGTCCCTGGGGGCTGTGCCTCTGTACTGTGTCAGTCAGTGACAGGTAGCTACTGGGAGCTATAGAGGTTGGCTCTTCAAACATCACATCCAGCCCGTGGCTCATGGACATTAGGTTTAGGCTGAAGCTCCGGTGCAGCGATGCTGGGAACAGGGCTCTCTTGTTCCCCCTCCTCCAGCTATCCGCCTGCACACCAACCACCTTTCGGCCTGCAATAATTTGAAGAGAAATACACAACAGCTATATAAGGATGACGATCAAGATAATCTGGACCTGGGATCTGAACTCAGATCTCTCTTTCGTAAACATTTTGTATCTGAGGAAAAAATAAGGTTAAAGTGAGGTTCACCTGGTGTTTGCCCATAGGCCACCAGTACAGAAACAGCAAGATTAGTTCCTCCTTAAAGCAAGATGACCAGATAACTGTTGCAAAGTCATGGAGACCTTAAGCTATCTGCCCTGTCAACCCAACTGCCTGTATTCATGCTGCTTTACTTTTTTGAAGATTTGCCATATCTTCTTTGATTTCAAGAAAAATCCCATTTGTAGTTGAAGGCTTCCATCTTCATTTCCCGATGTGAATTTAGTCCACTCCCTGGCATGTCTGCTTCCTGTGTGGTTTATATCCTTTGTCTTTTAGGGGCTTCCGTATCTTTCTGTCCTAAGTGGCCAAATTATGCCCCCACAGTGCCAAAACACACAGGTGACTCAAGGTCAGAATCTGCAGGCCAGCTATTGTTCTGTACACGTTCTTCCTCTAAATTAATCTAAAATTCCCTGCCTGAGCTGCCCATAAACTGGGTCAAGGTATGGCCAGCCTGCTAACCATTGTACTTTTCCCCCCATATGATGGGGCCACTACTGATTAAAATACCATTCTCTTCCTATTAGTGACTGTGTGACTTGTAGATATCTGAAATAGCAGAGCTAATGTTGCTTAGATTATTTTCCCATCTTTTTTTTTTTTTTTTTTGGTGGACATTGTGCCTTCTATTTTCACTTTCTGGGAAATTTGCCAGTTTTTCAAGGACTGGGTAAAGAACAAAATAAATATTTGTAGGTAGTTTAAAGGAGAATGAGTACCTTGGATGTAACTTTGGCCGTCCAGAGAAAGCCTTTTAATTGCCTTTCAGATATCTTAAAATAATTAACCTCCAAGATCCACAAAGTTGATTTTACTAGTTTACTCTTCAGATTTGTGAGCAGGGTGTGTGTGTGTGTGTGTGTGTTGAGCAAGAGGGGAGGAACCCCAGAAAGTTTAAGCAAATGACTACAAACTTTATGAAATCCATTTTAAGAGACTGAAATTGTGTGAAAAGTAAACTAACTCTTTGTATCTGTTAGTCCAGCTCTAAACAGTATGAATGCTTTTATGTAAAAGCATCCAGGTATATAGCCTTTCAAATTTTTAAAGAGATTTCACTGAAATTTGGAACATTCAGCAGCTCGCTGTTTATTAACGTCTCTCAGCTTATTTAGGAGACTGATTTTGTGTCTAAGATTAAAGATACCAGAGAACTGGCTTCTAGCAAAGGTTCACGCCTGTGTGAAATGTCTTCCTTCCTTGGCTGCAGAGTCTCAGCAGTTTGCAGCGTGGAAACAGGAGGTCTGGCTCCGGGGTAGGGAAGCCCATCACCTGTTGGTGCCTCGCGAGCGCCGCGCGCGGGCCCCCCCCCCCCTCCCCGGGCCGGGGCGCGGCGGGCGCGGTAGTACAGCCCCCTTCCTCGCGGACCAGTCCCGCTGGCGGCCGGACAGACGCGGGGACGCAGGCACGGGAGGACGGGGGAGGCCGGGGACTGGAATGCAGTTTTCTTGGGCGAGAGAGACTTTGCACCGGAGTGGAGAATAGTTTGGGGTGGGGTTTCGCACCGTCTCCTCCTCCCCACCCCCGGGGCCCCTTTCCTGGCGCTTTCTGAGAGCTTTCAGAACTGCGCTCAGAAGTTTAAAGAGCAGCGAGGAGCCTGTGCCGTAGGCAGGGACAATGGAAGAAAATGAAAGCCAGAAATGTGAGCCATGCCTTCCTTACTCAGCAGACAGCAGACAGATGCAGGGTAAGTAACAGGCTCCTTCAAAGATGGAGTTACAGTTACGCGTGTCCCTCGCCGCTCGCTGCTTTTTTAACTGGAGACAGGGCGCATGGCAGAGAGAAAGCCTGTTTCTTGGGTGGTGTCTTTTCAAAACTGAGCGGGGAGTTTTGATTTCTTGGGTCTCGCTTTATCTCTGGCAGGATTTTCTTTAGCAGCCAGGGAAGTGGCGTAGTGATGTCACATTTGTAACTCAGCGGGGAGTCGGTATGTGCTCTGTCTCTGGGCAATGACAAAAATATTTATGCTAAGCAACTTTTAATACTCACTGCTCCAGGTGGGAGAAGGAGCGGTTTCTGTGACGCCTGACTCGAAGACGGCAGTATTTCCATTCATTGATTGGGGGATTCCATGAGGCAAATGCCTGTTGGATGCAAGTTTGGTAGTGTTTTCCAATAAAATCAGAGTTTAGGGATGTTTTATTTTACAGATTACCCAACAGCAGGGAAGCATTTTGCATTTGGATGATAGGTGGAATCTGGGATAGTCTGCCTTTTTTTTTTTTAGGTTGCTAATTGTTAGACGATTTTGGTAAATTTTTTCGGGTCAGTGTCCCTTTAATTGTGTTTATAATAATTGACTTGTCTTTTCCGCAGGGAATTTCCAGAGCCTTATGTTGTTCCAAAGAACTTTCACAGTAGGGTTGGGTGGAGAAAGAACTCTGCTCTTCAGTGTCTGGTATCTGTGATGCTAGTCTATCCTGTAATATCATACAGGCAGCGTGTTCATAGACCGCGCGATCTGGAACCATCCCCGCCCACCCTACCCCAGGTTCATTCAGGGGCCGGTTAATCGCTAAAGGCGTGCTTTCTCTCGGGGCTGCCGGGCTGTGCGTAGGAGTAGGGATTATGCACTGGGGAAAAGGTGTGTGTTTTTTAAAAAAGGCAAAAGGGAAGTTAACAAATGACTCATCCACAATGGAAATGCAAAACTAAGCCAGACAGAAGAAAATGCAATTACAATAGACACTCCCCCTCGCCAGCCCCCTACCCCTTTTCACCCCGCCCCCCGCAGCGAGATGCCGAAAACTCAAATGAATTTAATAAACCCTGGAGAATCCCCGAGTCTTACAGTCCTCTGTCTAGGTGTCTGTTGGTGCTTCCAAGAAGAGCATTCTGCTTGTGGGCGCCGGCTCAGGGGGTTCGTCAGAAGAGAAAACTTTCTTCCCTCCCTCCTTTCCCTCCTTTTCTCCTCCCTCCCTCTCCCTTCCCTCCCTCTCTTTCCCCTCCCTCCCTCTCTCCTCCCCTTATTTGATGGGACCGGATCCTACTGTAGGAATTTAGCCTCTGGGCCTCTGTTGAAATAAATGACTCAGACTCTAAGGCAATTAGAAAGAGGCCGATTTAGGAAACAACTTTCGAACAACCACAGCAATTCAAAGATGCTTAAGAGGCTTGAGATGGTCAGGTTGAGGAAGTGGGATCACTTTACTCATTTATTCATTAATTCAATGAATATTGAACATTTGTTCAATCGTAGTATAGTTTTAGCTGCTGGGAATCCAGCAGCCAACAAAGTAGACTAAATATACTTGCCTTCAATGAACTACATTCTTACAGCCAAATTGGTCTGGGAGAATGAGGGTGGAGGAGGGGCGTGTGATGGGAGAGACAAGCAATCAACAAATAAGTAAAATATGTAGGATGGTAGATGACAGTATTGCCAGATTGAGCAAATAAAAATGCAATGAATAAATTTTTTAGTATATCCCTTGCAATGCTGGGAACAAACTTGTTCATTATTTATCTGAGTTTCAAATTTAGCTGGGCATCCCATATTTTACCTAGAAACCCTGTTAGAAATAAGGCTTTCGGGGAAAATAAGGCAGTGAAAAGGAATAGGAGTGGAGGGGTAGAGATGGGGGTGAAACTATAGAAAGGATTAGCCAGGAAAGCCTCACAGGTGATAGTGAATTGGATTAATGATCAAAGAAGCCAGCAAGACAACAGAACAAACATATTTGAAGAACAGACTGAACACGGGAAAAAGATGGGAGAAGTCATCGCAGGCCAGGTGGTTTGTGACTTGTGGTGAGGACTTGGGCTTTTGCCTCAAGAGAGTTGGGGAGCTATGGGCAGGTCAGACTTGACTTAGAATAGAGAAATTCGGGGATGCAGTACTGAAAATAACCCAAATGGAGGGTGGGAGAAGGACAGGGAGACCAAAGAGGAGAGCTACACAGTGAACCAAGCAAGAAGCAGCTTTAATTTGTGCCAGCAGGTCATACAGCAGGTGGTAGATAAGAATGTAGTAGGTGTATGTAGAGTCAGAATGATTTGTTAAAGGCTGGGATGTGGGATATAAGAGAAACAGAAGAGTCAAAAATGACTCCAAAATTTTGGTCTGTGGCCTCCCTGGTGGCGCGAAGAGTTGAATCACAGCACTTTGCAACCACTGCAGCATGAGTTCGATCCACATGGCGCAGCAGACCTCTCCTGTCTCAAGTCTTACCCACTGTTCCCCTTAGCAGTGTATTTCAGTGAATCTGCCTCTTCTGCTCCCTACTCCTGTCTCAGGTGAATCCTCTCACCCCCTGCACTTCTGGCCTACACCCCAGCTCTTGTATGCAAAAAAAAGTAAAAATAAGTCTAACAAATGTTTTTGTTCTGCACATCTAGAAGAATGGAGATGTCATTTTAGCTAAGTGGGCAAACACTAGGAGGAGTAGATTGAACAGTGTTTGTCCACAGGAAGATGTGGGGGAGGCAGATATCTCTGACTGCGTTAGGATACAGACGCTCTCAGGCTTACAGATGGATGTGTTGATCGCATTTTGGATAGTCACGATTGATTCATGCCTGGAATTGTGAAGGGAGGGCACGCACTTTGAGAATTGTACTAGGATCTGACCTGTGTGCAGAAGGAAAGATTCAAGTCTTGTGCCCTGGGATTTGTAGTCAGTTTGTAAAAAAAGTCAAGGAGCGTGGAAGTGGTGGCCGCAGGGATTTTGAAGGGGAGGAATAATCCAGGTTTGAGTTCTAAGATGCCATTTAGTTTTGGGGGGATATAGTCCTGTAAGGAGAGTGGTTTTGTCTTTGGTTCTTGGTCAGCACGAGGAGGTCAGGCCTCTGATGATCACATCACATCCCTCTGTTCCTCTCTTGGCAACCCCTCCATTGTATTCTTTATGTATTGTTTACATTTCACCAAATTACAAAGTGGTATTCCAGGGTAAAGTCTATTTTCTTTTTGACAGTCCCAGCAGCTAACATCACCACCAGGCTCCCAGAAGTTAATGAACAGAATTCAACAAGATTAATTATACCATCCTACGACTTTGAGCACATCGATCCACTATCATGTAACTTATTGTTTTAACTGATAAACTTTGAGAGTGAAAGGGAACACTATATATAATTTCACTGAGACAACAGTTGCAACCCGGGATTGTTCTGGCAAACTGGAACATATGGTCACCTCAAGGACAACTTATCAATGCAGTTTCCATTGTCTGTCCCTGGCTGAATAGATAGACTAGTAGGTAAATAACATTTCAAAAGTATACTGCAAAGTGCATTGTGCAAATTAGGCACTCAGTAATTATTAAATGAATTTGACTCTAATTACACCATGCTCCTTTTTAAGGCCATGGGCTCCTTGGCATTATGGCAGGTGAGATTTCCTTGGGATGCCTCAGTCAGCCCAGAACAGTTCTGAGGTGTCTGCCTTTGCTCTGTCCCCTGTGCAGGTCAATTGCAGTGAGTCTCCTAGCTGCTTGATGCCCTACACCTGACTTGCCAATGTTTTAAGATAGTATTTTTTATGGTGCTAAACATTGTGCAAGATACATATGTATCAAATCAATACAGGGCACAACTTAAACTTACACGAAGTTATATGTCCATTATACCTCAATGAAGGTGGAAAAGAAGAAGATGTTTGCAGCCCCTATACAGTGTTTGCCTAGGGAGTCCCAGACATTAGGTCTTTGCTCAGAAATCTCTAGAAATACCCTATCAGCCTCTCTCTGTCCCTTATCCTTTTTTATTATTCGGAGCACTTGTCCCAGTGGTATTTCTATTATATAGTATTTAATTGTTACTTTTTCTCTAACTATAAAGTAGATCTATGAAGGAAGGGACATAAGACTATCTTGACCAACATTTCACTATCTCCTAATGTTTCTCAGAGTGCTAAGCAGACCCTCAATAAATATTTGTGTAAATGAGTCAATCAAACCAACACTGGAGTCAAGAAAGCTCTTCTGACTATTTCTGTTTTACCTCAAATCAATACCAGAAGCCCTGCTAATCACTTACTTAATTTCTAAAATATTTTTAGAGGAATATAGTGGCCTGATTTTAGCTATAATTTCTGTACCGTTCTGTATGTGGCAGTGATCTTTATGATAGTAACAAGGGGACTAGAAATTGAAGGATCCCTAGAGACCCCTAGAGACATCATCATTTTGATGACTTGGATAATCTATTCATATGGATAACCCCTAGCGACTGCCAAAAGAACACATCATGTATACTAGTCAGATGGCCGGATTGCAGGGTCAGCCCCCTGATCTCAGTGGTTTAGCATAACTGAAATCAGTTTCTTGAACACAGTGGAATGTGAATAGTCCTGGTCAGTCGTGGGTGGCCCACCCCCAGCCTGGCTCTGGGACCCTTTGTCTAGTACCACACACCCTTCCCTACGATCATCTTCTGTATTCAGCCTGCCAAAAAAGAACAAATTTTGAAGAGTCGTCAAGAGGTCTGAGGGTCAGGACACAATGGGATTTCTATCACTTCTGCCCACATAGCATTGACCAGAATTAGTTCAAGGTCCCACCTAGATGAAGGGGCTGGAAAAATGCAGTCTTCTGTGTGTATGCAGCAGGGAATATTGTGGTCTGGATACACTGATAGATAAAATACGGTGGCTACCATCCTAGGACAAAACAGGATGCACAGCCAGACAAAACAGCCGCTCCCCACAATGTTCCTAGGACAAGAGAGTATCTCAGCATAATTTAAAAATCTCCCTCTAAGAGCCAGAAACCACCACAAAGAAGCAAGGACTCCTTCCCTGAGATGCTGAAGTCTACCTAACTTTCACCCAGGAATAAAGCCCGACGAAGCCCTGGCGCCTGTTGCTGGCTCTTAGGTGGACAGCACAGGTGGATGCCTGGGTGGGCATGCCCCCACGCCCCTTGTGCAGTTTGCAGCTTGTGCAGTCTGAGTTGTGGCCAGGAAGCCAGCTCCCATCAGGCAACTTGCTGTGTGCATATTTTTCTCTGGATAAACTGTCTTCCATGATCCTCTGCCCACAAAAATACCCACCCCAAGCCCACATTCTATGTTTACTCTCCAGAATGTCTGCATCCCAGCTAGGAAGCCCTTTGAAACTGGAAATTGTCTCTGACACTCCAGCCTTCCCGGTCTCTCCTGGTGCAGTGGGGAATGTTGGAGAGCTGGTTCTCCAATCTGCTCGAAGGGGCTATGGGAGTAGTTGTTCTGGGCTGTGCAGTGTCTGAGAGGGGCAGGATGGGGACACCGGAAGCGGTGTGTCTTCATGCCGAAGTGCCATTATTTGTTTGGCATGCATTCCCAGAGTCGTAAACAACTAGACACGCCCATATTCAAAATATTAGCACCGAAGTACTTTACAGAGAAGTAGAGCTGAGTTTTCATTTTGATGACTTAGATCATCTACTCATATGGATAATGAGGAATTGGAGACTTAGAGCCAATGGATTGTTTGTTATTAAACATCTGCTGATTCCCTCTCTTGTTGATTTCTACTCCTGATTAGATTTTCTCGTCAGCTGAGAGACCATAGTCTCCCCAAGTAACTGGAATGGCAGAGCTGTCACTTCTCCCTCAGGCGGTAGTTGGCAACCCCTAGCTAGCTGACATGTACTAAGGAAAGGACTAGGGTGACTGGGATGTGCGTTCAGGTAGCTTTGTGTGGAAAGTGTCGCTGGGGGTGGTGGATACCAGGAAAAGGGGGCAGGTTCCTGGTTGCGGGTGGAAGCAGAGGAAGCTGAAAGAAGGCTGGAGAGAGGCTCAGGGCAGGAGCCTGAGACAGAGAGGGCGTGGACTCAGAAAGCAGTTAAACGGCCCTTGCTGCAGTTTAACCTGGTACTGTTTGCTGCTTTCTTCCAAATGGCATTAACTCTTGTTAAGGAACTGCAGACATCATAGACGAATTCACACAAAAAGAGAAAAACGGGAAAAGCAATGCAAGGCTGATGTCACCTTCCTAGTGCAAAAGTGTAAGAAAAGAAATGGGGCCAGGAGTCCAACAGTCAGGGCTGCTCATGGCTGAATGTTGGCAGAAAACTGACTCTTAAACTCCTCTCCCAACTTTTATCAAAGAAGAAAGTAGAAAATTCTTTTCATTCTCCACGGGGCTACTGTTCTGGCTGTCACGATCTCCTCGAAGGAACCTTGGAGGAAGCAAAATTGTTCTTGTGAGTCTGAGTAACAAAACCAGACAGCATGAGACTTTCTGTCCCTGCTGGTATTTGAGAAACATGAGTGTTTATCCATATGGGCGTATGTATGTGTTTGATGCCTATGTAAAGAAATAATCTTGTCAAAGATTCAATCCCGCTAATTAACCTAGCTGTCCAGGAAGAATCTTTAAAATATATTATTTCAGGGACTCCCTGGTGGTGCAAGCGTTAAGCACCACACTACAAAGCAACTGCAGTCACTGCAGCTCGAGTTTGCTCTCTGGCCAGGGAGGGAACCCACATGGCAGAACAGACCTCTCCTGTCTAGCCCACTGCTCCCGTTAACAGTGTATTGTTCTGCTCTGCTTGTTCCCCACTCTGTCTCTGGTGAATCCTCTTACCCCCCACGCCACAGCCTGTACCCCCCAGTTCTCGTATGCATAACTAAATCTTTAAAAATAAGTTAAATAATTAATTACTTAATTAAATATATTATTTCCATGATGTCCAAAGTAAACTTAAAAATCCACTTAAAAGTAACAGTGTTATATCAAGTGTTAAAGCAGTTTTGGCTAACAAAAATTCATACACATGCTCACTCAAAAGCTCAACCTTTTCATATGCTACACAATACTGACCCCAAGATATGGGCGATATAGCATTGTCGGTATCTAACTTTGTCTAGCGGTTCCTGTGATTCTGTATTATTAAAGAAGAGGCCACAAAAAGGGCAGCCATCACGGGAATCCATGTAACAAGTCAGTAACCTAAATAAATGAAATTAAAGTTAATCTCCCAAGAACTTTTGAGCCAGTAGTTCTTTTTTCTCTTTTAGACTTAGTGTGAAACTAATGAGAAGTTGAAGAATTAGCTAGCCTGGAACATTTCCTCAGCTCTTTCCTCATTAGTGTCTGATGGAGATGTTTATGATTAGCAGAATAACATGAAATAAAGGATGATAAGGATTATTCCTGGAATACACAGAACACACATCTTGGTATGGTACCAGAAAGCCAACCTGAGATATTCTCTATGCCCAACCAAAGGGTGTTGTGACTAGAGTTCTATACAAAGATGTTTCTAGGCAAAGACAAGGGAAACTGTTGGTGCCATTGCTATCAGAGAACTGTTTATGTGTAAACTGGACACCTGTTGATTGACTTCACTAGTGAGAAGGTTTGGTTCTCCCTTGATCTGAAACTGAAATCTGCGCCTGTCAAATACTGCATCTGGGTTTTTTTTTTCCTGCATGTACCTTTTAAAGATAATTAGCTAATAAGCTGTCACTGGAAACTCTTTTTTTTTTTCTTTTAATTAGAGTAGATTTGAAGGATTTAGAGCTAACAGACTCTGGTACAAATACAAGTCAACCACCCTCACTTTTTCATCAAAGACACTGAGGCTGATGGAGGTAAACTTATTTGTTCTAAATCTCGGACTCCTTGAACCCAGTGTGGTGCCTTTACCAGGAACTCGTTGGTCAAGAACACCTTGTTCTTCCTTTATCAGTGATGCTGGGTAGGAACTGCTCACTGTGAAGAGAACCTGGCCAGCTCCTAAAGCCATTTTGAAAGTTCATATGGGCACGTCCTACATTTGAAGCCTCGTCCTGTTGGCCTTTTCAGTGCTAAGTAGAAATCAATTTGTCCCTAAAGGACACGTCAGAGCAGGGTATCTAGGGCAAGGTCTTCAAAAGTGCACTACATCTCTTCCGTTTTCCTAGTGTGTTTTTGATGAAATCCACTTCGCGTAAACTCTGTCAAAGCTTTTATAGCCTCTCAATTATACCTCTAATAATATCCTAATAATGTACTTGGTTCATTCTAATGTGGGAAATAGAATTTTTAAGTGGTTCACTTGTCTATGAATATAATAACTGCTTTTGACCTTGGGCATGAATCAAATATTTCAAAAATCCCCTTCAGATTTAAAAAAAATTATAAATATCGATACCAGGAGGACACGGGAAATAAAAATAAGGAAATGATCAGACTCCTGGAGAGTTTTTTTTTTCTCTGAAGTTCTCTTTAGTTGTAGGTAAAGGGAAGGGGCAACCCAGTGGGCTGCAAACTACCCTGACCACTGTTCTTTGAATAACCTCAGGAGAGTTGAAAATAGCAGAGTTTTTGCTGCAGCATCTTTATTTCTAAAGTGCAATTTTTCATGTTTCTTTTGAGTGTTGATTCCCCCCTTCTTGCCTCCAAAATAAATCTGCTAAATTACATTCATACATTAACAGCTTCCATAAACCCTCTTTTTAATGAGATTTCGCGTGTGAAATCATTAATTGTGAACCATACTTCTTTTTCTTCCAGAACAAGGAAAAGGCAACCTGCATGTCACATCGCTAGAAGATGCAGAATGTCGCAGGACCAAGGATCGCCTTTCTAATGGGAACAGCCGAGTTTCGGTTTCCAGGTCTTCCCGCAACATCCCACGGAGACACACTCTAGGTGGGCCCCGCAGTTCCAAAGAAATATTGGGAATGCAAACCTCTGAAATGGATAGGAAAAGAGAAGCTTTCCTAGAACATCTGAAGCAGAAATACCCCCATCACGCCACGGCAATCATGGGCCACCAAGAGCGGCTGAGAGACCAGGTAGGCCCCTGCTCCATTTTACTCTGCAAGGCTTTTTTGTTAACGGACATGAGGGAAAGCAAAGTGAACCACAGTTTATAGCAGCACAATTAGTTGGGTGATGTGCCTACCACTCAGTTGTTCCAGACTCTTCTGGGACTTGGGAGGAGGCTCTAGAAGGTTTGACCTGAAAGTGCCACCCTCTCTATTATCCCAGCCAAACAACCAGAAGCCAGAGAGGAAAGACCCAGAAGTTATGCAGTTCCCCCAAGAATGTCCTCACATCCAACCACAAGTAGATCTAAAATGCAGTAAATGGTTAATTGAATGAATGAGTGAGTGAATGAATCCGTGGATAAATGTTCAGGGTAAATAGAGCACAGAGGGATAGGCTGGAGATACAGCCCTCTTCCTCAAGAAGCTGACAGGATGGTTTAGTTACTGTTCTTTCCCTTTTTCTTTTTGTGTATTTGGCTTTCTTTTGTCTTCAGCTACCTGTCTAAGGTTATCTTGGCATACACACAGATACCATCTCACTGAGGCTTAGTATGTTTTTGTTTCTTGGCTGTGTTCTATGACTTTTTAGCAAACAGTGCAGTTTGGGGTTAAAGGAGATGGACGTCTGCTTTGTAGACCTCACAGGTCTGTTATCAGATTGACCTTTGAGGATGGAAAAGATAGTGAAGGAAGCTGAGAGCACTTAGCGGTGTGCGTGGTAGGGGAAGAAGGGCAGGCTGATATTGATTTTGACACTACAGGTAGAGAGATAATCCGTTTTAAGTCTGCTGTTTTGCCAGTTAGTTACAAAAGTGATGTCTAATTCGGCTTTTGATCTTCCATGGGAATGCAAATTGGAATCAACCTGAATCATTTAAATCTATATTTCTACCTCAATTGCATTTTTTCCCTTAAATACAGTCTTTCCTTCTATGAAATCCTTGTCAGAATGCCTAAAAATGTGAAATGTGTTTTATGGGCTTTACGTTTGCTTTTTTTAAAAAAAAATTTTTTTTTTAAATTTTTTTATGCATACAAGAACTGGGGCACAGGCCAGTGGTGTGGGGGGTGAGAGGAGTCACCAGAGACAGAGCGGGGAGCAAGACAGGCAGATCTACTGCTGAGGAGAGCAGCGGGCAAGACAAGAGAGGTCTTTTGTATCATGTGGGGTACCTCCCTGGCTGGGGATTGAACTCGTGTTGCAGTGGCTGCGGGATGCTTATCATGCCGTGCTTAACCCCTTGTGCCAGAAGGGAGGCCATATGTTGCTTTTGTTCACGTTGCCAAAAGCAGCAGACCCAGAAGAGGAGAAAAGAAACAGGAATCCTGATTAGCATAGATATGAGTAGATTAATTCTTGAGTTATTAAGTAAAGGAAGGCTATCGTCATTTCAACCTACATAGAAAACATTGCTATTTTATTTTTATCCAGATTTTGACTGTGAATTCTAGTTTAAAAAGGAAATTCCCCCATTTTCTTACATTAACTCTCACAAATGTAATGAACGATTTTACTTACTGCCTTGTATATTGTACTAAAACTCACCTGTACAATAATATCAATCACAGTTTATATGCAATATAAGTATATTAATATATGTTTATATCTGTAAGCAATAGCATCTTTTTTTTTTTTAAAGATTTATTTTATTTATGCACACAAGCACTGGGGCACAGGCCAGAGGTGTGGGGGGGTGAGAGGATTCACCACAGAGAGCGGGGAGCAGAACAGGCAGATCAACAGAAGTACACTGCTGAGAGGAGCAGCGGGCACAGCAGGAGAGGTCTGCTGCACCATGTGGGTCCCCCTCCTGGCCGGTGGCAGGGATCGAACTCGTGCTGCAGTGGCTGCGATTCGCCTCGCAGTGCGTTGCTTAACCCACTGCGCCACCAGGGGAGGCCCCTGTAAGCAATAGCATCTTTATAACTTATTTTTGATGAATTTAATTGTATCATAACAGAATTCCTATTACCCAGGAATATTCCTCAGGCGTGGATACCAGGATATCAACTTATACCTTGGGGATTAGATATAGTCCCTCCATTGCGAATGAAAAACTCCAAATTAAGCAGATTATTGTATATCATATTCATCATAAAACTTATCAACCAGTACAAGTGAAAGTGTTTGAAATTCAGAAATATGCATCCTTATTCATGGATATATGTATCAGTAAATCCTGGAAAGGGAGGCTAATTGGCATGAACTTAGATGTGCTAAGAACATAGAGTGTTCAGTGAGTAGAGGGCTGAGGCAATGATGAATAGGTCTGGCTAAAAGGTTAAGATTGTAGAAGGGGTATGCCCAACTTATAAATAAGAACAGAACATAAATGCAAAGTTTATAAATTATAGTAAAGGAAATAGACCCAGCTAAGAAATTCCTTTTTAGAGCTATAAATTTATTCTAATCCAAATAGGAAAAGGACAGGAGAAATCACCATGTTTAGTAGCAGAAAACATTTAACTCTTTGAACTAATGACCAAATATGGATTTATACACCAATATTTTGGGGAAAGATTTATTTTATTTAGTCATGCATACAAGATCTGAGGTGTAGGCCAGAGGTGTGGGGATGGAAGTAGGCGAGAGGAGTCACCTGACACAGAGTGGGGAGCAGAACAGGCAGATAGACTGAAAGACACTACTGAGGGGAGCAGCTGGCGACACAGGAGAGGTCTGCTGCGCCATGTGAGTTAGCTCCTTGGCTGGAGATGGACTGCCAATAGCTTTATAGTGCTGAGACTTAACCCCTTGAGCCAGCAGGAAGGCCCTTTCCACAATTTCTTAACTGACCACCAGGAAAAAGGAAATAACTTCTTGAAAATTAAGAAATTTAACACAGTGTGTGTGGAGTAAATAATAATTTGGCACTAAGAAAATGGTAAAAATAGTGGTGAGCATCTGAAAAATGTAAAAATTAAGAAATGTTACTATTGATAGAATAACATCTCCAGATGGAAGATTCATGGTGTCAGAACAGAATTTTTCACATCATATTTAAAGAACTTGCATTAATGTATAAGTGAGCGTATGATTAATAAAATACTAGAGTTCTGTGAAATAAAGAAATGTGATAGGCTTGGAAGACTCAGTATCAAAAAATTCTTGTTCTTAGGAACTCTAAATAATCTTGGATATAGCTAAGGAAATCAGAATGTGATAAAAAAAATAGCCATTTAATTTGAGTATAAGGAAAAACAATAGTAAAAAATAAGAATAACAGTCTAATACTTAACAGATGATGCTACTCAAAGGTACAGATAAAAAATCTAGCTTGGAAATGTTTCCCAGACAACTGATATTTTCAATTGTGATTTAAATAATGGGGAAAGTGTATTTCAGAAAATTTGGAATATTATAGAGTAGGACATTTTGTGGCAAGGAGGTAGTCCCTTTTGAGTTCAAGGGACTGCAATTTTACTTGCAAAATTGACTTTAACTTGACGTTAATCATACAGGATACAGAAAAAGGGAGGAAGAATCCTAAATGGGGATCATTCATAACACATGGTTCTTGATCCATGTTTAATTGGGTGCCACCAATCTCTGAGTTAGTTCTCATATTAATTAGTGTTGTAGAAGAGCAAGAGAACACATTTTGAGAACAGTGCTATATTAAGAGCTCTGGAAAAAAAAATCAAAATAAGATTGTACTGGAAAACTTGCTAAGGAGTGCCTGGGAGTCGGTGGGAAAGTAAGGGGCACCAAAGGTACAGCTAGCTATGCTGTGGCAGGAGACACCTGGAAAGTGATGATCAGCAAAACCTGCAGAAAATTGCCACCAAATGAGATGGAAATTTCAGTATTGAGAAACCAAAAAAAGACCGATGTGATTCAGTCCAGCACATTGATGCAAAACTCATATTGCAGACACCTAAACTGTCCTTCCTCTTTTTACTTATCAAGTTCACTTTGCCATTCTTCATCCCGCAGGTGTCAGAGAGTGTGTGTGTTTAATTCAATCAGGTGATAATTCATCATGAACCTACACTCTGGGCCATCAGGCAGTATATAAAAAGTACAAAACAGAATACCTCCCTGTCAAAGTTACGTCTAGTTAATGAAAGAGTGCTAAACGTTGGTCCGTTACAACTCAGTTTATATATGCTAAGACGCAACTGTGTGACCACAGGCGAATCAGTTCATTTCTCTGAGGCTTTCTTTAAACCTTATAAATGTGATAGACAATATAGTTGTGGTGAGGTTTAGATGAGGTTATATATGTCTTCTAGAGCAGATGCTGAAACCCTTCAGTAGTTGGGAGGTCAAGGTCATCACCCATTAGAGCAGTGCAAAACAGGGTAAATGGTGGACTGCAATGATTTAGAGCAGCATTTATAAAATTACATTGTACTGGAATTTTGAATCCCCAATTTCTTCATAGCTATTTGGGGAATAGGGAGGAAGTCCTTTATTAGGGGAAATTCTTGGTTAAACAGAGATAAAAGAATTCCTATACTTCAGGACTAGTCAGATCTTTTAATATGCTAAACGGTCATGAGAATCACAAGTGGAGATTTGGGAGTAGTTGGGTGAGAAATGAAGTATGCCTGCAGTGTTTCCCAGACCTGCTTAAGCATTGTTTGGAGGGCTCTTGTTTTGTGGGACACATTAGGAAATGGTGGTATGTACCTCAGAAACTTGCTGGAATTCAGCAGTAGGAGATCAGAACTTGGGTGGCGTTTCTTGGAATGACTAAGGGCTCTTAAAGATAGGAAACTCGGGCCTCCCTGGTGGCGCGGTGGGTTGAGCGGCGCGCTGTGAAGCAAAACCGCAGCCACTGCAGCACGAGTTCGGTCCCTGCTGCCGGCCAGAGGGGGGACCCACATGGTGCAGCAGACCTCTCCTGCTGTGCCCGCTGCTCCCCTCAGCAGTGTACTTCCGTTGATCTGCCTGTTCTGCTCCCCGCTCTGTCTGTGGTGAATCCTCTCACCCCCCACACCTCTGGCCTGTACCCCAGTGCTTGTATGCATAAATGGATAAATCTTTAAAAAAAAAAAATAAATAAATAAATAAAAAAAAGATAGGAAACTCATCCTCATTATTATTTTTCTCAATTCCCAGTACAGAGTAGATCTTCAGTAAATATCCATAGCCAGGAAACTGACAAATTATGATTTGCATGAGTAGAACAAAGGCATAGAGGCGCTCAAGTGGAGGAGGGGAGAAAGGAGAGACAACACTGGGATAAGAATGGAGGTGGCTCCTTCATGGGTCAACAGATGGGCAAAGTCGAAGGGACTTGAAAGTGTCATTTGGAGAAGTAAGAAATCAGTGGATTCAGGGGCCTCCCTGGTGGCGCAGTGGGTTAAGCACCGCACTATGAAGCAAACCGCAGCCACTGCAGCACGAGTTCGATCCCTGCGGCCGGCCAGGGAGGGGACCCACATGGCATGACAGACCTCTCCTGCTGTGCCCGCTGCTCCCCTCAGCAATGTACTTCTGTTGATCTGCCTGTTCTGCTCCCCGCTCTCTGTGGTGAATCCTCTCACCACCCACACCTCTGGCCTGTACCCCAGTGCTTGCGTGCATAAATAAATAAATATTTAAAAAAAAAAAAGAAGTCAGTGGATTCAAGTAGGGAGAGCTCTGCTTGGAAGTCTTTGAAGACAGGCAGAACCTCAGTCTGGCAGCCGTAGGCACCCTTGTGCCCTTGAGTACAGAAGTGGAGCGACAGCCAACTTCGAAGTTCCAAATGACATGGGAAATCTGTTACCGGGCAGGGAGAGGAGCACCCAGAAGCCCCAGGCCTGCCCTCTCTGAGTGGGTTCTGCCATCCGCCGCATTAAGACAAACACACAAAACCTTTAATGGAAAGGAACTTTAATACAACTAGGGTACAATAAAGAAAGAACAAGGAATATAGTGACTAAGTTAAGCATCCAAAGTTACCCATCTCCTTGAGGGTACAAGTCCAGCCAATAGGATTGGCCCAAAGCAAGGCCCAAAAACCTGCCACACGTCTAAAGGACCTTTCAGTAGAGACCTATAGAAAAGGGTCAGAAAGAGTCAGACAAATCTGGGAGGAAAAGAGCAAAATCAAAATCAAGATGAAAGCTGC
>JAGFMF010012284.1:2139156-2232911 GCA_019455555.1 Galemys pyrenaicus | reverse complement strand
CTTCTCTGCAGAAATCTATTTTTCCTCCTCAGCTCCACCCACTTAGGGCGGAACCAGGATTTTTGGAACTTCCCCTTTTCCTGGGACCACCCTGTTACAGTACTATGTGAAAATTTGGGGGGTGCTGCCCTGAAAGTCACTGTAGTGTTCATTTCTGTAGTGATAAGACCCAGCCAAGTTAGTCGCTTCTGGAATGGAGTTCAGCCAGAATTGAGATACTTCCCACCTTCAGTAGGGAGTGACTTAATGATTGATTGGAGAAGGATGAAGGGCTATAGCAGGTGAGAGGAAAGGGAAGACTACCCACAGGGCACAAGACCTAGATTCTTTTTCTTACTCTGCTCCTGCCTGTGCCAGGACCTTGAGCAAGTCACTAAACAGCCTGTGTCTTCTGTGTAGACGAACCAGAGACCTGTAATGCACCATCATTCAGCATCAGAAGAGAAATAACTGGAAAAGGACACCACAGTACTAATTCCTGGGAACTGATGATGATGTAACTGGGTGGGGGGTGGGGGGGAGGAGAGAAAGACCTGATGTTTGGAACTCAGTGGCTTTTCAACAGCATTCTGTAATGTTTTCCTTTTAAAATGCCCTCAATCTTTGGCCTAAACTTAATTTTGCATTCCCATCTCAGTACACTTGTCTTATCAGGCCTACCCTTTCCTCCTTCCATTCTCTTTCCAAATCCAAGCCTTAAAGGGGTGTGCTACAAACCTTCGAGTGCAAGAGGGTGAACTGTGGGACTGTCAGGTGGAACTTTGAATTGAGGCATTGATTTTGACAAAGTGTGGCACCAGATGCGACTTCCTACGGTAAAAGGCTGTATATCCTGTCCTGCACCAAAGGGGTATTTTTCAGACTATAGGAATGTGTATGGTCTTTGCTTCACAAGAACTTACTGAGCTCACAGTGGAGGCCTCAACAGTTGTACTCAAACAACACAGAGATGCTGAAGGGAGAGCAGGTGGGTGGGGGTGTGGTACCAGGAGAGTTGTTTGGCAGAAATGACTGAATTCCAGTTACTGGAGGCAGATCCATCTTTTGAGTCCTCTTTCTGTTCCTTCTCTCCCCTTCCTTTGTTCCTCCTTTCTTTCCTTTTGGTTTTTAAACATGTCAACAGAACCAAAGCATTCTCCTATATGAAAGTATGCTGATGTTAATGATCTGAGAAGCTTTGCTATTCTAAGCCCAGCACTCTCCTGTCCCATCTCTGTGACTCCAGAAATTATCTGTTTCACTTCTGCTTACATACCAAGAAGTTTGGTTTCTCCCATGCTTCTAGAGAGCAACACAGAGTTTCTCCAAATTTATCTGTTTTATTTTTTCAAAGCGGCAATTTGCATTTATTTATCTTTTCCATATCAGTGTTTGCCATCTCATTATTTTCAGGTTTTATCTTAGTTAATTGCATTATCCTAGTTTTTAAAGATGTCCTTTATTATTTGTTAAAATGAGCATCAAGTTTATTTATTTTTAATATTTCGTGTTTAAGAATGAACATTTAAGGGCACATACTCCCTGACATCATTTTGGGCTGTGCCCTGCAGGTTTGTATGAAATAATTTCTGTTTCATTACTTTATAGAAAGTTGAAAATTTTCAATTCTGATTTTTCAATTTGATTTAAAGGCCACTCAAGAATATTTTGTTTCCAACTAGATGAAATTATCTTTATTGGATGTGATAAATCTCTAAAATTCTTACTGTTAAATTTATTTAAGGATTTTTTCAGAAATTATTTTGAGTAAAATACATGGTAGATGCTTTAGATGTTCCACAAATATTTATGAAAAACTATTCATTTTATATTTATCATATATAACGTGTGTGTTTTGTGTCCTTCATTTCTTCTCAGTCCTTATTTTATTCTAATGTTGTTCAGTTCTCAGGAAAGTATAATGGATTCTTTCACTGCAATTGTATTTTTATCCCGTTCTCCTTGCATTCCTAAGAATTTTTGTTTTGCAGATTAGTAGTTACCTTGTTACTTGTTGCAAACAAATTTGTAATGATTGCTCAGTCTTCATAAATTATATATTTTTACATTATCAAATGCCCTCCATTTGTTTTGCAATTGTCTGGTATATATTACCCATTTTACCTTCAACTTTTTTTTTTTTTTCTGTCATGTGTGTTTATTACAAACTATGTGTAACTTGGTTTGGCTTTCTTAGTCCAATCTATTAGTTTTTGTCCTTCCATGGGAGAATTCAGTCCTTTGATTTTTAGTGTCATAACCAATAAACTTGATTACATTCCTTCATCTTGAAAACAGAGTACAGATTATGCTCAGTAAGTACTAAACAATTACTCAGATTTCAATTTTGATAAACTGTATGTGAAAATGACAGTAGGCGCTGTGCATTAAAATGACTAGGAAACAATTAGGAAGGATTGGAACCTAAGCAAGAAACCATAGAAGGACTGATATATTTTGGCGTTACATGCTTTGTAGTCTGTGTTTTCCAGAAAAACAGAACTGGTAAGTGAGAGGAGAGAGAGATTTCACTTAAGGAATTGGCCCACACAATTTCAGGGACAAGTCAGAAATCTCTGGATTTCTGAGAGGCTGAGAATTCAGGTAAGACTTAATGTTAATGGAGGGTAATCTGCTTGACTCAAAATGGACGGATTTCAACGTTATTCACCTTTAAAAAGAAAACCTTCACAGGGACCTCAAACAGGTGTTTGGCCAAACCACTGGGCACCATAGCCTAGGCAGATTGACACACAAAATTGATCATCACCCTACAAACAGCAGTTGTTTAAGAGATGTTAAGTGGCCAATTTCTAAAACAAATAAAACAGAACCAAAATTCAAGGTCTTAGCATTATGGAATTACCACTGTTGGGTTCCATGGTCTTATAAAAAAAAAAAACCCAGATGTGCTGCTGCTTTAGGTGATATAGAGTGTTTTTCACTTACAAAGTGTATACTTGCTTTATTCTTTTTCATGCTTTTCAGTTTTCCTTATATGAGAACTTTAGGTTGCAGGCTCTTCTTGAGAGTTTCATTATTTGCATGTAGTCATCTGTTTGTTCTGGGGTTTGAGTTGTAATACCATAGTCCTGCTTTGTGCAGTTTTTACAGGCCTCCATCCAGCCTGAAGCAAAATAAATGCCACTGTTCTTCTTTTGCTGTGCTGATGGGATCTGTGGGTCTGGGCTACTCCAGACCCCAGTCTTATTTGTTGACTTGGTATGTCGAGGTGGATCTGCAGAAGGTCTGTGTTTACCCTTTGCAATTCAGTATGTACCTTCAGGTTGGTCTACGAAATAAATTCTTTCAATGATGACTTAGTCTAGGAATTATCCCGAATGGTGTACAGTTTTGTTAAACAAGGGATAATAGTGCCTCGTGGTTAAGATGTTAGTGCTTAGTGTTTTAGATTCAAATCTTGACTTTGCTGGCTTTCAAATAAATGTACAAATTACCTAACCTCTCTGAGGCTCACATTCTCCATCAGTAAAATGGGGATATTAAGTTTGGGTCATTTTAATTACATGAGTACTGAGTTTTGTTTTTGTTTTTCAACTCCAGCATCTATTCCTTTTCTGTATGACAACTTCTAACACATGATTTTTAAGAAACAAAAATTTGGGCCATAAATAATTTTTTTAAAAGATTTATTTATTTATGCATACAAGAGCTGGGGTACAGGCCAGAGTCACAGGAGGAGAGAGGATTCACCAGACAGAGGGGAGAGCAGAACAGGCAGACGGACTGAAACACACTGCCGAGGGCAGCAACAGGCAAGGCTGGAGAGGTCTGCTGCGCCATGTGGGTCCCCTCCCTGGCCGGCCGCAGGGATCGAACTCATGCTGTAGTGGCTGCGGTTTGCTTCATAGTGCAGTGCTTAACCCACTGCACCACCAGGGAGGCCCAAGGGCCATAGATAATTAAACTCAATGTATTTCATCTGTTATTTGTATCCTTCTCTTTTTAAAGGCTTTCAGTGAGCAGCTTTTTACATCTCTTATAAAATAGGTTTATTGATAAACTCAATCTTATTTACTATCCCAGTCAATAGTAGGTACCTCTGATGTTCCTAAATTTAGAATCAAAGTAGCTCATCTACATGCATTCATTCAGGTGGGCTTTGCTCAGTGACGACCTAAGTGGCCCACTTAGCAATAATATTCCACTCAGGCTGAACCCCGTGTTCTTAATACCAAATCTGGTTTATTATTTTGGGCTGGTGGGAAAAATCACTACTGGATGCAACACCTCTAAGCGAGTGTTGGCATTTTTGCCCAGCCTTTACATCTGTCCTCCTTGCTGAGATTGCTGTCCCAAGCTTTTCCCTCTGGATAGTTAAAGTCCCCACATCATCATAATAATGATGTCATTGTTGGTTCCAAATCCCACTGTGTTACCTCTGCCTGTCTGCTGGTGAATGGGTCCCTGGGGTTGCTTTCACCCATGACTCATTCCTGTGACTGTCTCCATTTGTCTGACTTTCAAATTCTGTCTCTTCCAAATTTAAATTCTGTAAGTAAGAGTGGAGATACTGCGAT
This sequence comes from Galemys pyrenaicus, assembly GCA_019455555.1. Taxonomy (NCBI): domain Eukaryota; kingdom Metazoa; phylum Chordata; class Mammalia; order Eulipotyphla; family Talpidae; genus Galemys; species Galemys pyrenaicus. The sequence continues at coordinate 2,228,391 of JAGFMF010012284.1, read as the reverse complement.
TTTTCTAAATAACCCAAAGGGAAGATCTGGCATAATTTATAAGTTCTCCCGACAGCTGACTCAACTTTCACGTACTGCATCTCTGATGGCACTTTGAGGAGTAACTGAAATTGAATAGTGCTTTCATCCAGTCTTCAGATTTCACGGAATAAAGCCCAGATCTACTTATATCTTGTTTGTTTCGTGTTGTGTTTGTGCCCCACTGGGGAAAGCACAAGTGTGGGCTTCATCTGGATGTACTTTCCTCTCACAGAGGAAGTAATTGAATCCCTGACAATAGTCCTGCCTTGGAGGAGTCTCCAATTCAGCTGCTATATTAAACCAGGGTAGTTCTTGGTTCCCTTCTAAGGTAATGTCCCATCTGTTGACTGTGAAGGATGGCAGTGCAAAACTCAGTCATCTGAGGAGAGGATTCAAAGCATTTATAATTCCTCCTATGAATTTGTGAAGATGGTGCTTTTAATTATTATTGTAATCTCTGCAAATACCTTCAGGGTGCAGCAAAGTGTGGGGCTATTATTTGCTCTCTGACCTTGAAGACAGATGCTACTGAGCCAGCTGCAGTTTGCAGCAGAAGCCGTGGCAAGTTAAAGAAGGCTGCTCTTGCAGCTACTGCTGCTCGAGGTGTTGTGGATTCCGCTTGAGGCTGCCTCTTCATGCTTCCCAGCTCCCTGCTCAGCCCCACAGAAGCCGCTGTGACATTTGACAGACATTTGATAACGTCATTATACGCTCCGGGATTTGGAGCAATTCTATACAAACTTTTCTGGTACCTCTGGGTCAGGAAGCTTGCATTTGAGAGTGTGAGGTGTGTCTGCAATAATTTAGAGGTGAGGGGAAAGCATGCTAAGAACCAGTGTCACATGGTGGGCACAAATCTGGCAGACATTTGTACAAAGCTTTATGTAAACATTAGGGATCCTATAAAATGTGGGATAGTGGAATGTGGGTGAATGAAAGATTGACTATGTCAATAGACCTTGACCATCCCCCAAGGAAAACTGAGAACATCAATTTTTTTTTTAGAACATCAATTTTGATGTTATTCTGGTAATTCATATAAACTAGGACAGCCATACAAAAGATGTGTTAGGAAAGAGTTAAAAAAATTCTCAACACCTTCCTCTCTACCACTGCAGCCACAAAAAACAAGGGAATAAACACACACACACATACACACACCATACACATTCCTGCAAGGAACCTGTTTTGCAAGTTTTGCTGGTGAAAAGCAGCGCGGCAGTTACTGGAGAGCAGAATGGAAAAGCCTCAGAAGTATCAATTGAAGGTTTTTCAAAACCTAAGTTTTTAAGGTAACTTTATCCTGCAGAGAGAGGCACATGTGCCACTGTAGGTTTTTCTTTAACTGATTAAGTGCATTGTTAGACAGGGAGGGGCAGATTAACGAATGCCTATAATTTTGATCATTGTTTTCTGCAAAACAGCTCATGCTTTGAAAATGAAGCCATCGCTCTTGGCTGAGTTTCTGCCAACAGCACAAATTATACTGTGCAGAGATCCAAAGCCCCTAAGAAGGTTTCATTAATGAACAATTTCAGACGATTGTTTAAGTCTTCGCCTGACAGGTAATGTTGGCATGTAGGCAGGTGGGGTTAGGGTTTCCATGGAGATTTATGATGTCATGCTTGAAAGAGCATGTCAAGACAGCCAATTTAACAAGTAGCTACTCAAAAAGTCCTATAGGCTAGAAGTAGGTTTTATGCAAATGACAAGAGTTTCTCTGGGAAAAACTGCAAAAGAAAACAGTAGAGACATGGAGAGCGGTTTACCTGACAGCTCAGAAGGATGATCCTGGAGTTCATTACAAATGAAAACTTGCAGAAGAAATTAGATTTCCTACTTTAACTGCTGCCTCACCTGTGGAGTCCTGGGTCCAGGTAAATGTTCGTTTTTCCTTTCTTAGGAGTGTCAAAAATTATTTGGAAACATTGAGGTCTGCTTCTCTACATTGTTCTCTTGGCAGGAGGAGCTGAATCAGTAAGCACAGCTTTCCCACACCGAATGTTACTGCTTCAGGGCTGTTTTTCTTTCTTTTTTTTTTTTTTTATTGAATGAACTGAGATTTTTGAACAGAGCTGAAAAAACAAGTGATGCATTATGCATTATGCTGATTATGCCTTGAGAATCAAGCTATAAAAATGCTATAGAGGTTACCACCACAATCCGAGATTTGAGATATATATATATGTATTTGTATTGTTTGTATGTTTGTGGATTATTTCCAGATGTTGGTTGTCCTTTTTTTTTTTAATTCTTAAAACACACCTGAAATTAGGACTGTATATTTCTGTATTTTCAAGTAACAAAATGCCAAAAATAAAACCAATGTAGTATTACAGAAATAGGTTTATGAACTTTGCACTCTTTTTAAACATGTGTCTATATACTTTTTGCACAGAGGCATTTTATGGACTAGGAAAAATAGCCTGTTTGAGATAGCAGAGCTTTTCTGGGCTTTAGGGAAGCAGGACTTCTAAACTCTAAAAAGATAAAGGCTCCCAGGTCTTGGGGGAATTGTTGATAAAGGTAGTTTTAAAACATGCTTTAAAAAGAAAACCTGCTTTGGTGGGTTTTCTGTTTGCTTTAGTTATTGGTGCGATTGAGTAAAGAGCCTTGGCCAGAGATATGGATGTGATAACAGTCACTAAAAGTAGCTGTATCTGCAAAGTTGACTTACAGGGGTTAGTTTGGAAACATCAGGCCTTGATGTGAGTTAGTTAGGTCTACTAGTCTTAAAAGCAATTAGAAAACACATTTAACTTTACACTTTGTATTGTTAAAGCTGAGTTGAGAATAATTCAAAGATACCTATGAAATGAGAATTGGGCTTTCAAAAGCAAAACCATTTAGGAACAAGTGGGCAGACATTAAAATATATTTTAAAGGATCTAACGTGTGAGAATGTGAAGCTCCTGAAATTTGCAGTCAGTTGACAGGAATTAGCGCTGGCACTGATAGTCATATTAGTTTATGTTAGCACAGTTTTCTTGAACAGTTATGTGACAAAGAACTGTGTCCCTAACATCGAATCTCCTGAGTTTTGAGTCCCGGCTTCACCTCTTACTAACTTTTGGAAAGCAAATTCGTGTCTCTAAGCCTCCATAGAGTGGGAGTGATAGTAGCAGCATTGTGTGGATTAAATGACTAAATATATGGAACACGGTTCTTAGAATGCACGTCCCACATGCTGGCCATTGTTTTTATGTGCTGCGTGTATAGCCCTGTGCTTTTCATAAAGCGTTTCCAGGTCTTTTATTTCATCGTATCATTGCAACGGCCCAGTAAGCTTAGAGGGCTTTTTATTTCTACTTTAAAGATACAGAAATTGTGGTTCAGAGATAGTGAAAATAGACAACACAATAAACTAGCCTTCTACAACCTTGCTTTTATTTCTCATTTTAGGGGTATAGAAAAAAATCAATGTGTTCTGGAGCTAGCACCCAGGAGCAACAATTTTAATTAATTAAAATAGACACTACTAAGTGCTTCAAAACTGCCAGGATACTCTTGTTTTTACATTGATCATGTCTGTGACACGTTTTCCGAGACAGGCCACAGAAGTGGTATTAATTTACTTTTTAATTGGCACCTACTGATAGGCGCTCAAGTCACATCACAGACTTAAACTTTGAAATCTTACCTGCCTCCAATGTTCCCTGCCCCTTCAAGAAGAGTCAGGTTTTGCTGTTACTGGTCTCCTGAGCAGGAAACCAAGTCACCAAAGGGCTGTGGGAATCGCCACAGGGAGCTGGACATACTTTCACCCCTTTTGTATTCTAGACCTTGGCACCTCCCTCCCTTGTCTACATCCAGAGGACACAGCCTGTAATTATATTCTGCATCCATTGTATGTAAGATACAAATAGGTTTTTCACTGTGTTATTTTTAGCAGCAGAACTTCTAGTCAGGGAGAACACTGGTTCCAGGGTTTTCCTAATGAGTTTTCCAAGTTTTCCATGCGACTCCTCAGAATTGTTCAGGTTCCTCACTCCTGGGAGAAGGCTCATCCAGTGGGGCTGTAAAGACATTCAGATCTCTGAGCCTCTGAGGCGGGACTTGTGTTCCAGATAATATGTAAGTTGATTATGTGTGGTCATATGAATGACATCAGGCTGCGGTGTGAGCTCCACTTCCCAGCACTGGTCTGGGGAGGGCGGGGTGGGGGTGGTGGTGGCGGTGGAACTGGTTATCTCAAGGGCAGATCTATGAGTCCGGAAGCAAATATTTATTTCATTCAAGGTTTCAATTCAAAATATGAACCACACAGCAGCAAGTTTAAAGTAGAAAAGAGTCGTGAAATCCAATAGCTAGAGGGTGTCGAAATTCCAAATAGGATCAGAATCACTAGTAAATATTCTTACACATTTTGTTTTAACCCACAGACACTGTTTTAGAAGTTCATTAGAGCTTTTTATTACACTTCATTGTTGTTTGGAATTATCTGATGATTAATAACTAGTGATTGCATCTAGAAGTATGCTTTACATCTCGCAGGGTTTAGTAAAGTCTGTTGAGTCAGAAAGACCGTGCACTTGGTGATTCAGGATCCGGCTGCCTGGCCCCTCCCAGTCTTACCTCCTTTTGTTAATGGGAGCCCCAGTTTTCCGTCAGAGAATATCCATAGGTCTTTTCACAATTTATAGCATCCCGATTGTAAAAACTTTTAAAGAATGGTATAAGGGAGGCTTGACTATATGTTTCTCTTTTAAAATTTTTTAAAATTTCCTTAAACATCATTTCTTCAGAAAGCACTGACTGACACCTCCCTGTTCAGGAAAAAGAGTAGCACTTCCTGGGTCAGACTTTGGGGGCGGTAGAGAGCGAAGCAGGCTGTTGAGTGAGAGGAAGCTCTTTCTAGAAGCTATTTATATCTCAGGCCCAAGTCATTTTATTAGTCAATTAAGTTTATCAGAAACACTCCTGTGTGTTTCCGAGTCCTAGTGAAGATTAGTTTGCACAAATCTATTTATTTACAAAAAAGGTCATCCTGGAAAATGGTGCCATCCCAGATGAAGGTGCTTTCTGTAGAGCTGTGTGGTCTCTGAGGGATGAGCAGGTGGCGGTGGTGGTGAGGGCTGGGAGTGCTTTTCTCTGAGCCATCAGACTTCCCTCTAGCTTTTCTTTGCTCAACTTTGTCATCTTAAGCACATCATAACTTAATTTAGTGAAAGCTAAAATTCCTCAGGGAACAAGAGTTTGGGATCTGTTTTTATGATGAATCACAAAGCATCAAGACCAGACTGCACAGGAATATTGGCCATTCATATTTCAGGTTGGATTTTCCTCTCAGGTTCTACCAGTATCCGCTACCGTCTGGTAGATGTCCTAGTTTTGTGCTTAACATGTAACTATCAGTGAAAGAAAATAAGGGAGCCAAGGATTTTTGTTTTCCTTTTTTCAGGAGATTAATCTCAACGTCTGAGGATTCTGAGGTTACTAAACCTGCCATCCCCTATAAAACCTTTAAAAGCACATGTCCTCCTTGGTTTGTGGTGAGGGTCATATGTGCTATGCTAGAGAGTGCAATTCAGGGAAACCTTAGGTGGGAGGGAGCAGCGAGGGATGAAGGATGCAGACTGGGGTGAGCTTTAGCCTAATGACAGAAAGTTCTGCTGCGTTTGCATCCAGCCAGCAGATTTACAGACAGCAGAATTTTGAAATACCAGTATGAAATCAGAACAAGTGTAAAATATCACACATCAGAAGAATCCTCCTTTAGCAAATTTACAGAAAAGAATGTTAAAGCTGAACTTATGTGATGTATGAGTACATTCAGGCCAAGTAAAGGCAGGTGAGAAATTTGTGGCCTCTTACAAGGATTCTAGACTGTAGCTTCGCTTCACATCCATGCGCCACTGTAGACTCTTACCCTCCATTCTTATCCTCTTGCTCATGATTATGCAGTGGGTATGATAATGGGGGGTGCCCCCCAGTGGTTTTACTGGCTAGTAGGTACAGCTGATCTCATTGAACTCCATCCTCCTTAAAACTGAGTGTTCCCCTGCTCCTTTCCCTTGCCCTGCACTTTGTTCTTCTCTATTAAGAGAGCAAAGATCCTACCCAAGAAATGTAGCTTTGTTGGTTCCAAGGGGTAGCACTGTAAATTTCTCAGGGAGCACTTTCTTTCTTTTTTTTTTTTTCCAGAGATTTATTTATTTATGCATACCAGCACTGGAGTACAGGCCAGAGTCGTGGGAGGTGAGAGGATCCACCAGAGACAGAGTGGGGAGCAGAACAGGCAGACTGACCGAAACACACTGCTGAGGGGAATAGGGGGCAAGGCAGGAGAGGTCTGCTGCGCCATGTGGATCCCCTCCCTGGCCGGCAGCAGGGATCGAACTCATGCTTCATTGGCTGCTTTGGCTTCATAGTGCGTTGCTTAACCCACACCACCAGGGAGGCCCAGAAAGCACTTTCTTTCGTCTTCACTAGCTATTCAGAAGCAAAGCAGGCGGCTTTCGTCCACTTTCTGGGATGACTAGAAAAGCAGTCAGAGGGACCCTTGGTCATTTTCAGATGACCATTCAGATGTTAAGAACACTTGTAAACACTCAAGGAGCTTAATCTCACGGTGATGTCATGTCACCAAGTCACATTTTCACAATAGTCCCTAGGAAGGCCTGTGTTCCACAGCCAGCATGTAGCCTGATCTTCTAGTGGGACAGTTGTTCATGTCTGTGTGAATTTTGCACAAGGATGGTGAGTTGCATGCAACCTTCATCCCTAACTAACTATTTGAATCCTTTTTCAGAGTAAGTTTGATGACTGCAGAAGAAAGCAATTGCATCATACAGGATGGTTTTCAGTCTCTGTGGAGAGTTAGTTGCCTGTGTGTCTGCGTGTTTATGACAGTGAGAATAGCCCAGCCACTGATTTAAAACTATTCTCTCATCAGAGCAATTATAATAATGACCCCATAATGTATTACCTTGACCCTTTAATTGCTGTTTCGATAGCTGCTTTTTTCTCTCCCTGTTATAAACAGCTCTGCAGTGACCTTCTGTTCGTCTGTGCATGTGTCAGCAAAACTGAAAAACAAATTCCTAGATGTTGAGTTACTAGTTTACTACTGTTGTACTTGGATTGCTCATGTTGAAAGGTTTTGCTCAGTGTTCTCTAAAAAAAGGCTTACAGTTTACTCTGCCAATATGTCTGTCTGGGAGTTTATCATAGCACATTCACATAAAACTATTCACTGCAGCCATGACAGGATGTAAAGTGGACTCTGTGCAGGTGTGGACACACAACCGAGTTAGAGCAAAGAATCCACACAAGTTTACAGTGAGCAGGATGGACAGCTCAGTCCTGTTTTGTTTTTACAAGGCTGGACCTTATTTACACGAAAAGGTGTATCCATTTTCTGCATAGTTATCTATACATTAAAAATTTCTAGACTGATGCTTATAAAAGAGAGATGGGTCTAGTAGGCTAGTAAGGATGGAAGTTTTTATTTTTAACTTTTGTACAATTTATATTTTATCATTTGCATGTAATTATTTTTTTTAAAAAAAGATTTATTTATGCATACAAGAACTACAGTACAGGCCAGATAGAGGGGGTAAGAGGACTCACCAGACAGAGTAGGAACAGAACAGGCAGACATACTGAAATGCACTGCTGAGGGGAGCAGCGGGCGAGACAGGAGAGGTCTGCTGCATCATGTGGGTGGTCACCTCCCTGGCCGGGGATCGAACTCATGCTGCAGTGGCTGCGGATAGCTTCCTAGTGCTACGCCTTAACCTCTTGCACCACCAGGGAAGCCCCTGCATATAGTTCTTTAAAATTCAAAAACTAGTTTGCAACAAAAACAGTTGCTCTGGAGCGTAGCCTGTGTTCTTCATGGCAGGCAGCAGTTGCTAAGAGGCTAAGTAAGTGACTTTGCCTCTCACATCAACTCAGAAGCTTATTTGTGCTTTGATGTGATTGTCCCTTGAAGAAAGAAGAAATTCTCTTTCTCTCTTTTTTCCTTTTTTTAGAGGAGCAGACAACTGAAGGCTTTTGTTGTCCTGAAATCTCCCTATACCAGTTCATTCAAGTTTGGACTAAAGGCTTTTTAAACAAATGATGTTTGGGGCACTGAGCATCAGGTGTATTTGGATTAAATATTTTTTAAGCTACTTGAACTTTTCAACAGAAGGAACAAATTCACCCTCCTATTTCAGGCCATCTTTTGACCCATTGTTTAAAACATTCACTTCCAGTTCACATGAAAATACTTCTTAACTAGCGTCACCCCTTGCCAAGTTACTGGGGATTTCTTTGGGGCTTTCATATTGTGTGTAACTATATAACTATGATTCAGTTTCCTAAATGAAAAAAAAGAGAGATGTTTTAATACACAAATTATTTAGATAAGGAACAGATCTTTTTTACGGCAGGGCAAACAAAGATAGAAGGCATCCTGTTAGAGGGTGCCTTTTGAAAAAAAGGAACGACACATTCACTACTCCAGAATTACTAAGAAAGCTTACGCCATTCTGTTAAACTCCAGCTCTTTTCTAATTCAGATGCATAGAATCCATTCAAATTACACATGTAGTAGATTTGATTTCTACATACTCAGGAACACAAGTCTTCGCTGTAAGTACATTTTTCTTCCTTTTCCCTCAAAAGCTACTTTTGAAACTTCGCATTATCCCAGATAGATTCTTTTTCATTTCAGAAATTATCTGAAGTCTGCAGCTAACTGCAAATATTTGTGAAAGAGACCCCATATAAAATAAGCGCCTGCTTAAGTGGTGTTTTGCAAATAAACACATGCTTGACATTAGTTGGGTAATCTAAAAAAATTAATGAGGAATAACTCTGCTTAGAAAAAAAGGGCAGGATAGTGGTTGTGATGTTCAAAACAAGGAAAGCTATAATTTAAGCAATTCCATTAAAGAGAATATAAATACTTCAGCCTGGGGGGATGGTGGCAGGTTACTTCTAAGCCTAACTGAACTTCTATATCATTAAAAAAAATGGACTAAGCTTCCTGTACCATGGGATAAATACAGTATTTTCTTCCACTGGATTTTTAAAGCATACACTCAAGTTTCAAATGCCTTTATGCACCAAGATCATCAGTAAAATAATTTCCCATGGGCATTCAAGCCACTACAAGTACCCCAAGTACTTTTCACAAAATATCTCATGTAATCCACTAAAACCTCTGTAAAGAAATACATATAAGTAAGAAACCAAAGTTCAGAAAAGTCCAGATTCTTGATTCTTTGGGCAACAGTTGGAAGTTTAAACCCAGCAGTGCTGACATAAGCCCAGGGCATTTTCCTGGGATCCCCGAGGTGTTCCCAGTGAAAACTGTTGTTCATTTTTAAAATGATTTATTTATTTATTCATACAATAACTGGGGAGTATGCCAGATGTAGGGGGGTGATTCACCGGAGACAGAGTGGGGAGCAGAACAGGCAGATACAGAAATACACTGCTGAGGGGAGCAGTGAGCGAGGCAGGAGAGGTCTGCTGCACCATGTGGGTCTCCTCCCTGGCCCGGGATCGAACTGTGTTGCAGCAGCTGGTGATGGCTTGAAAGGGCTGAGACTTTAACCCCTGTGCCAGCAGGGAGGCCCAATTTATTGTTCATTTTAGTAGGTTGGACTTCCAAACAGTATAATCACACAGGGAGTGTTTTCTTTTTGCCTCTGGAACTTCACGGTGTAACTCTGAGCTTTTTGACCATATTGTTGTGCCAAAAGGTTAACTTGAAGAACCTGAGGGGGCTGGACCGGGGCCTGGTTTTGCTACTTGTTCACTGTACTCTCCAGAAGGCATGGAGAAGGAGAGAATCAACTTACCTCTGAAGCCGAGCCTGGAGGAGGCTTGTCAGGAATGCATTTATGATGCAACCTCCTCCTTGCCATGCAGGAAAAAAGCCTCTGGTGCTCAGATCCCTCCCTACAGAAAACTGCCTCTAAACCCCTCTTAGAATCCATCACAGAGAAAATGGTTCTTAGAATCTGGTCTACAAAACAGTGTTACTCACGCATTTTGCAGAATAACCCATGAACACATGCTTTCCTGTTGCCAGTGTATTTCTGTGTGATTGCAAAAGTTCTCGCCAGAAGTGAAGGGACAATCTAGGCAACTTTCATAAGGAAATTGCTTATGTAGAATAAATAGAAATCAAAGGATTATGTGAGAAGGGCCCAGCTTCGCCTGAAAGGCCTACAAGAGTGACTTCTAACACACTTTAGTAAGCCACCAACACTATGTAGAATCAGGAGTTTCTCCATAAAAATCAAATTTTTTTACATTACGAGAAGGAAAAGTGAGACGATCAGGAAGCTCTGGGCTCAGATTTCTTTGTTAGCGTTCCCACTAGAACTGCCCCATCGGACGGCACAGGTCCTTGGGGCCACTGTTCTCCGGCTCTCGCTCCCACTCTGTCTCCCTCCCAGCTGCCTCCTGGCCACCATTTTTCTCGGCCTGCTCAGCAAGAGACTGTGATGAAGTGGAAGGAGTCTCCAATGTGTTATTAGGATGATTTACATTCCCGAACTGGCTCTCTTTGTGTGGTCTGGAGCAGGGTCACTTGATCTAAATGGGCTTCTATTTCTGCAGCAGGTGGGTGCTTTGCAGATCAAAGATTAAATGTGATAAGTCCTTAACCCTGTACCCCGGTAAGTAGTAGATGCTCGATATGGGGAAGCAACTACCGTGGATGTATCTTACAAAACATTTTGTGGAAAAGCATCAGTGTCCACAAATTGGGCTCTTAAATATTCAGAGGTTGCTCAAGGTGGGAGGAACTTTGGGACTGCTAAGGAAAACATCCTCCCTAGCTTTAGGGAGAAAGAATCCCAAGCCAGGAGTCCTCAATCACTCACTTACTTGTTACAAGGCAAACAGGTACAGAACCAGTGGCTTTCCACCCACTCTGAGTGTAACTTTGAATATTATGTGAAAGTGCTTTTTGAATTATTAAATGTGAGAATAAGATCAATTCTATTAGCACGAAGATGGCATTGCTACATCTGACGGTTAGGGTTGGAAATAATCAACTGTCATTCACTTATTCAGCACTAACTCTCTAGTTTGGACAGGTCCTGCACTGGGGGCTGGGAATACAGCCTTGGGCAAGACTGAAGAGGTCACTGCCTGCACTGAGCTTAGGCCCCACCAGGGGAAGACAGGAGAAAACAGACAGTGATTGATTCAGACTGAGATGGGCCTTGGGGGAAATAAAGAGTATTACATGAGAAGTCAGTTTTGCAACCAGCTGGATGAAGCATGGTTAACACTATCGTAGGAAGAACAGTAATTTCAGGGACTTTGAGGCAGGGAGAAACTTGCCTATTAAGGACCCAGGTGCCTTGAGAGAAGTAGTTGGGGTTTAATAAACCCTGCCTGATAAGTATGGATTTTATTTTTGTTATGTAAAACAATGTATCTGTCTCTATGTATAAATTTTTATTTTCTAATATCGTCAACATCATTTATTAGGTTTCATATGAAAAATTTAGACTTGAAAAGACCTTTTTTTTAAAGATTTATTTATTTATGCATACAAGCACCTGGGTACAGGCCAGAGGTGTGTGGGGGGTCGGTGAGAGGATTCACCACAGAGAGCCGGGAGCAGAACAGGCAGATCAACCAAAGTCCACTGCTGAGGGGAGCAGCGGGCACAGCAGGAGAGGTCTGCCTTGCCATGTGGGTCTCCCCCCTGGCCAGAGGCAGGGATCGAACTCATGCTGCAGTGGCTGCAGTTTGCTTCATAGTGTGTTGCTTAACCCACTGTGCCACCAGGGAGGCCCAAGACCTTTTTTTTAAGGAAAAATGTTTTTTTAATTTTTTACTGAAGTAACATTAGTTTCCAGCTATACATGGGTTTCAGGTGTTCAGTGGCACAGGTCAGCTGTGTGTGCCATGTCATGATCTCCACCAAAAGTCCAGTTTTCATCCATCACCATTTATTTGATTTATTTTACCTGTCTCATTCCTCTTCCCCTCTGGTAACCACCGTTCTGTTGTCAGGATCTAAAGCTTGGTTTTCGTTTTGTTTCTTTATTTCCTACCTATGAGGAAAACCATGCAGTATTTTGTCTTTCTCAGTGAAAAAGATTTTTTTTTTGTTTTGTTTTGTTTTTTAATTTTGTTTATGTATGCATGCAAGAACTGGGATGTAAGTCAGAGATGGGGGCCTGGGGGTGAGAGAATTCACCAGAAACAGAGTAGGGAGCACAACAGGTGGATTGACTGAAATACACTGCTGAGGGGAGCAGGAGGCAAGACAGGAGAGGTCTGCTGTGCCATGTGGGTCAGCTTCCTGGCTGGGGATCAAACTCATGCCACAGCGACTGGCCATAGCTTGATGGCGCTGAGACTTTAACCCCTCCACCACCAGTGAGGCCCTAAATACATTCTTTTATGGAGTAACATGTATCGCTTTTAAATTTGAAACTGCACATGAATATTAACTCTTTGCAAGTGTGTTGATGAACTTTAGTGAGGTGGCTCCACCCTTCTCTTTTCAATTGGAATTTTCTTTCAGTGCTGTGTGAGCTGAGCCTGTTTGGTCAATATAGATATATGGAAAAGAGGCACATTCTTGCTTATTTTTCACATCCACATCCGGATTTTCGTAAACCCCACCCAGGTTGCATTTGCGTAGCAGTGAAAAACCGGTATTTTCTATCGTGATTCACACTGCAAGCTCAGGGCCTCATTTGTCAGGTGTGCGCCAAGCCAGCCTGCTGGAAGGATGGGCACAGCTGAAGGGGAGTCGACCATGGAGGGGAATGGGCCTGCTGCTCTGGCCCCGGGCAGCTGATTGCTGGTGTCCACTTGCCAGTCTGGACATGGAGCCCTCTGTCTGCTCTCCTGCAGAAGGGCGGAGAAAGGAAGGCGGCTTCCTGAGTTTCTGTTGTCGGGGACCCTGCAGTGCAGCAGACAAGAGCAAGGTACAGAAGGCCTGTGATTCTGGGGCTTGCTGCCCTCCCTGTGTTCTCTCATCTGCTGTGATGCATTCCTGACTACCTGGGCCCCTCACCTGGACGGGGCTGTTGTGGTCTTTCATGGCTGAGTGACAGGCAGAGAGGGTAAGAGGCAGTGTGGTTTCTTTTAAGGCAAATTACGCCTCAGGGCAGGGGACGTTTGCCCACAGCAGTTAAACCTTGTCTTAGGATAATTCATTTGCTCTTCTACACTCTGAAAAATCTCAGTCTCTGTGCAAAGGCAGCAAGTATTTTTTCCTGGATTATACAGAACGTCTCGAGGTAAGGTGTAATCCATTCTACCTTACTGGACATGGCAATAATGAATCTGTGGAACTGTTACTTAGAAAGGCCACATAGTTAGTCCTTGCAGTTAAGAATTTCTCAGAAACCCCACAAATTTGCCTTTTCTTCTACCTTTCCCCTTAGTTCTGCCTTAATACTTTGTTTAGGAGTCCTTTTAAACACCCAGAGCTGCTTCTGAACTAGTTGGGATCACCTTTCAAAGTGGAGCAGATGCCTGGCATGCCCCGTCTTGTTCTCTCCGCCATCTCTACTCGCAGGCATGGCTGATGTGCCTCAGAGAGCTGGCAGACAGTAGAAACCTCAACTTTTCTCAGTTCTTGAGAAGCTGACCAACTTTCTCTCCATGAGGAAAAGCTTTTCAGACAGTGAAGGCAACAAGGAAGGAGGTTTTGGCTGATGTCCACGTCAAGAAAAAAGAGGAGTTTCAAAAGTGAAAAACCATGAGACGGGAAGCATTTGATGAGTCTTTGTGTCTGATCTACCATTTCATGTGCCTGACTTCCCACTGCCAGAATTAAGACGTTCAGAAAAGAAGCCTTAAAATAGATCAAGTTTGATGTAGGTATAGAATGGAGGGAAAAAGTAGATTTTCCTGAAGCTATTGAGGCAACTGTAGTTTCAAATAACTTGAATTTTAAATTTTAATTGAAAACAATTGGCAATGTGAGGTGTATGTATCTGTGTGTGTGTGTGTGTTTGAGCATTTTGGTGAGACATTTTAATTCAGATTTCTGTCAGATTAGAGGACTTAAGAGCATTCCATTTTGGAGAAACTCCTGTTTCTACCTGGTTTTCCAGTGGCTTTTTGAAACCATATTTATGGGAAAATGAAAAGGAAGATATCACTTGTTAAAGAAATGGCTAAAAGAAGTGCCAAATTTATTCTTTTTTTTTTTGAAGATTTTATTTATGCATACAAGAACTGGGGTACAGGCCAGAGGTGCAGAGGGCTCAGAGGAGTCACCAGAGACAGAGTGGGGAGCAGAACACGCAGATCTACTAAAACATACCACTGAGGGGAGCAGCGGGCGAGACAGGAGAGGTCTGCTGTACCTTGTGGGTCACTCCCTGGCCAGGGATTGAACTTGTGCTGCAGTGGCTGAGTAGCTTTATAATGCTGAGCCTTACCCCTTTGCACCACCAGGGAGGCCCCCAGACTTAATCTTGAGAGAGATGAGTAGTGGGGCAGGATAGAGGGGATGGGGCAGGAAGCACAGTACCCTGAAACCACAGTCCTCAATCCCTGAGCTGGTCAGACAAGGTCCAACCAGATCTGTCAGGCGTGAGGCAGGGCCATTCCCCTTTCTCATTTCCTTCCTCTCTCTTCAAACCTGAATCATATTGGATTCCCAGTTCCCTCTTGCAGTTCCAAGACCCTTTTATCCTTGAATTATCACTAGGTAAGTCTAGCCTGGACCTGAGAATCAAAGCTAACTCAGATCAAAATTGAACTCTGAGAATTTGAGGATGTGGGCACTGAAAAATACGTGCAGCCAGCCCAAATGACAGATGATGTCACTGAGGCAGGAAAACCTGGGTGAGCTATTTAGAGTCACAATTTAGGGTTTTGAAGAAGAGCGCCCTGCCCAGTCTATGACCTTTCTGGAGAACAGAGGTTATAAATAAGGGCGGGTAACTCAGGAGGCCCTGTGGCTTGGGCACACCCCCTCATAGCTCCCTCAGGCTCATGTTCTGATTTCTCTTATGCTCTGACCTTGTCCAGGCTCCACCTCCCAACTCATCTTCCTGCTCTTCCTTCTGGGGACCACACAAATGGCATAAGAGGGTCTTTCCCAGATGGAATGTTTCCTAGAGCACATGTATCACTCTGTGAAGACCCCTGCTTCTGAGGATCTATTAACAAAGTGTTATATACAGACACATGCTGGACAGGGAAAGCAAGTGATTGTAGGTAAAGGAGAATATTTTACTTGATTATTTATTGTGCTCTCTAAATACAGACACACATGCATGCATGTATACACCATGGGACAGGACATGTGAACTCCTGGCTGCTTTAGGAAATTTGGGGCTCACAGTTGTACTAAATGAAAGGTGGATGTGGAAAGCAAATCTGTGAATGATCCAGGCTAAGATTGGGGGCCTGTGACTCCACGTACAGTAGTCTCCTTTATCTGTGGTTTTCCTTCCAACTTTTCACTTACCCGAGGTTAACAGCAGTGCAAAAATATTTTGAGTGGGAGCGATAGCAAGCAACCAAGGCCATATTTACATAAGTTATTACAGGGTGTTACTACAGTTTTTGTTTTATTATATTAGTTGTTGTCTGACTCTCTTACTGTGTCTAATGTATAAATAAAACTTTATCATAGGTATATGTGTATAGGAAAATATATAGTATATATCGAGTTTGCTACTGGCCCATGGTTTCAGGTCTCCACTGAGGGGGTCTTAGAATTTATGCCCTACAGATGGCAGGGGCACCATTGGGGCTCAGGAAGCTAAGCTTTATTGTGACTAAGCTAGAGCCAGCCCAGGGTGCAAATAGCTCAGAAACAATCCCTGTCATCTAAGGGCTTACATTTTAATGAGCCTGGAGATGCCTATCAGCATTGTGTCATCAGGAAGGTGATAGCTTTTCTAGCAGTCCACTTTCCCCTTAAAGCTCAGGGCTCAGAGGCAGCTCTTAAAAGATGAACCTCTGTCTGATTCTAGCAAATGCACATGGGTGGGGTGTGGGAGGGAGTTATGCTGCTGCCGCCCTGCTCACCTGAGATGGGATTTCAGCCAAAGTCAGTAATCAAGGGACTGTGTTTGCAGGGGACTCTTGGTATCTTTTTTAAAAACAGAGAGATGTGTCTGAGTATCTGTATTTGTGACCATTTCTTTCAGCAGGAAAGTGAGAATACAGAATTCTTACAAATTAAATGTTGATGGTTTCTCATAGTCTTTCCTAACTAACAGCTTGCTTGCTAGATCACATAGAATTATCCTAATAGAAACTTTATTAAACTATTTGGTGCTACATAAGGGTCCTACGTGGGGGTCCCTTCTGGAAAATTCTGTAGTCTGGAACTGAGTTCTGTGTTTCTTCCATTTCCTCCCTCTGGGAGCCTGAGCACCCTGAAGATGCCAGACTCACAAGGTAGCTTGGTGATGGCCCCATGTTGGAGTCCCACCTCTCTCTCCAACCAGCCTGTAGAGGTCCCACTCCCAGGCATGAGGTGGAAGATTCTACCTCCACACTTTCTACTCTTCTCCCCCCTTCCTCCCCAGATGGAAAAAGGGGGCTGTGTGAGAGTTTGAAAAGCAAGTGAAAATCTACTTCCTTCCCTGCTCGCCAGGCCCAACCCTTAACACACACACACACCTGGGATTCTTTTTTCTGTGAGACTAGATTTGAAAAGGCCAAGTAATTCCGTCAGTATTTTGGCTCAGTTGCTCAAAGAGCTCAGGTGTCCAAATATGAAATTTTCCCATGGCTTTAAAATTCACTCCTGCCTGTCTGTCTCCAGTAGGAAACCAAGGGGCTTTCTCTGGGTTTGTTTTTCTCACCCTGTAAAGAAAACACAAAGGCTTAGGTCTTGTTGTAAAGGCCCAAGGAGGAAGGAAAGATAATTAAATCAAAGTACACTCAGTGTAGAATCCTAAGCCTACACTTCATCTGTGTGAGGGGCCAGCTAGAAAAATGAAGCGGAGTCAGATCTCTTTGAAGGATTAGGGAGGGGTGCAAAAATTAAGCCACATCCTTTCCTCTCTGTCCCTTGGAAAGAGGTTCTAAGAGAAGTTAAGAAAACTCTGACAAGAGACACCTTGAAAAACAAAGACAAAGAGTTGGTTAAGCCCAGTTATAATCATAGGTGTTGCAGTAGATATTCAAATTATGTAGTCATTATACACAAGTTTATTTTAAAAGACAATTTAGATATATGCAAATAATTAACATCTTTATCTAAAATACAAACTATTCTCTAGACCAGATAGACATTGGGAAATACTGCAATGTTACAATTCAGTCTTGCCTCACCAATGGTTTGGTGACTGAATGTTTCATTTCTTCTGTGGACTGGGAACTGGGATGAGGAAGGTGAAGTCTAATAGCCCCATAGCATTGGAGGTGGAGGGTCAATTGTTTCTTCAGAAAAGAAACCTAGTTTCAGAGCTATATGAGCAACAGTTTAATGTTTATTCTGAGTGGTGCTTCTCAACACCAGAGAAAGTGTGTATCAGTGCATCTGGCTTGTGTGTGTGGTGTGTGTGTATGTCTGTCTGTCTGTCTGTCTCCCTCAAGTAACTGTTTGTTGCTATAAAAGTTTATCTTCTAAACTGGTTGTATGGAATTTGGCACCCACCTTCCAAATAGCCTTACACAATCTGCAATTTAGCTGACCTTTAATCTGCAATTTAGCTGACCTTTTGAGCTCAGATCTTTCTGTTGTTTCAATGGAAAGTGGATTCTGGATTCTAATTCTATATTCAGGACTTATTGAGTTCTGGAAGGTAGGGGTATTATTGAGAGGGAGCATATTTGTCAATAGAAGCTTTAATAGTGGAGACTAATAAGAAGGAACACATTTCTTCGTGCTCTAGGTGGAGAGGTTATATAACCAGAGTCTTTCTGGGATGTCTGACAGTATGGGAAAAAACTTCTGTACTGGTTGGTCTCTGAGAGGGTTGTATGAGAGGTATAGCAGGCTGAACCTGTACAGAGGGATGGGTGGGGTGAAGAGAGTGGTTGGATTAGCTATGGTGGTATAAGCTAAGTTACTGTAATGGGACCCTGAAGATAGTCTTGGAGCAGCTGATGACCAGGAAGAATTGCAGGGCCTTCTGCCATGCAGATTGCTTGGATGGGACATTTGCCTGAGCTAAACCATGGGAAAAATCTAAATTTAGAAACCTAAACTCTTTCCAGCAATTGAGCCAAGACACAGTAGACAGAATGGCTTGACCTTTGAGAATCCAATTTTTGACATGCAAGGGTACAGTTTCACAAGAGAAAGAACCTCCTCAACTCTTGTGTGTATGGAAAAAATCTTTCATCATACAAAGATCATTGTCATGTGTTGTAAACATGGTCCAGTAGTCAGCTTCAATGTAGTTGTCACAGAGGATTCAGGGAGGCAAAGACAACAAATGATAAAGGAATGGAAAGGTGAAAGGAAAAGGAGTTGTTATTGAAATGAAGGTTGATAGTGAATGAATTTGTTGTCTGGAATTATGCAGAGGATGATTTAGATATCACTTCCCATATTTGTAGAGATCCATACAAAGGAGAAAAAGACATTAAGGCAATATATCGACAATAAATCTGTGAGCGTGGACATGACAAAACATTGGTCTTTGTTACCAACCTGGTAGACTGGTTGACTGTTTTCAAGGCTGGATGATTATCTGTTTTAAAGGGAGTATTTGTGTGGGCTTCTAATTTAAGGGACTAGGGAAAGTGGGAGTTTTCCCTAAAGATAAAATGTAAAGTACTCTTGAATACCTGTAGTACTGTGGATGAGAGTCAAGGTCCACTCATGAAATGCTCCCAATAAGAGGGGTTTTTTGTCTGTATCTCTGAACTTGGGCGGTCTCCAAGGTCATCTGTTCCAGTCATCCTGAGTTTCTGGACTTCACCCAGATTTTGGCACCCTCAATCAACCTCCCTCCCTTCCTCTTTTGCTCTCTCTGTCCTTTCTTCTCCCCTGCACCCATACATAAATACAAACAAGATTAGCACCTATTTATAAATTTTCCAGTTATACTTCCTTAATAAGGATTCACTGCTACTCCTGTTTGTTGGTAGTTATGAGGGAAATGTCCATAAGGAGGTAGCTTGGAACTGAAGATAGGCAAAATGCTGGGCCACTGTGGGAAGCAGAGCAGAGAGACAAAAAAATAAAGACTTGGGTCATTCCATGACTTTAATTCATGTGGGCAATTCTCACCATACCACACTACTGAATTGTTGCCTTCCTGGTTTCAGCCTGTTCCAGGAGATTGTGAATATGATAGCTTACAGAAGGGGTTCTGAAAGTTTGAAACTCTCTTCCTCTCTGTCCCTTCTGCCATGACTGACTCATCTTAACTCTCAAAAAGCATTTTAACCTCTCAATACTTTGTGTTCCCATCAAAGATAACTATTTGTCTCCCATGTGTCTTTGGGAGACTATCCGCTATGCATTAGGTCTTTGGCTTTAAGGAATTATTGCTTTCTTAGGTCTGTTTTGTAACTGACTAGCCTTACCCAATCAAGGAGAGTTATATTTACTGTTCATTTTGTGGGGAGCTTCTAACACTTTTATTATGAGACTAATTTTCTCTCCATTGAGTAACATGTTTTGGGGGAGTACATTTGAGTAACAGCTTTTGTAAAGTAATTATAGATTTAATGCTAAATATACTCTATCAATCATTCACTTTAAATCCATACCAGAAGCACAGCATGATTTTTCTTTTTGGCTCTAAAGCAAATGAGCTAGATAGAAGATATATAATAATGGTCCAAACTGTGTTGGTGTGCTTGAATTCAGTCTTTCTTTGTTTTGTTTTATTTCTGAGACATGGAAAAGGACAGAGAAAAGATGCCTTTTCCAAGGCTCTGCTAGTGAATACATTGTGTATTGGGAAGCAGGTGGGCAAGATGAAACAAAAGCAGACAGGTTCAGATTTTATCAGGTTGACACAGTTGTGTAAGCAGATGAAAGGTAAAGTCTGTGATAATGTGTTGAACTAGTAATACCAGCTTTAGAGTTTAAAAAAAAAAAAAGAAAAGCCATGCACAAAGGGAGTTGCACAGCACATTCCGGGAAATCGTTGAACTGTGGGTGATAATATGTTTCCTTCTTTTCCTTAGAAGATGAGTTTCAGAGGATAGCTAGGATAAGAACTTGTACCTTAAAAAAATATATGGGGGAATTATTTTAAAAGGACAGTAAATCACCTGTCACATTTATTAACATCAAAGTTTTTCTTAATTTATTATGAACTTATAGTAATTTATTATTACTATATTTTGAAGACATTGGCCATGGTCTTCATAATTTACTCAGACTTGAAGACATCATACTTTGACTGTAAGTAATGCTTAAATTGGCTTTACACATGGTTTTGGGTCCGCTAACGTTTTATTCAGGTCAAACAATCATCTTGATGATGATAGTGTGGGCCTCTAGAAAAAAAGGAAGAAATCTTGTATGACTGGTGACTGTCACAGTCATCCTCATGCCAGCACATATGCCTTCATCCCACTACAACATGTCATGGTCCACATTCAGCCTTCCTCTTGGCTTGCTTTCCTAAACTCACAAACCCTGGTCTTTATCCCAAGACAGTGACTAAACAAAGGCCCTTCTTCCTTGAGACAGCTCAGAGTTGTCAGATGAGTGATGAAGGGATGCTGAGCAGCTAGACTTCACTGTCTGTTTCCCGTTGCCATGCCTTTGTCTCTCCTATCTTCATATGACTTTTTGTTTCACTCCCTTTTTCCCTTTTCCTACTTCCCCTTTCTCCTTTCCATTGACATAGAAAAGAGACTGAGTATCTCTTTTGTTTTGAGCACTGTGTTAGGCAGTGAATGTATATCAGTGAAGAAGATAGACAACATTTCCCTCTTCTTTGGGAAATAAAACATTGTCTAATTACAAGGGTGGTGAGTGTTAAGAAAAGATAAGGACTATTTAATGGGAGGGATTGATAGGGAAGTCTGAATAAGTAAAGCCAGAGAGGAAATCAAAGAACTCTAGGATTTATCATTAGTAGAGAGGAAAGAGAAAGTAGTAAAATTTCAAAGGGAAAAGTGCAGAAAGATGCTTTGTTCTATATAGAACACTGGAGGCCACATTATATTCATTTCTAAGTCTGTGCATCTGTGAGAATTGATCATTGCTATTGGTTGTCCAAGTATTTCTTCTTTTCTCTTTATCTGATGCCATTGCTTTTGATCATTGTGAATCGTATCAGCAGCTTCTGTTGATTGGATGACAGAAATTTTTAAAAATCGGTCAGTACACTTTTATAACAGTGATCATGTTACTAGATATAATCGGAGTTGTAAATTTAGAGTAGAAATTTGTCAATTTTTATTAAAATGAGACTCAATTATTTAGAACTTTGTTTCTTATCTCCTCCATAAATATAATTAAATAAAATTTCATTGGGCTTCTGATAAGAGCCAGGGATTCATGTAGCTGAAGGAAACATAACGCTTAACAAAGATCATTTTTGTTCTCAAAGAACTCCAGTCTAATTGCAGACACTCATATTAAATACACATATATGTGCATATTACACACATTTATATAAAACATGCACATATATAAAACATAAAACCAGTGGAATCTGATGGGAAGAAGAGTCAAAGCTTTAGAGAAACCTAGAGGAGCAAAGCATTATCCTTGGGTGAAGGAAAAGGAGGACTTCAGAGAGAGGCAGATATTTGAATTGACCTGAAAAGAATGGTAGATTGTTAATATGGTTTAAAAGGCCTTTTAAAGAGTCAAATTATTTTGTAATTAATGCTTAATGTAAGTAATAATGTTTAAAAGAGCAATAGCACCAGTTGAAGCAAACCTACCTTTTATTCATCTAACATCATACTTGGCATTTATGGGCCTAGAAACAACTTGATATTCTGCTCACACTGTTACATGATTTGCCTAATATTATGCAATAAATGAAGTCTTAAAATTTGAGTGTGGGATGAATTTTCATAAATCAGATTGTATTTCACATTATCTTACATTTAATTAAAGAGATGTTGTGCTTTCTGATTACCCTGTAATTGGCAGTGGTAGCTAATGCTTTAACTCTCTTTTCTTGCCCTTAAGCTGCCTTGTCCAGCCATTACTCAATCATCAGTACACTTAGACTAACAACAAGTTACTAGGGGAGATACTATAAAATAAGCAAAAGATGTTAGAATACAAGGTATTCCATAGTTCATTTGGGTAGAAAAGTCAGATTTTCTACACTGGATTTTCCTAAAACTGGCCAAACTTACAGTCCAAAATATGTCAACAAGCTGTTATACTTGAAATTATTCCTTAACAGGAGGTGTAAAGCTGCACTGTACTTTCCCCCTACCAACTAATTGACTTGCTAGCCTCCTGCTGAGATTTGTCCATTTTTAAAAGGATTGTTTTAAACACTCATCCAACAGCATATCAAAAATTATCCTTCAGCAAAAGCATAAAGACTAATGTTTGCACCTGGGCATCTGGACGTTCAGAGCGCATCACTCTGAAGGTACAATGAGTGGGGTTGTTTTTCTCTCAAAGAAATGTTGCTCTGAGACAAAGACCCCAGGGTATTTCTTCTGCGAAACCCGCCACCACTGAACACAGTTGTAATTCCAGGAAGTTTTATGATACCTCCAGCAAGGTGTAAGCTTTGTGATTTCACCTTTGACCATAAGTGATGCTTAGACTGGTCTTACACATGGTTTAGAGTATTAGAGTGCCAGCCACCAAATAATATGGCGGCCTTATTGTATGTAAAATGCTAAATAAATATCCAATTCTGTGATGCGAAGCCAGTGAGGGGGTCCTCATTTCTTCCATCTCATTATTTGTGGTGGACCCATGCTGAAGTCTGAACAGGCAGAATTCCATAGGAGAGGACTCTGGGGGGTGGATACAGAATTCAAATCATATTGCAGGGTGGGGTTCTAGGTCTAGCCACCTCACTGGCCTAGGCTAGTTGTCTAGCTTAGGGTGAAGATATTGGCAATAGAAAATCTTTAATACTTTGACTTCCAAAAGAAAACAATCCGTTGACTTCTTCTCTCTTAGCAAATCCCATACATTCTGCTGGATTATTCTGAATCGATACCCGGTTTGCTGTTGATGTGAAGGGTAAGTTTGGCCATTGATCACCCTCCTTCTAGCATTGTTACAGTGGCAGGAACTCTGTCCTGGTCAACTCACATTCACCCACTTCCAAGTTCTGATGATGCTCTTCTCTTGTTACAAGTGTGCTGTTAGATAAAACACTTAAAAAACCATCCTTCTAGCATCACAAAGCAGTTCACATGCCATCAAAATAGAGTGCACTGGCACTAGGCTATGCAAATAATGACATCTTTGCTATTTTCATCTTTTTGCCAATTAGCAAGCCTGAAAAACAAAGATGATGAGTTAAGCTACTGCATTTTAAAGTGTAGCTTAGATTTTTCTTTTGATGATACTCAAGAGTAATCCTAGCTTGTGCCTCCACTTCCATTTTAAAGTAATAGTTCTTTGAACTACAAACCGCAACATACAGTTCTCTATTTATTCTGCTGAAGGGAAGCGGGTGAAGAGTGCCAGATTTCTATGAGAATTACAGGGTTTTCAAATCATCATTGAGAAAATTACTGAGGTTCAGTGTCATTGGAAAAAACATTTCTTAATTTGCCTGTAATTTTTCCTTTAATTGGTAGTTCAGTTCCACTTCCAAAGCACTTTTGAAGTTTTCTTTTCCAATTTGGCATCAAAATTATAATAGGGAAAAAACCATTTAATTTTAGGATTATTTTCTGTTTGATTGAGAGAAAACATATTCTAAATGTGAAAATAGTAACACATTTTTGGGTAAGAAACTAGAAACACTGAACATTGTAATCACTTCCCTGAAAATGAAATTTAGTCGCTGTAGGTGTTGGGGAAATCTTAAAATAATCAACTGAATCTAGATTGAGAAGCCAGATCATGGGTGTTTACTTCAGTTCGAACAATAACCATCTCGTTAGTTAATGCTTACATGTTACTAAGGGAAAAGTGGCTAGAGATAATAAAATCATACAAATAGCCTTTAACTAATGTCTCCCCTGTGTACAACTCAGTCTTAATATTTGTATTTCTTGGACCCCTCTTCACATGATTTTCACTTAAAAGTATGACCTGGTTTCATACAAGTTGTACTAGTGCAAAGCTCATTTCCCTTTTAGACTGGTCAAAGAAGCCCCGAGAAACCAAGGCCTTTGGGATGTTCACAAGAGTGAGAAACATGGCACGAGGACTTTGGGTGGGGAGGCCACCTGGCATTCTGCTTCCGAAGCACTTTTGAAGTTTTCTTTTCCAATTTGGCATCAAAATTATAATAGGGAAAAAGCCATTTAATTTTAGGATTATTTTCTGTTTGATTGAGAGGAAACATCTTCGCAATGACAACAGCATGCCCTTCAGGCCCCTGGCCCTTCTGTCCACATGAGCAGGGTCCCCCTCTAAAAACAGATGGCACTGTATAAGTAAGGGGGAACCCTCAGGAAAGTCACTAGTTCCTTTGGATTGCAGTGATGCTCACAACAGAGGAATTTGGTGATCAGAGTCCCAGAATAGAAAACAGGGGGCTCTGGTCAGCCTCGTCCTTTTTCTGACTCGATGTGTGACCTTGGACGTTTACCTTTTTTTTAAAGATTTATTTATTGGGCCTCCCTGGTGGCACAGTGGGCTAAGCGATGCACTATGAGGCAAAGCGCAGCCACTACAGCATGAGTTCGATCCCTGCCGCCGGCCAGGGGGGGACCCACATGGCGCAGCAGACCTCTCCTGCTCCCCTCAGCAGTGTACTTCTGTTGATCTGCCTGTTCTGCTCCCCGCTCTTTCTGTGGTGAATCCTCTCACGCCCCACACCTCTGGTCCGTACCCCAGTTCTTGTATGCATAGATGAATAAATCTTTTAAAAAAAAACAAAAACAAAAAAAGATTTATATTTATTTATGCATACAAGAACTGAGGTACAGACAGAACAGGCAGATTGAAACACACTGCTGAGAGGAGCAGCGGGCGAGACAGGAGAGGTCTGCTGCGCCATGTGGGTCAGTCTCCTTCCTGAGCAGAGATCGAACTTGTGCTGCAGTGGCTGCTGACAGCTTCATAGTACTGTAATTTAACCTCTTGTGCCACCAGGGAGGGCCCAATTTTTAAATTTTTTGATGTCAGTAATCTTATCTATTTGAAAAAAAGTTCAAGTTGCACACATGATGAAAGAATGTCTGAGGTTTCTTTCAACTCTGAAATTTCTTCTGTGATGGACTCTTTGAGAGAAATACAAATTCCTGAAGACACACTGTGTATGGCGCGCTCCCTTCACCAAACCACTCTGTCATTGTTGAGAATCACACTGAGGTTACCTGTCCAATTCAATGTACAGCCACAAGATTTGGCCACTTTCTGCCACACTGATAGATGTTCCAGTAGGAATAGATATTTCCCAGTAATTGTCTTTGAAATACTTTGCTTTCTTTCAAGGTAGCAATTAATAAAGATTCTGGAATTTCAGTAAAGATGTATTCACACACTGTTCAGTAATTCCTGTGAAATAAATCATATTGAAATTTTTTTTAAATTTTATGAGTTATCTGCCTGAAGGAAAAATTCATAACTTTCTTTTTCTTCTAAATGCATATTAGAATAAAGTCTTCTTTGAAAAGTCTTAATAAAAAGAACAAACATGGGAATAGCATCCACCCTAATTCTTTTTCTTGTCTCTGGGCACTGAGAATGAAGTCTCTTGACTGCCTGAGGAATGTCAGGGCACCCCTAGTGTGTAAAAGTCTAGTCCCGTCTACCCCTTATACAATTGGTCTGTTGACTATTTATGGAGCACTGCTTAAGGGAAGAAAAAGTATTGAAAGCTATTTAATTTTCTGTGAGTTATTTTAGTCACACTAAATATATAAAAGAAAGAAGCTGACATTCTCAATGTGAGATGACTCTTTATTTTGCCCAACTCAGGGGAAAAGAATGTAGGAATTATGTTCAGAGACTGATAGTGCTCCCTGTGGTTACTATCAAGAGATTGGACTCTTATTAACTTTGGCAAAGTGTGAACAGGGAAGAACACTAGAAAAATAAACATCAAATTAAGCATTACTCTTTTCTTCATTCCCCTTCCTCTCGAGGCATTCTTAGAGGGTTCATGCTAGTCATTAACAGTTGTCTTTGAAGCAAAATATACCGTTGCAACTTTAACTCACGGTTATTTTTAAGTTCTCTCTTTTGGAATACTTGAAGCAAATGATACGGTTGTATATCTCACATTCAGCTGGCAGTGCAGCACAATGGGGATCCCACGAAAGGCCCTTTTCTCCTCTCCCCATGCACTGATCCCACACCACAACCTTCATTAGACCCCAGGCTAATTTCGAGGGGAACTTGGGGCATCCTTTCCCCCCTTAGTTCAAGAACATATTCATAAACATAAAATATTCCCAAACATAAAAATATAAGATTGGCGCCCAACCGAGCAGATAGTAAGTGCTGTGACTTTTCCAATATGGTACCAGTGAATAAAATACATAATTTGTACCAAAAAACAACTGAAATCCCACAAACAATGAGGTAATTATTTGATTTCCAGTATTACCAGAGTAATTCTAATAATGTTATACATACCTGATACTGTGTAGGTAACCAGAAACTTTTTGAGTCAGAGGAATATCTGAGGTGGCTGATGTTTATGTTTATTCCAGTGTACTGGATAATTTAGGGCAATGACAAATGCTTTCTAAGACTTGGCAAAAAGAAATCCAATTAATGCCTTCAAACACTTGAAAATATATTTTACAAAATGGTACCCAAATCAGACAAAAGTAAATGGTAAATGGTTTCAAAGGTGTTAATACTGTGTTCAATAGCTTTTACTTAGTCTGTAGTAAAAGGATTTGTCCAATTTTATTCCAACTACTAGTTGCTGAAATTTAGCTTTCTCTAAAAAGTAAGTCTTGGAGAGCAGCGGCAGTATAACACAGACTAACCACACTGCTCCTGAATTGAAGCAGCGGCCTAACACTTCACATTGCATTAAGTGAAGATCAGCTTTGCAAGTGAGCACATGCTCATCTCAATTTGCAGAGATTGGAGATCTTGACATCTCAACTCTCCAATAAATATAGATAGCACACCCATGAAATCCTCATTTTGAAGAAGTCCATTTTGTAGATGGTTGAGATATATGACATTTTTTTTTTTTAAAGATTTATTTATTTATGCATACAAGCACTGGGGTACAGGCCAGAAGTGTGGGGGGTGAGAGGACTCACCAGAGACAGAGCGGGGAGCAGAACAGGCAGATCAATGAAAGTACACTGCTGAGGGGAGCAGCGGGCAAGGCAGGAGAGGTCTGCTGTGCCATGTGGGTCCCCTCCCTGGCCGGCAGCAGGGATCGAACTTGTGCTGCAGTGGCTGCAGTTTGCTTCATAGTGCGTTGCTTAACCCACTGCGCCACCAGGGAGGCCCCATATGACTTTTTTTTTAAGATTTATTTATTTATGTATGCAAGAGCTGGGGTATAGGCCAGAGGCATGGGAGATGAGAGGAGACACCAGAGCAGGGAGCAGAATAGAAAGATTGACTGAAGTACACTGCTGAGGGGAGCAGTGGGTGAGACAGGAGAGGTCTGCTGTGCCATGTGGGTCTGCAAATGGCTGTGGATCAAACTCTCACTGCTGCACCGCATATGCTTCACAGTGCAACACTCAACCGGCTACGCCACCAGGGAGGCCCCGATATGTGACATCTTTTTAAGGTTAAAACATATATTGTGTTTAGGACTTAAAATAATTATGTCTAATTTCTTTTTTTTTTTTAAAGATTTTATTTATTTATGCCTACAAGAGCTGGGGTACAGGCCAGAGTCCAGGGAGGTGAGAGGATTCACCAGAGACAGAGTCGGGAATAGAACAGGCAGACTGACTGAAACACACTGCTGAGGGGAGCAGCGGGCGAGGCAGGAGAGGTCTGCTGTGCCATGTGGGTCCCCTCTCTGGCCAGCAGGGATTGAACTCGTGCTGCAGTGGCTGCAGTTTGCTTCACAGTGCATTGCTTAACCCACTGCATCACTAGGGAGACCCACTATGTCTAATTTCTAATAAAACATCAGAGTGGCACATACATACTATGATAGCCGCTGCCATGTTCACAGCAATCCCACTGATCAGAAATTGTTAAATTCTTGAACCTGAAAAAAAAAAGCAAAGATAAGAAGTTGCTGCATCTAAATTTCCTCAGCTGTTTCCTACAAGTCTTATTTGCTTGTTTATGACTTTTTTACTGTGGTTTGAAAACACATTTGATTCCCGTTATTCACAGTCCTGTGCTTTGAAGTCGTTACCAGACTGCCTATGTGAGTACTGAATTTGTTAGTAAATACTGAATTTCCCGGGAGAAATGCAGTGTTAGGTTCTTGTGAGCCTCTGGTCACAACATTTCTGTCAACCAGTCAACACAAAGCCTTGCTCTCTGTGTTTCTGTTGAAAAACACCTTATGTGTTATGTGTTGCTGACTCATTAACATTGAGCTCCTGGCCATTAGCACTGTTACCTCTTGCCTGAAGGAAGTTTATCTAACACAGATACTGTTCCGAAAGCACATCTCAACATTATTGTGCTTAGGTACACCAGACAGCACTTCAGCAAACTTGAGGGTCATTTTAAATAGTGAAATCACCAATCTAAGGGGGGGAAGGGGCGGGAAAGTGGCATTAAATAGCCTGTGACAAGACCTCTTCACAGTGTGAGAGCTGACATAAAAAGGCAGCCTGTCGCCAGTAGCTCATGGTAGCTCGAATGAGCTCATCAGGCAACTCAAATTGTTTGCTGCCCTGTACATGTCAGCAAATGACTAGGAAAGTGCTGAGAATATTTATTCAGGGGCTGCAAATAATTTTAGCAAGTACCTGAGTTTGAACGTATAAAGTATGTGAATAATAGGTTTCAATTGTGTAGTGATACTGCAGCATCCAGTAATTTTCCTCCATTACATCTTTGCTTAAGATGCAGGTGAGTTGATGGCTACTGACTTCGTTGTCTTTTAGCATCAACGTGATGTCGTTCATGATAGAATTTTCCAATGTAGTGTCTACCCACTCTTGCAGGGCGGCGGCGTAGACTACAGCAGGAAGCCTGACTGTCATTGCCTGTTTGTTGGCTTTTTGAGTTTCTTTTCTAACCAGTCCTTCCAGAGTCAATTCCCCATGAACTCCTGAATGCCGGAGGGAGGCTGCCCCGGTGCTGGCCACTTCTGTCCAGGACTTCTCAGAATGTGGAAGAGAAGTTGAATTTAATTCATAAACACAACAGTTTGGGCACTGTTGCTTTTGCTCTTATTTAGTGAAACTGTGATTGAACTGGGCTTCAAGGTCATTGGAGTCATTGGAATATAAACTGTTTCAGTTTATATAATTTTACATGTTGTTATCCCAATAATGGGATAGATGTCCTTTGTCCATTGTACATCTTATTGATGCCATTGAACAGAATAGAGACACAGAGGGAATTATGTGCCTTTTTGACTTTGATGTCCTTTGAAGAAGGAAGACTGTTAAGAAATGTAAAATACAAAATGACTTACAAGTTCATGTAGTTCTAGATGGATTGAGAATCTCCTTTATCACTCCTAAGATACCTCCTAATAAGAATTCTGTAGAAATCTGAATTTGAGTTTTTCAAAATGTTTTTAGCCTATTCAAAAGTTTTCTCCTTTTCAACTCACAGCCCTAGTTTTGAAGATGGTATGTTTTTGCTTTGTTAAACTCTAACCTAATTAAAAGTGGTAACTTTTCAAATACAGGCTATGCCATCTCTCACATTGGATTTGTTACTTCCAGAAGATGACCTTTTCTAGATTTTTGAATTTACTTTCAACAATTCAGCTGTTTTTGAGCTGGAGCCTAACATGGTTCCTACCATGCAGTTCTGTAGTTGGTCTTTCTTCTAGAGGAAAGCTTTGTGAGCAGAGTTTGGGGGGGATGCTAGCTTTGGGGGGAAGGACAGCAAGCCTATCTGCTGGTCTTTCCTATGTCATCTCTCTGACTCACCCTCACTCCAGAGAGAAAGAGCCATGGGCAGCAGTAATCATGCCGGCCACCAATCAGCCTGGAGTCCATGTCCCCTGCAGTAAAGCAGCACAAGCTCGCTTTCACTGCGTTGCCTGTGAATGGCAGCTGCACAGATTGTGCCTTTTGTCCTGTTCATGTATGATCTCGGCAGCTCAAGGACACTGGCATGGGCAAGATGTTTTAAAACATGATCATGCCATCTCCAAGGGCCTGTGAGCAAATAGTGAAAAGAGGGTGCTAGTGGTCTACTTTGGGAAGATCTCCCAAAGAGAAGAAAGCATTATGGGAAACAGTCAAGTCACAGTGGGGGTACAAAAGGTTAGCCTAACTACTGGCTTCTGGAAAGTCTTCATTTTTGAAGGTCTGTCAGGTAAAAGATGGATTAGAATTACTCCGTGGGGCCCAACGTATAGAACTCTGGTCATTGTATACCAGCCACAGAGGGAGGTGGTGTTTTCAGTGAGATAAGCAGGAATTTTTGAAGCTGCACAGACCTGATATTCAATTCACCTATGAACTGTATGACTTAGAGCTATTTAATCCCACTGACCTTCATCTGTAAAATGTCCAAAAATAATACAGAGCTTCCAGAGTTGTGTGGATAAGAGATAATCTACTCAAAGGATCTGGCAGGTTGCAACCATGCACTGGGCATTCAGTGCATGGCAGCTTATTTTAGTTTCATTCATCCATTTAGCGAATGTATTGGTGCTGACTCTGGCCTGGTACTTTGTGAGGCACTAGGTGAGACCACAAAAATGACAGACAGTTTTCTTATAATCTAGTTCTTATAATCTAGTGGGGTCATGATATAAACAGATTGTTCAAATAGACTGTGAGAAATGCCACTATAAAGGAAGCTGGTGACATGCAAAAACATGGAACTTGTGGGAATAGCAAACATTTCCACAAGGAAGAAACATGTCTCTTGAGCTGTGACAGATGTGTTGGCCAGGCAAGGAGGAGGTGGCCTGGCTTCCAGGCACACAGAGGAGCATAAAGAATGACCTGGAGGGGACAGAGCATATTTTAGTGGGACTGAAAACAGTTCAAGCCCCCTGACCACAGGCATAGGTATGTGTCAGATGTTAGGGCATGCTTGGGAGGGAGAGGATGAACAGAGTCAAGATATCAAATCAAACAGTCTAGATTTTTTCTTAAGAGTAACAGAGAGCCATTGTAGGGTTTATGGCACAGATTTGCTTTTAGAAAGACCACTGGCTGCAGGTTAGATGTTGGATGGGAATTGAAAGTAGGGATACAGTTGTAAGACAGCAGGTAGGGACACTTGATAGCAGGTTGTTTTAGTAGTTCATGCAAGAGAAGAGGAGAGCCTGATTCAAGGTAGAGACAGCAACAGGGATGATATAGAGAAGCTCCATCATCAAGTCAATGTGTGTTAAAGAGCAGAAATCAATGATCTGAAAAATGGAGGAGAAGGAAGAAGATAGAAGAATCAAGGGTGACTCTTCAGTTTGGGGCATGGATTTCAGTGTGGTTGATGGTGTCTTTCACAAGATGAGGGAGCCATTTGAGAGGTTAACATGGATATGGAGTTTGGTTTTAGCAAATGTGTTTGGGACTGCATTGGATATTTAAGGGGAGCTGCCCATTAGACAGTGAACACAGAAGAGAGGTGCGAACAAGAGGTGATTGATTTGAAATTCATCTGAAGCCCAGGACGTGGAGGGAATGGCCAATGTGGGTGGGCAGAACAGGAAGATGAGCATCTAAAACGCATTCTATACAGTGGTGCCCAACAGGAAAAGTTGGATGTTTTCTTGGAAACCCTTTGTATTTTACCAACTGTGATTACTTCTATCAATCAGTTATTAAAGATCAACAGAAAAATAGAGGGGTTGTTTTAATTTATATTTTTCATTGGCTAATAACAAAGCTATTTAAATAAAGCTAATTTAACAAGTTTAGAAAAGTGATAAGTACTTTATAGAGACAAAATAGTCTGAGAAAGTAACTCAAAGGAAATCATTTATGTAGATCAAGTCCTAGTGATAACAAAGTTGATGTCTAACTGATGAACTTGCAATTAAATATTGTTTTCTAGGGGATTATGGAACTTACTGCTCAGGATGCTGGACCGGAGCCCTCCTAGTTACGCCTCACTTGCATCCTCATTCTTTGCAAATAATTAGAATAATGATTTCTAGTCCACACTTAAATGCAATTGTTTTTTACTTGTATAAGTGTTCTCTTCAGTATTATAAAGGATATTTTCATTTAAACTCCTGGAACTCTCCAGCTTTGCAGAGAACCAAGAGTTCAGAAACCAAAACTGAGGTTTGGGCTGGCTAATATTTATGCTCCACTGTCGTTCTTGTGAAGATCAGCTGTTGTGTGCATTTGGTGTGCAAAGACAGGAGACTTCTTCGCAGTCACTGTTGTCCATTTTTTAAAGTTTGTGCTACAGATTCTGTCTCGAAAAAGGCTGCACAGAAACCACTCAAAGTGAGTATTGGGAAAACCATGTTTGGTCTTCAGAAAACCTACTCTGATCTTACTGTCTCTAAATTGCATTTCTATTGGAGACATTTTAAATAAGTCGTTTCTGCAAAGGAAATTAGCACAGATTAATGGTCTAAATCTTACAGAAATATAAGACTATAAAACGAGTACATGTCCAACACCATTTTTAATTTCTTAGCAAGGTAATTCAGACTACAAGTGCCTGCCAATACCCTGAACAAAAATTCTCTACTGTGCCTCAAGTTCTAAGTCAATGGCACCATAATGTAAAGGGCTTTAACATCTTGCAAATTTACAGGGAATGTATCAATCAATTAGGGATTGAGAGATTGGAGATAAGGAACTATGTTCCTCATTTATGTTTGAGGTTCTGGTAACTAAGATAATGCAAACTCTTTCTTGACCCTTTGTGCAGTTTCAGTCTCCTTGATGTGGAATCATCCGTTATTTTAGGCAGATTCTGGATCTTCTCTTGGAAGTCGTTGCCATACGTGTATCAGAGATGGGAGCAGCTTCTGAGTTCTGTCTGTTTGGGCAGAAGGCTGCAGTGCTATGGGCTTGCCCAGCACCTACCAGTCATGGAAACATGAGAATGTGCATTCTGACACACACTCTCTATATCCGAGTGTACTTTCTGCTGCCTAGAGCCCTTTTGTTCCATCCCCCCCTGCCGAATAGTGCAAATAATATGCATTTCAGAGGGAATTGTACTAAATCCCAAGACTCAAGAAGCACCCATGCTAATTTTTAATTTTTTTTTTACTCTAGATCAAAAAGTTGGAAAAATATAAGACACTCTCTCATAGTCCCACCTCCCAGAAACAATCCCAGCTAACGTGTTTATAATTTTTAGTTTTTTATCTTTGCCTAGATATTTTTAGATAAAGTAGGATCTTTTAGTACACTCTAATTTTTTATGTTGTTAATGTTTCATGAACATGTTCTCGAGTCATCAAAAAATATAATGTTTTCACTTAATTCACATCCTCCGAAAACTAAAAATTCATCAAACTTCAGCTTTCTGATCCTTTTGTTGCCACTCGGGATGCCATAAATTTAGAGACTACTTAAATAGTAAATGTCAAATTACCTTGTCATAACGCCTTTAGATATAATTCTAATTCTACTATCTCATTTGGACCACAGAAGTCAGGTTAACTATGTGATGGACAATTGGAGTCCATTATTTAGTTCATTCATTTATAGAAAATCCCAGCTGGTTATGCAGCATGTCATAACTGACCCCTTTTCCACCAGAAAGCATTAGTTAATATGCAATTTACAAAGTGATCAGTAGAAAAACTATATAGTATAAGCCCTACCTTCAAGGATTCACCACTTTAGGTGAGTTAGCTCCCTCCAATATATGAATTTGGCTTAACAGGAGCTAGTGTTGCTGCTGGCTCCATCAGACATAGGTTAGCTAACGTAAATCACTGATTCTTACTCAGGCCATAGGTATGTTCTAGAAAATCAGGATCGAACCAAAGCAT
Organism: Galemys pyrenaicus; assembly: GCA_019455555.1. Classification (NCBI taxonomy): domain Eukaryota; kingdom Metazoa; phylum Chordata; class Mammalia; order Eulipotyphla; family Talpidae; genus Galemys; species Galemys pyrenaicus. The sequence continues at coordinate 2,194,384 of JAGFMF010012284.1, read as the reverse complement.
AATGATTTTTGTTCCCACTAAGCACAACCACCTATCTCCTTACAACATCAACAGAATGTTAAACACCAGCATCCAAGATAGAAATTTACCTTCATTCATGGCCATCTTTATTTTTTAAATAAAAAAGTGATTGATGATTGGTTGCTGATAGCTGAATCTGTGAGAAGAGGTGGTGAGCTCAAATTAATAGGGATGAGAGGGGAATAAGACAGGGTAGAAGTGTGCTTTCTCCTTGTGGTCCTTAATATCTGTTTTATAGATGTACCCCAACCCTACCCAACCTCTCTGCAAAAAAAAAAAAGAAAAAAACCAGAAAAGAAAAGATTTGCAGGGGTCATCATGTGTATTGCTAGAGCCAAGAGCACAGTAGCATCCTGATGTCAAAGTGCTATAGCAGCATTAATGACAATCTTAGTTATAATTGTCTTCAGTACATCACTACAAAATCTACAATATTGCTCAGTATTAACAGAATATGTCATTGATAAATACATAAAAAATTTATCTAGAGGGCATAGTTTTATGGAAAAGAGTGAAGTAATTTACAAGAGAGCATATGAAAAAGATAGCATAAGCCAAAGGTTTATGAAATCTGCATATTAAACATAAGTAACTGTTATATTTATTTTATTACAATTTTAGAGGAATTAAATGAGAGCCTATCTTTGAGGAGCTGGAACTTAGGTTAAATGTTATAAAATGTACTATATTCAAATAGAAATAATAATTCACCAGCTAATTCTAGTTTGAGCTTTTTGCTTCTTTTTGCAGTGCCATAGGGGGAGTTATGTGCTAAACATATTAGGGTTAAAAAGAAAAAATATACTACTAGTGGACAGAAAAAGTAGTGAGCGGTATTGAGAGGAGGGTGCAAATTCATCAAATGGTTTGAGCTCTCAAGTTCTAAGTAAGGGCCCTGCTATTTGGTTTTCCAAATTTAATGTTTGACTTTTTATAATGTAATTTGAAAATTCATGCTGTTCAGGGCTCAGTGAAGACTCACCTTGCTGAAGAGATGACTCCCTGAAATTAAATGAGCACATGGGTGCTTTATCATTTTTAACTTGACGGACTCCTTGGGCTCTTGCAAATAGTGAATTGGTGGCTATTCTTCCTCTGCTCGGATTATCATTGATGCTTTTTTAGAAAAGGAATGCTGAAGTCTTTAGATGGGACTGTATGAAATTAATATTCACATACATCTGAAATGAATATCTGCAGTTTTATGTGGTTCATGCTAATGTATTCTTGCTTGGTATATTTGTCTTTTATTAAAGCTAAGTATTTTAGAACAGTTTTAGATTCATAGCAAAATCAAGAGAGAGGTATGAGAACATTGTGCCCTTAATAGCCTTATCTTCACTCTGCTGATTCCAGTTCTTGAGACTTCAGAAGTTTTCTGGAAACATATTTATATTTTTCTGAAGGAATGTTAAAAATTCTAATTCTGGGAAATTTTGTTTTTCTCAGACTCTTGAATACTAAGATTCTTTTCTGCAATTTCTCAGGAAAGTATTCTGTCCCCTCCAGGAAGGGAAGCATTGATAAACAACAAAGTACCCATACTCACTTTTTTTTGCTTCACACTAATTGGAAGCACCACCTGTTCAGTCCATTTATTTCACTTTAAATCATAAAATGAGGGATTATAATTACATTTGATTCAGTCAAACAATTCTGTGCCTTTGGATTTGGATTTAAGGGCATCCTACCTTTTACTTCTCAGAATCTGTTCTTATTTACTTTGAATTAGGTTTCTCAAGTCAGTGGGAACTTCTATGAATCAAAAATGACCACATTCACATTTGAGAAAACTTAGGCCAACAAATCAGCTTTTTAATTATAGGAAATAATCACAAACTAGTGTAGATGCAATTAAAGGCATTTTTCTTTGGGAGAAGCTTGTTTGTCCTATATTTTTTTCCCCAAGCTTTTTGCACAAAAATACTATACTCTTTCATCTTAGAGCCTGAGCTTCCTAACTTCCTGCTGTGAAAATGGAAATGAATTTTGTTGAAATCAGAATTAGACTTTAGCCTATTAGTGTTTGCTTTGTTTATGATTTAACTGAACTACACATACACCCTCTGATATCTATCAAATTCCATACCTCTTTCTGTGACCAGTGAATTGTTTTAAATGTTGCTAGTTGAGAACTGATTAAATAAAATCATAATCTGATTCTTCAAACTATTTAGAATTCAAATGTATAAAGTAAGCCTCCTAATAATGTGAGAGTTGTTGTTTTTTTCTTTTTTTAAAAAAAGAGCAAACTTGATAGCTACCAGAGAAACATGTTAGAAGAGAATATTAGGTCAATCCTAAAAACCAAGAGAAGAACAGAATGAGCTGAAATTTAACCAGTCTTTGAAATTTATTCCCATCTGAAAGGATTTTTAATGACACCCTCCCTACTATTCTCCTAATTACTCAACTGCCAAGTTGACTTATTTCTTTGAAAACTGTTTCAATAGAGGTTGGACTACATATGTTATAACCTCTTTTTACCCTGTGTATTATTTTAGTTTTTAGTGTATTATTCATTTATTTTTAAGATTTATTTATGCGTATAAGAACTGGGGTACAGGCCAGAGTCACAGGAGGTGAGAGGATTCACCAGAGACAGAGCGGGGAAGAGAACAGGCAGATCTATGAAACACGCTGCTGAGGGGAGCAGCGGATAAAGCAGAGCGGGTAAAGCTCCACATAGGGCGCCATGTGGGGCTCCTGCCTGGCCAGGGATTGAACTTGTGCTGCAGTGGCTGCGGATGCTTCATAGTGCAGTGCTTAATCCCTTGCGCCACCAGGGAGGCCCCTAGTGTATTATTTAGTTTAGCTTTATCTTCTGCTGTTCACCGCAGTCCATACAAAGCTGCTTGCACTGTAACATTTCCTGAGTCCTACTTCGTTTACCTTTTTTCCAACAAATATATATTAGACAGTAGTCACATGCCAGGCAATGAAACTACAGTGCTCAACTCCTGCCTTCAAGCCTAATGGGAGAGATGGCACAGGGTTGCTCTTGGAATGTAGTTGATAACTGGATAGAACATGCCCCTGGCCCCAAGGAGTGTGGTACCTAACCCTGGAGGAAGCAAGGAGTTGAAAGGTGATTTGAGCAGGGCAGATTGCTCAGAGGAGTTGATCCTGAAGCTGATTCTTGAAGAATGGGTCATAGGTTGCCAGACAATTAAAGGCAAGAGATTTCATGCTGTGTCCTAGAAGTGGCCTGTAGGTAATTTAATGCGCTGGCAGTACAGCACGTGTGGGGGGCAGGCTGGAAGTGAGGGAGCACGGTTGGGTCAATGATGTACCTGGTATGTCAGTCAAGAAGTCTGGAGTTCATCCTGTGGACAATGAGAAGCAACAGAAAGATTAGAATTAAGAGAATGATATAATTGTATTTAGGCACGTCCAATGAAGTGGTTTGAGTTTCATCTTATAAATCATACAAATCACCTTATATAGCTGTCATTTAAACCTCATGTACAACATAAATACAGTATTATAAACCACTCTTACTGTAGTTAAAAAATAATGCAGAATTTTAAAACTTTTTAGATGCCTTTCACACTGATAGAGCACCATGGATTAATTTTCCAGTGCCTAGGCATGTCCAGATAGGTTTTTCTATACTATTTACTCCTTTCTTTCTTCTAATTCTCATGTCCCAAATCTCAAACCATACCATGTTTTTAAAGATGACTAAGTCCAATAACGTAAGTGATGCTACTAAAGCATATTAGTGTCACGATTAGAATTGATAACCAAGAAGTCAAACAACCTTGAGGGACAGAGCTAGAGGGTCAGGAAGGTGAAGTGGGGAATATGGATGCCCTTTCTGGAAACCTTTTTGTGAAAGAAAGATTATAAGATGAGTGTGGTCTCTAAAAATGCCTAAAAGGAAAGCCTGAAAGCAAGGAGATAGTTGGTAGGTGCATTTGCTTTCAATAGAGGAAAGAGCAGGAAGGGAGATGGAGATAGCTTTTCCATTGTCAATGGTAGAACACTGGCGTTTGGGGCTCCATACAGATGAGGTTGTCCATTGCAGTCTTGCAGTCTAGGAAACTTTCAAAGGCTTGCTAGCCTGCCTTGGATTTTTCCAATGAAGATCTCCTGTCAAGAATAGAAGAGGCTGGTGAGAAAAGAATTGGAAGAGAATGGACAAGTCCTGGGGGAGTCTTTGTGTGGGAGGGAGAGAAAAATGATCAGAAGGGTTATCTCCAAGGCCTTGTGTGAGCCCAGCCAAGGTGAGAGACCACAGATAAGGAGTGGCACCACACAGCAAGGTTCGGGAATTCTTTTTAGCAGACAACAGCAGCCCAATGTGGGAACAGAGGTGGTCCATGCTGGAATTGGAGTGGAGTAGAGACTGGGGTGTGGCTGCATGTGGCAGGAGAGAAGTAATCAAAGAAACAGAAGGTTTTGAGGAAAGTGTGGGGAAAGAGATAGATAACAACATCTAATCTACTTAGTAATAGACATGTGACCAAGAAAGGACTGAAGAACAACATATGGTTAGAGTAGGAGGCCTGGAAGAACAGTAAGGCTGTGGCCAAAGTGAGCTAGAACTCAGGATTTCATAGAAAGAGCAACAATTCTAAGCAACACTAAACTCCCTGGCCACTCAGGATGGTCTGAGTGGAGTACAGGATCCTCTAAGAGAAGGACGCCAAAGAACCATAGGCAAAGGTATGAAAGGCACCGAAGCTGCCAGTGTGGTGGCAGAAATTAGAGTGAGCAGAGAAAGGGGTAGGAGGAAAGGTCCAAAATTACCAGTGAACAATGGGGTCATTATCTAAGTAGGAACAAATATAACCAGGAATGTGCTCCTTAGTAAAAGAAAGCTTCTTACTTGTATTAAAATTATTAAACGTAACTCTTAAAGTCTGCTTTTAATCACAGTTTTGGAAAAAGTCTAAAGTGCCCCAAAGTAGGAATCTGTTGGAATACTGCAAGTTTCCTGAGTGTTATGCCTGTAACTGTCCCCTGTCATTCGTCTCTCAAGTTGGGTGTTATGGGTTTCCCCAAAAAGGAGGTAGTTCTTTTGCTGAGATTCATTTTACCACAATTAATACAACAGGGAGAAAGTGTTTGTGAGGCATAATAAGAACAGCTATCACTCATAAGACCTTTCATTTTGGGAGGATAAATATATAGGGATAGCAAATTACCCTCTTTTCAAACTTTGCTTTCTATCCACCACTAATGTGGGTTCTTCTGTTTTATATTAAGTTTCTACCCCCCAAATGATAATTGGGATAGGAAATATCCTGCCTTACGATCTGTGGGCATGGAGACCCAAACTACATTTTCTTTGCCATATACCCAAAGGCAGTCCCTGAGCCAGGTCCCTCCTGGGGAATTCCCAGCAACTTTTATCTCAGAAAACTTTTACCCAAACTTCCACCCCTTGGGATGTGGGAGCACATCTCAGGCAATCTGTGGGGACAGTGATTTCTGTGTTGGGTCATGTTAACTCAGGAGGCTTTTATCAGAAATATGTTTTTGATCAAACTGGACGATATCTGTATTTCTACTCCAGGCCCAGCAACAATACTCATCTCGTTTCTCATTTTCTACCCCAATTTCAAAAAGAATCCTGTGAAGGATTATGTTTTCCTTGCAGATTTTTCAAACCAAGTGTTAGTTACTATTTCAATCTAAGGGATCCCGAAGGTTTAAGACTTGGAAGATTTTAGGTTCATCTTCTTTGTGTTAAATCTTCCCATATCTGTACAGAAAATCTTTAGGGAAAACATTAATATGTGGTCCCTACCTGGGCAGCATGAATAGAGAATCCATATCCTGAAACAACATTAGAGGATTTTTTAGTGACTTGAAAATCCAATAATGCTTGAAACACTTTTTCTAGGCCTTGAATGCAGATGCTTGGATGAATTCTCTGGCTTTTTTATAATTAGGAAAGGCTCACTGGAGAATAAGGGAGACATGAATGAGAAAATAAAACAGTCAAAACAATGCAAAATTGTTCTAGATTAGGATGGTTTGAAAAAAAGGGGGTCTCAAAGGATTATGATGTAGTTTCCAGAACTAACTTGTCATGACAGCTTGCTGTAGAAGTTGTTTAACTGACAGAAAAAGCCAGAAGACAAGCCAGCAACTGAATGGGAGCCATTTGGAAAATAGCCTGGAGCTCAATATCACCCGCTACTTCCCCCCTGTACCAAACTCTGCACATCCAAACACCCCCCCCCGTGCCCCCCCCCCCACCCCCGCTACCCTGGCAGCTCAGGTTGGGCACACAAATTTTCCCAAAGGTCTTGTGGTCTGGTTCTAAAGAAAGTCTACTTGCCATTCATCAAGGCAAAGGAGTTTATTCTGGATAACCATGAACAGGTTAGGGAGAAGAGTGGGGAGGCTGTGGGTGTTCTTACATTCCATCTTGGGGTTAAACATATCTTGCTACCTTCTTAAGAAAGCCTGGCAGAATATCCCCCAGTCTGTGATGCAATTCGTATCTACCACAGAATTAGACTCATAGCTAATGTACTGATAAGGAAATATTGTCAGGTTGTGACTGAGGTGTGATCTCGAAGAGACTGAAGTGAGAGTCTGGTGAAACATTTGGGATACTGCAGCCTGTGCAAGGAATGCTTGGTGCAGCTGCTTCTGGAAGTTTCTAATGGTGGCTGGTGAGATCAGAGCACTTCTTTGGGCTTTTTCATTTCTTTTTTTAAATGTTGTCTAAAATGGTCTTATTTAAATAATCACTGGAAATAGTCAGACATCTAGAACTTCAGTTACAGCATCCTCGAATCAGCAATCTGACTCTACTTGTTGCAGACTGCACTTTGAAATGCACCTACATGCATGCTCAGAAGTCTAGTTCAATGACAACAAAACTCTTGTCTTGCCTTTGCTGCCCCTGAACTCTCTGCCACCCTCCTCCCCTGCACTCCCTCTGGCACTCATTAGAGGAAAGCACCTGGCATTTAGCATCTTTTTTTTCTGTACCCAGGAAGTGACAAAGACATTCAGGGGCTTTTCCTCTAACCTGTAACCTGGAATATTTGTTGGCTTGCAGCCATTTGGATTAAAAGTGTTCAGCGTAATTGTTACTGCATTTAATTCTGCACATGCGCCTTGGGACTTAACGGTCCAAGCTGTCTCTTAGGTGTGCCCTTTAAGCGCTGAAGCACCCTTCTATAAAGAGAGCACGTCAACAACAGTGTCCTCAACCAACCACATTTCTGTACTGGCTATTTACCCGCCAGGGCTAACATGAACTTCCTGAGCACTGAGTGCCCGTTAATGAAACTAACATCTGGGACACAGAAACCCAGGCAGAAGCTATCTTGCTAGCATTGCTGGGATCTTGGATGAAGGTCCCCAGGGTGGGGGTGGGACCTTGGGACTACCACTGGCTAGATGGTCAAGGCAGTTTGCACCTATTTTACGACATTGCTTTTTCCCTCACTGGTTTCCTCAGTTCAGTTCTTAGTGTAATTGCTTACTCAGACAGATGCGTCTTTTAATAGTCAATGACTCCATCAGTGAGGTGGAGCCTGGACCACCGAGGTGCCACGTCCCCTCGCACTGAGTACGGTCTTGACTGTGCTCTGGTTGCTGCTTCCGTTAGGCGAGTTAAAGACAGTTACACTCACGCAGAGGAGAAAATTGACCACTGAGTATGTAATTCCTAAACAGAAATGCAGTCGGTGCATCTGTTTCCTTAACAGTGCGGTTCTGTTGCACAGTTCACTTACACAAACTGCTTCAAAGCAAGAGGATGCCCTAGAAGAAGTTTCACTTAATTAGGGTTGAGAAAAGAACACGGACACTTTAAAATCTGTTTGGTCTGCTACGTACTTCAGGGACTTCCTTTGTCTCCTGCTGAGAATGGAAAAAATCAGTGGTCCTGAAACTCTTGCCACTTAAACATTAAATGCCATTTGGACAGTGTCCATTCACACGAGTGTCCAATCACGCAGCTCCAGCCCTGTCATGTGGGAGTCTGGGTGTTTAAAACGACGATATTTTCCAACTTGGAACACCGTGCATTCTCCCAAACTAATGTCTTGGAGGCAGCCTCACTTACTGTATTTCAGGGCAGCTATTTTTCTCAGGAAATCCATCACTTTCTGGGATAACTTAAAGCTAACACAGAGCCACGCACTGGAGTAGCAGGAAGCATGGCTAATGATGCCAACACCACTTCTTCTGAAAATGAAAAATGGATGTGGCTTCTGTGTTAGGTGGGATGTGACTCATTTATAGCAGACTTAAATCTTAAGTCTCTGAAAAATAATTGCAGCGGCTCTTAGATATTTCCAGGAGTGGACCTTCCACAAACATTATATTATAGTTTTCAATTAATCCATGAGTTCAAACTCCCCCACCCCCCAGACTTTTAAGGCATGCTTGTAACTCTGCTTGTCAAATCAGGAGAAGGGAATGTCCATGGAAGGAACTTAAGACATGAATGGATCAACCATTTTTTTCTTATCAAATATGTATGACTCTATTTCAGGATTCTTCTGGACTCTCAGTCGCCTCTTTGTTGGCCTGTCAGTCTCTGTTTCTTTTCCTCTGCCCCTTCTGTCTGTCCCTCCCCTGCTCTGCAGAAAGTCGTCTTAAATTGGGGTCTGCATTTCTTGATGGAGTATTCTCAGCCCAGTCTTCCTTCAAGCTGACATTGCAACCCCTCTCCTGCCCTCTTAGCTGTACCTCCTACAGCGGTTTCCTTCCAGGGAAACATCAGCCTCTTCATCTGCATGCCACACTGTTTTGATGTTGTCTCTGGTCCTCTACAAGTGTGTTCTTCCTCCTTGCCCTCCCGTAGCTGCATGTCTGGCCCCACCTTTACCAAAGACCCAGCCTTTGTTCACTGCATCCTCCCGGACACCCAAAACCCCTAGCTCATCCTCCCCTCCTCAGGAGTCATTCTCTGACCTTGAAGCACATGCATCTGTTCACTCTCACAGCAGAGAGCCCTCTTGTTTATTTGGAAGGTGTATATCTCCATATGGAAACTCTAAGTTCTTTGAAGGCAGGGGCCCTTCTTGAATTCCCCATAACTGCCTTTCTACTCAAGCAGGGTCGTTGGCCAGCATCACCTGGGAGTTTGTTAGAACTCTAGAATAGCAACCAGTCCCTCCCCCCAGAACTGCTGAAATAGAATCCACACTTTGAGAAGACCTCTCCCCCATCCCGAGATCACATGGCACAGGAAAATTAGAGCAACTTCATGTTACATCTCATAGAGCCTCCTGTGAAGCTCCATGGAGACCACCTGAGTAACTAATGAATGAAAACACTTAAAGTTGTAATTGTCCTCATTGAAGTAGTCAAGACTAGCTCATAACCATGCCTAAAAAATGTAACCCAGCATTTTCTGTGACCATGATCAGTCTTAAATCACCAACACTGCTTTTTCTCTCTTTACATCTTTGAATTGTTACTTTCGGGTCACCTTGGATAGTTGTTTGTTTCATCCTTTAAAAATCACCTCACAAGGCAGGGTTAGTCTTAGGTATAAAGAAAACAGGTATAGAGGAAAAGCTTGCTAATTGGGTCTACATACAATCGCTAACTTCTGAAAATAGGCACTGGGATGCCAGGTATCATTTTGTTATCTTAGTGGTCATGTTCTTCAGGAACAAAGGAATGGCAGGGAATGGTAGCAGAATGGTCTCTGTTACTGAGTCAAAGACTGAGTGAGTATCCAGTTTACACTCACTGGCTAATATGCATGAGAGATGATGATACAATATGCTTGGATTTTTTTAAAGATTTATTTATGCATATAAGAACTGGGGTACAGGCCAGAGTGCAAGGGGTAAAAGGATTCACCAGAGACAGAGTGGGGAGCAGAACAGGCAGGTCCACTGAAATACACTGTTGAGGGGAGCAGCAGGCAAGGCAGGAGAGGTCTGTTGTGCCATGTGGGTCCCCTCCCTGGCTGGCAGCAGGGATGGAACTCGAGCTGCAGTGGCTGAGGATAGCTTCATAGTGCTGTGCTCAACCCCTTGTGTCACTAGGAGGTGCCCTGCTTGGATTATTAAAAGTAAAGACTTGATATCAAACTGGCTGTAGCTGTCTGGGAATAGAACGGCATGGAGACAAACATAGAAATTAAGGTGTCTCCTCTACTGCACTGACCAGGCAAGAATAGCACTGCTGTGTATTGTGGTAACGTGTTGGAACATTTTGCTTGTTACAGTAATTGAGGGGTGACATTTTCATGGGTGCATGCCCTGCAAGGCCCTTCAAGGTATGGGAGAGTCTCACACTGTGAAGACCTGAGCCGTGGGAGGCCACAACTTTAGAACATCAGGCTAGCCTTTTTTTTTTGGTGGTGGTGGGGGTGGGGGGTGGGGGAAGGGTAGTGTTATATTCCTAGAATTTAGACATGTTTCAGATATGGAGAGTGAGCAGTTGAAATACATGCTGAGTTTTCCAGGAAGACAGCTACCATCTTAATGGAGAAGATATTGTCGTTTTGTTTAGAAATTTATGTTTATTTCAGAGCAATAAGCCACTGCTCCCTCCCGTTGTTCTGCGTAATAGCTGTTGGGTCCCCGCTGGTTTTACTTGGAATGGAGGCATCAGCCTTCTCGTGTTGTTCTCGTGTTGTCTGTGTGCTTGTATCTGAGCTTTTAAACCTGGGAGAGTATCCTGTTTGTTCTAAAGTTGCCTTTTACTTCTCCTTTATATAATAGTTAGGACACTATATGGATCTTTTTTCTCAAAAATATATGACTAGGCAAGTTTTTGATTAATTATATCTCATGATATGAAAAGAGGTGTTTTGCTATGATAGGCTTGAGAACCTGTCCGCCTTAGACAGCTCCATTAGTTCAGTTCTTGTCTGTAGAGAGTTTAAAAGTAATGACTTTGGCTTAATCAGAGTGTAAGTACATTAGTGTCCACATGAGGAGAAACTGAGGCAGAGTCCTGGTTGGGGTTGCTGTGGAGGAGCTGTGTGTACTGGCAGAAAGGACCGGACTTGGGTTCGAACTGAGCAATGCGCTGTCCCCTGCCACTAACTGCTGGGCAACCTCTGCCACCCTCCTGAGCTCGGGCTTCTGCAGATCTTTGCAGGGTCAAAGTTGAAGGAAAGGTTTCAAAATGTTTTGGTCAAGCAATCAAACTCAGAAGAGTAGGAATAAGGAGCGTATTTAATTACATACATATAGAGAATCCACACATAGATGTGATTCTGAAACCAATGGGGCAGCATGAGGGGGTCTAACTGGAGCGGAAGAATCTGATAGGGGCATGTTCCCCAAAATGTTCGGCCTTCCCAAGAGGTGTCCCTTTAGCATGTGGGTTATTTCTAGCAGAGGTGAACTCAGTTTCTCAAGAGAAACTTTTTATCGCTCCCTTAGCTACATAGAAAAATGAAAATTTGAGGCATTACCCAGAATTAGAATATTTAACAGAAATAAACTTTATCATAGAAACTTATCTGTATGGCAGGGCAAACATCTAATTTCAGAGCATCTGGTCTTTGTCAGATGAATCACCCTCTACTTTTGCCAGTTCCCGCCTCTCTCCTAAAGCCCCATGCCCCTATCAGATTCTCCCGCACAAGTTAGACCCTCTCATTCTGCCCCACTGGTTTTAAAAGCCACAGCTTTGTGGATTCTCCATGTGTATGTAATTAAATATGCTCCTTATTCCTACTCTTCTGTCTGAGTTTATTTGATTACTTGACCAGCTTGAGAAGAACCCAGAGGGGTAGGGGAAATTTCTTCAAAGCCCCTTATAGAGTGACTGTTAGAGATAATGACCTTAACACACTTGCACAGAGGTGCAAAAAGCTTACAAAATACAAATTATATGAATAGACTATGACCCCAACATCACATGAAAATGGAAAGTAAAGAAGCTATATCATAGAATTCCAGGGAAGTTAACTAAATTTTCCACAGTTTCCCCAGGCTGGATTGGGTTGAGACTCTGAAATCCAGGCTCTTAGATTCATACGAAGTAATACCCAGCTGCGGGCGAAACTCCTCCCTTGAGCAAGCTCTCCTCCTCCAGTGCCCTGGAGGAGTCTTGCTTTGCCCTATGGGAAGCTTTCATCAAATTGTGCCAAACCTCATAAGGGCCTGCAGCAAACCTGTGACTTTCCCAAGGCAATTTGTGTCTTTAGCACATTGGGTTTTTTAATGGTTTCTACAATTTTATGAAGAAAGAGGAAATATGAGAAAAAAGTATTTCCCCTGGCTCTCGCTCCTCTCCCGCAATCATTCCAATACGCTGGGGCCTCAGCTCTCTCCTGCTGCCCAAGGGGTTTTCTCTCTGGATTCCACCTGTCAGCTCCTCCGGAGATTTAGCCAGAAAGGCCTCTCCCTCCCACGCCAGGTTCCCTCCACTACTAAGCCATCTCTGTTTTCTTTCTCCTTATGCCCCCAAGCATATGCAAGCTTTAAATCCGACATAACTTTTCTTAATGCATCTTTCAATAGTTTAATTTAACTTCAGGCACTAAAACGATAGACTCCCAGAGGAGCTTCAGGTCATCCTATGAATGGTTTCACTTTTATATTGGGGGAGACTCAGCAACCCCATACTCAAACAGTGATGCTCAGAGTTTTAAATAGGGAAGCTTTTCCCCCCCCCATTCACTTTCCCCCAGGGGCACTGGAGAATGGTATTTAATGGGAATGTCTGTAATACAAGGAGAATTACTTACTTTGCATTCCAACTCCTTTCCCTTCGAATGCTAACAACAACAACAAAAAGTATCCCTGCTTTATAGTGCAAAGAGATCACTGCTAAGCCAGTTTCCTTTGGAAAACTTGCTTCGGATTTCTTTAAAAGTTAAATTAGAAAGGTGAATTGTGGCCACTTGAATCTATTCTGGCCTTTTCATCTATTTCCTCCCTCCTCTCTCTACCTCTTCATTCCTTTGTCATCTCGAGTTCCCAGGGGTTCCTTCTCTTCTTTGCTAAGGTTTTCTTCAACTATGTGTGGTATGAATGTATCCCTTACTGGGCCTCTTTAAAAAAAAAAAAAAAAGGTTTATTTATGTATATAAGACCTGGAGTAAGGCCAGAGGGTGTGTGTGTGTGTGTGTGTGTGTGTGAGAGAGAGAGAGAGAGAGAGAGAGGGTTCACCAGAGACAGAGTGGGGAACAGTACAGGAGGATCTACAGAAATACACTGCTAAGGGGAGCAGCAAGGCAGAAGAGGTCTGCTGTGCCAAGTGGGTCACCTCCCTGGCCAGGGACTGAACTCATGCTGCAGTGGCTGCAGATGCTTCACAGTGCTGCATCTTAACCCCTTACTAACCTTGCACCACCAGAGAGGCCCCTCTCCTGGCCTCTTATAAAGCCCTCAGCATTTTCATGCATCATTCCTTTAAGCTGTTGTCTTGCATTTAAGGTGACATCTGCCATTTTAATGCTGCTTATAAGCTTTGGGGTCTTGGATATTGACAGCAGATAATGCCCTCAGCTCTGATATCTCTCTTTGGTCTAGGTGTGTTGAAGTTACATCCAGGACATTATTTTTATATCAACGACATTTTCATGATGGATTAAATAATGAAGTGTTAAGAAAATTATTAAAAATTACTAGAACATTTCCCGAAGCATTTACTGTTAAGAATATTAACCCCTCACATCTCTTTATTTAATATAAACTGATAATACAGCATGTTGACTGGCATCTAACCAAGGTGTTCAGAGTCTGGAAAGTTGAAATTTAATTACATCCTGTACCTTATCGCCACAGTCCATGCCCAGCTAGCTCTCTGTGCCAGCATCTTCTGCGTCTACTCCCCACAGAGTCCTGGGCCTTCCTCCCTTCTTCTGCCCGGCATCCAGTCCTGTCTATCCTGCAAACTCTAACCACGTCCAAGATGGCTCCAGTTAGAAGTGATTTGTCCTTTTCTGAATCCCTGGAACCTTCTCCTTGCAAAAAAGACAATAGAACTGCCCCAGTCAGTCTTTGATATTCATGCTTTATCTTCCAGAATCTAATGCTGCCTGTACTCAGTGGACAAGCAGTGACTTGTTGATGTTTCTCTTTAAAGCGCGCCAAATACACTGTCACAGTCACTGCCAATGTGTTTTGAATGAGCAATCAGAGAGGTAGCATGTATGTATGTATGCACGGGCCATGTGTAGAGTTGCAATTGAATTGACTTTTAAAGGAATCGGGGGCCTCCCTGGTGGAGCAGTGGGTTAAGCAACGCACTATGAAGCACTATGAAGCAAACCGCAGCCACTGCAGCACTGGTTCTATCCGGCCAGGGAGAGGACCCGCATGGCAAGGCAGACCTCTCCTGCTGTGCCAGCTGCTCCCCTCAGCAGTATACTTCAGTTGATCTGCCTGATTTGCTCCCGGCTCTCTGTGGTGAATCCTCTCACCCCCCACACCTCTGGCCTGTACCCCAGTGCTTATGTGCATAAAATAAATAAATCTTTAAAAAAAATAAAGTGGAATCCAAAGAGAGAAATGCTCACTGTTGAAAAGAAACTTTCAGGTAAGGCAAATGATTCTTTTGTTTTTAACATGAGGAGTCCCTATCTAGTGGACTTCTGGTCAGGCACTGCTATCATCGTACATGGCTTGCTTCTTTTTCAGTCTTTCATTTACTTGGTATGTATTTAATGAGGACACATTAGTCCTGCTGTCTAGGTGTGGCACAATCCTGGTGGGATGGGGGCAGAGTCCTGTCCTCTTGGCACTAGCATGTCAGTGAAAAGGAGCAGGCGATAAGGAAATATAGGAAATGTGATATAAGAGCTACAAAAAGAAACAGATGAGGTAAGGGAAGTGGAGAGACATGGGTGCTTTTTAAGAAGGCCTGAGGCCTTAATTGAAAGGACAATTCGAACAGAGTCCAGGGAGCTGTGAAGGAGAGGGCAGGTCTCTGGAAGGACCCAGCTTGCCCAGGGTTAGCAAAGGCTCAGGTGGAAGCTCTTCTTAGACCTTCTAAGGCCTGATGGGTGAGAAGCCACTGGACTCAGTTCATGAGGTGGACAGGATTTGTGCTGCCTTGACTGTGGTGGGAGGCCTATGAGAGAAAGAGAGGAGTCAGGAATGGGTGCAAACAGAGTGTGTGTCCTTAACAACGGAAACATTCCGCATTTACTGAGAGGGGGAGGTCTGAAGGACAAGTTGAGGGACAAACTCGTGTTGTGGATGCATTTGCAGTGCCTTTTGGACTGTGAACCCCCTTCCAAAACCGAGTCCTTGAATTCAAGGTCATGACTTAGTCTTATATTCTTCAAGCATTTGCAGTGTTTCCTGCTCCTAGGTCATCTAATGCTCACTCATGTTTGATGGATCGCAGGCCTGCGTGTGTGGGTTTTCTGAAAGTGGCACAGTGTCACTTGCATCTTCACATCCTTTTTCATCGTTCTCAGTAAAAGCATTGGAAAGACAATTGGAGGAAAAAATGCTGCTGTATAAAACTTAGTGAAAAGTGGATAGAGCCATAAATGATGCTGACAGGAGGTTTAGAAGTGCAAAATAGAGAGTACTCAGACCAAATATAAGTAAATTAGCATAAATCATCATTCTCTGATTTCCATGCCTATCTTACTCGAGTTGGCTGATTCAACAGCTGCTTCTATGACTACAGCTGTATAAATTCCACCACACTTTCTTTTTGACTGGAAAAAGTATTCCAGTTTACCATTGCTTCATCATTTGTAATTTTATATTAGGTTCCCTACCCACCCTCACCCCCGTTTTTCCTTCCTGACCATATAGTTAAGGAAAGTCTTGGCAACTGTCCACTTTTCTATCAAGCTTTTTCATTGGCTTTCACTTAGAGTTTTATTGTAGAGCTGCTTGGGGTTTTACTATTTGCCTTGAAGGTCCTCCAGGCATCTCTTCCCTCAGGAAACTTCCTTAGACCTAGTCAAACCTGGCATGATGGTGGTGCTGTGGGAGGAGTAGGATCTCACAGTTGCCAGGAGAGCAAGTGCAAAGGCACGAGGCACCTGTGATGGCAGGTGCCTGGTATCTCGTGGCTGGAGAGGGGCGCCCTGGGATGTACAGAGAGAGCAGAGGCAAGAGGAGTAGATGAGGAACAGATGATGGGCAGGTGATAGGTAGGTTAATCAACATCCTCAGAGGCTGTGCTAAGGAATATAGAAAGTGTTGAAAGTTTTGAGTCCAGAAGTATGATGATGAGGTAGGTAATTGTAGGCAAAGCTACTCTGATTATCATAGGAAGGACACATGGCCAGCAAAGGAACCTGGTTAGAAGGTTCTTGATCATGAGGGTCCCGGAACATTCTGAGAACAGTGACTGGCACACACTCAGTGCTATATGAGTATTTATTAAATAAAACTAAGTATAAAGGAAAGCAGAAATATTTGTGATGGGGAAATGTAAATTGGAGAGACAGCTTACATGTAGGACTATAACATAACTGCGCTATCATCCCAGGACAAGGAGCAGGTAGGTTTAGGTGAAGGTTGACTTGGGGCCATAGTTCTGTCTGGACATGTTCTCCTTGGATCACTCATGAGGCACCTGGAAGGAGAGCTCTTACGCACAGCTGAGAAGTTGGCCGAGAAGGACATGTTTGGAACACATTTAGAAATTTTCAGCTTCTAGGATTGGGGGAAAAAAAAGAGATCATCCCAGGAATGAAAATAAAGCTAAGAGAATGGTCAGATAGAGAGACCTGGGAAATGGTATGTGTGGGCTTGAGTCTTTGTGTGGCATTACTGGTTTTATCAGTAATAATGAATATAGTAATAAAGTGCTATATTCAAAGTTTGGTTGATTTAATCTCTTAGCTAGTCAATGAGTAAATATTCTGGGACAGCATCATGTTATTTTTGTTTTATTAAAGAAAAACTATTCACGTACCCTGGCAATGCCAAATAGTACCAATGAAAACATCTTAGTGAGGTATCCCTTCTACTGTCAAAACCTTCCACAATCAACTTTAAAGTTCTCAAGGAGGGTAGCTGCATCTTCTGACTTCCCCAAACATGAGTAATTTGCAACTTTGGGCATAGCTGTTCTGCTCTTGATGTACAACCCTCAATGGTATTTGAGCCTTCTAGACTCTTAAAGAATTAAAGTAGAGCCTCACTAACCCCAAACCTAAATCTCAAGGAAAAAGCCAAACAGCCTCCTCTTACCAGCAGCATGACTTCCCAAAAGACACCATGAAGCAATAGTAAATTCCTATATTGTGAATTCTCTCCAAACTTCCAGGACCTTGGTCTATATTTAAAGCTACTTTCTGGCCACATGGTATGTCTGGGTGGCTTGGAGGCAGCTGTTGGCTTTAGCAGGGAAGATTCTCTGAAACCCTAAAATGAACCAGGTAAGGCTGGACATGTGTCACACGCATGAGAAATAGTACTCAGAAGCTGCATCATCCAAGTGATAAAAATAACTCTAATTAAGTCAGTAACCCTGAGACCTGGTGTCCCCTTTCATTTCATAGTCCTGTTGGTATCCTGAAAAGGAACATCATGTCTTCTGCAGTTCAGAACGTAATCTTCTGTTCTCACTATTTTTTTTAAAGATTTATTTATTTATGCATACAAGAGCTGGGGTACAGGCCAGAATCACGAGAGCTTAGAGGATTCACCAGCCAGAGTGGGGAGCAGAACAGGCAGACTGACTGAAACACGCTGCTGAGGGCAGCAGCGGGCGAGGCAGGAGAGGTTTGCTCTGCCATGTGGGTCCCCTCCCTGGCTGGCGGCAGGGATTGAACTCCTGCTTCCGTGGGTGCTTTGGCTTCATAGTGCATTGCTTAACCTGCTGCGCCACCAGGGAGGCCCTTTTTCTTGTATATGTCTTAACTGTTTTATAATAAAGTAACATTACCTTCTAAAAAAAAAAAAAGATTAAGGCTTTATTTTATCGTCCCCTCGTGTTCCCCCTGCCCCCACTAGAAGTTTCTTCCGGTATTCTAATAATAAATGAATTTCTAGCAAAATATCTGATCAGCTTTTAGATTTTAAAGCCCTTCACAAGTCTCCTTTTGCAACTTTATTGACTAATACATATAGTCTCTTCTTTTCCATTAGCTGAAGCTTGAGTTACTTCTCAAGAGCTCTTATGTTATAAAGTATAAACAAGTGAACATAGAGGGAATGGAAAGGGTTGTTATTAATCACTGAAAGATGTGGCTGCCGGTGGTGTTATTTCCTGCATCAAGCCTCCCACTGTCAGACCTGGCAAAGAGCTGAAGCACTGTGGGGACTGTCTTCGTGTTAATACCTCTTGGCCCCATGCTCTCTCTTCCTGTTGTGACAGAATGGTGCCCATCTCCACCCCCTCACATGCAGGAACAGACAGGCTCTCTTACTTACTGTGGGGGAGAAATACTCCCTTGTACCTGTTAAAATAACTGCTGAGTGGTTTTTATTAAAGGAAACAAAAGTTAAGTCACAATCTGAGTCAGAGGATCACTACCTGAGCCATGGTAAGTTCTTTTGATTTTGGAAGCCATAGGTAACTGACAGATTCCATTTAAAACTGTAAAAGAAAAATAGAGCCTATGATAATTGGATAGAACAAACCAACTTACCCTACCTGTTATTAGATATAAACATTGTCGTTTGGGTACTGTGTTCTTCATTGCTAAACTGTGGCAAACATATTCCTTTTGAACGTTCTCAGTTCTTCTTCCCCATCGTTCCCTCAGCCATGTCCCTTCTCAGCCTCCTGTGCTAACTGATAGCACATGTGTTTCAGAATGGAACCTGGAAAAGGAATGTGTATGGCCCTCGTATGGAAATACCATTCCAAATTCCATACGCCATTAGATAATACACTGGCTAGACCGTCAAAAGTCACCCTTAGAAAGGGGGAATTTGGATTGGAAAGGAATCAAAGGGATTGTAGAGCTAATATAATTGACTTCAGTTAAGAAGTGATACGGTGGTCTGGGCAACTGGACGAAGGCCAGGTTCAAAATCACAAGCAATTCTCCCCTTCCCTTTTAGAATGAGGTGAGGTCTACGGAATGGAGAACAGGGTAAGTCATCAATTTACTTAGAGTGTAATGCAAACTCAGGCCTTGAGTTTGGTTTTTTGTTCTCTGAAAGGAACAAAGATATTAAACCCAGTCAGAAAAACCTATGCTTGTCAATCCAGACAGCAACTTCTTTTATCCCCGTCCCTCTTGTTCAGAAATAGATATGAAATAAGTTTGTGGCTGTGTCCATAAATATCAATCAATGCCCATGACTCCATTTTCTTTGTTTCTGGCAGAATGTCTAGCATAACAGTGGTTGAACGAATGAATGAATGGGTGAATGGATGGATGAATAGCAATGGTGTCAAGAAAACAGGGAAAATATTAATGGGTGGAGGAAAGGGTGAAACAAATCCTACTTTTAATGGTAAAGAGTTTGCCCTAAGTGCTCTGGGGGAAGTCTACGATATGAGTGTAAGGATACTAAACCCTGTATTCCATGGAACAGTAGACTATCACATGCACGCGCACACGCACACACACACACAGAAAGACAACTTATTTTCCTGTTTTGTTTTTCTTAAGTGCCCCAGGTTCTTCTCAATTGGGGATTAATAAGGAGAAGCTTTTCTAGAAATGTCTTTTATTAACCCACTGATGCTCTCCAACAACTCTGTAACAAGAATAATAGCCATGAGCATTTATTTGGTTTTGTCACATGCCAGGTACTACTCTGAAATCTGTGTAACTCACTGACCCCTTACAAGATCCAATAAGGTGTACACTGTTATCTGCAATTTCCAGTCAAGGAAAGTAAAGTTTTAGGAATAACTGGTGAAGACCGCACAGTGAAAGATGGTGAAAGTGAAAGAATTGGATGAGTTGAAGACTGGTGAAAATCCTTGCGGTTTTTATTTTCTTGACAAGTCTAGGTGAAAGTTTTTCATTTTTCTGGAAATAAAAAGTATGTGTCCTTTGTTTGTCTTGGATCTCCAGAGAAATAGAACCAACAGGATACATACATTATAGACAGATATCTAACTATATGTCTATCCATCCATCTAATGGACTATATTATAAGAAACTGGCTCACAGAGGTAGGGAGGCTGAAAAACCCCACAATCTGTTATCGGTAAGTGGAGACCAGGAGAGCTGATGTTGTAAGTTCCAGGCCAAAGGTTGACCTGCATGGGACCTAGAATAGCAGGTATCTCAATTTAAATTCAAAAGCAGGAAAAACTGATGGCCCAGCTCAAACAGTCTGGAAGAGTTCCTTCCTACTGGTGTCAGCCTTTTTTATGCTCTTCAGACCTTTAGCTGACTGGATGAGACTCAGTCACACTAGGAAGAACAGTCTGCTTTACTCCAAACATTAATCTCTTTCCAACATGCCCTTGAAGACACATCCAGAATAATGTCTGACCAAATACCTGGATATATTGACACATAAAATGAGCCATCATGCACCCCAAGGTTTGAAATCACAAATTCAGTCCCCTTCTCTCTAGTATCTGCATTTTTAAGCAAGAGCAACCGAACTCAGTGGAATCCTACTGTATAAGGACCTCATTCCAAAAGTTTCTCCCAAATTCATCCTTTTCTATAATTGAATATTGTCTTACATTCAAATGCCAATCTTTAACAATCACTATAATTAAAATTTGAGCAGGGATCGCCTCAAAATCAAAAACTGCTATTTTCTTCAGTGTCAGAGCCTCTGGGGTGACTTACAGTGACCCCAAAAGCAGTGTTGTGTTCTATGTGTATAATGCACCCCCAGGACTGGATATGTATTAAGTCTTGGCCTGTGCCCTATGAAAGTTAGGAGAATGAGTGAAACTGATTTATATTTGGAGATGTAGGAAACGAACCTTTCTTTTGCTGGCTACTCTGCTATTATCTAAGCATCCTGAGGGAAGCGAATGGTCATAGAAAGGCTTATCTCTGAGCTTCACTCCTTGTACATAGGAATCATATAGTAAATATTGACTGAAGGAACCAGCATGTGTTTGGGTTTCCATTGTGTAATCCTGGACACTGACCATGTTACTTTCCTTACCCAAGAGCTTCAGCTCCATAGACCTTTTTCTCCCTTATTAAGTGAATGAATGACCTTTGAGCCCTGCTAACCGATCCCCTGTGGGGTGCTTCTGCAGTGGTGGTGAAGTTTGTGCTAAGGGCCCTTGCAACTCACTAAGAGACTCAAGGGCCTATGCAGGTTTGTATATATCACTGGGGGACTTTTTAGTTATCTGGGGGTAAATAAACTTCCAAACAATTTTTTCAAGTCTTCTTTTTATTTTCTGACGGTGAAAAAGAAATCCAGTTGGAAAGGGTAGTGGCTTATTCTAGACTGGAAAAGAGATTCGTGAATTTAGGAAGTTTGGTGAAACCTGAGGTCAGAAGAGACAGGATGAGAAGAGGGCAGGATGCAGTGGCTTTTAAAAGACTCGCTGGCTCCATGACCCATCGATAAGAAACCCTCTGGCCTGCAAAGTGGACTCCTTTTGCAGCGGAATTTTATTTTCCTCTCTGGGCTGGTGTTGGATTCGCTGGATACATAAGGTGACATGAGGAGAAGCAGATGATAGCCACATCACCGTTTATTTGTGGATCTGGGCTGCCTCCTCAAGCGCGAGCCTGCAAAGGAGGAAGCGTTTGCTGACCTCCAAGATGCCTGCTTGCTCTCTGAGTCTTTCAACACAGAAGCTAAAAGACAGGGGCTCCTCTGCAAGACATTTCAGGAAAAATGCACATAAATAGAAATGCCTGAAAGGCTGATGCGCTTTCTGGCATAGGGATGTTCAAGTGGAAACCTCAGTCACCAATTTTCTGAAAACTTGTATTTAAGAACATGCCAGGTGTGGAAACTGGTGACAGACACTTTGATTTAATAACAGATCAAGGGGAAATTAGCACTGCAACCCTCTCCTGCCCTCGTTCCCCTGTGTTCTCCTCCAATTAACCTCTCGATGAAAATCAACAGGAGAGTGGGATGTAAAAATTTGCAGTTTTACTGTTGACCTTTAGGGAACCTGGGAAAGCAAACTTACAAATGATTCTTTGAAGACAGTGGTGGGAGCCCCCATTAGCATAGCCAACCTTGGAGCTGGGGTTCTATTTAACCGTGCAGGACAGAGTGCTCTCATTGGCAGGTTAAGCAGAGCAGCCTGGGCATTAAATGTTCCTATTCAGAGTGAGCAGTGTGACTGTTCAGAAGAGCACACTGTGTTGAGCACCAGACCCATCAACAGTCTAATTAAGGGGATTGGGAGGGTGGCTGTGGAAGCATCAGTGGGTTGCGCTGCTAAAGCTGTCTGGGTTTGGAGCCAACTGGGCCTTTTCTGTATGAAGTCGATGTGAAACTCCTGTGTGTTTTCCTTCAGATGTCCTCCTACCGGGGGGATAGTTTCAGATAATGATTGTTTTGCTTCTTCTGGATACCACCTGCAGAAATGTGTTTATTTTAACTGTTTAGAGATCACAGAAAACTGGTAAAACTGTCTTGTGAGAGAAGGCTCTTTGGATGGGTCTTTTCCTATTCAGTGACAGTTTCAAGTTTGGGAGCTTGGAATCACCGACAGGCTAAAGGAATAAGAATTGAGTGTTGATTTGTAGAACTGCTGGTCAATAATTTTTTGGCATCCTCAGGAATGATGGAGTCATCCATGTTCATTTTTTAATGATTTATTTATTTATGAATATAATAACTGGGATGTAGGCCAGAGATACAGGGGAGGGGGGGTGGGGGGGCGGGAATGAAAGGATTCACCAGAGACAGAGCTGGGAGCAGAGCAGGCAGATTGACTGAAATGCACTGTTGAGGGGAGCAGTGGAAGAGGCAGGAGGGTGTGCTGTGCCATGTGGGTCACCTCCCTGGCCTTCCCACTCGTGCTGCAGTGGCTGTGAATGCTTCATAGTGTGGTGCTTAACCCCTTGTGCCAGCAGGGAGGCTCCCACATTCATTTCTGAAAAACAACTCTTTGGCAAGAGACCCTAAAAAATACCTATTAGTTCATTCTTTCATTTCAAAGAAATCCTTATTACCTTGTTAACACTTTTCCATTTCCTACTATTGTTCTATTTACTTATTATGGAATAGAGAGAACTACCTGGATGGCTTTGCTCAGGACAGGCCATGTTAATTTGTGGTGACATTTTGTAGGGTAAAGGTTGATCAGGTATTTCCACCCTCCCACCACTAATGATGGACACCTGAGGTGCTGCGAGCATTCCAGGGTGGGCATGCGCAAGTGGGCGCACCTGTGTTGGACACGGGCATAAATGGGCGGCGTCATGAGGCCGCCAGAACTGTGAGGATCGACCAACAGGACAGTACTGAGAAGGAGCAGCAGCAGCAGAGAGAGAAGAAGCAGCCGAGAGGGTGAGATGCGCTGGGGGCTGGGAGGCACCCCTGCCTGCCATGTACCTGGCCACCTCTACTAAATAAAGAATGAAAAGCCACCGAGGGCTCCAAGACTCTCCTTCCTTGACCCGTCTGCCCAGAACCATCCTGAACCTGCCTCCTGTGCTCCCATCTTGCCGCTACACATTTTAACCTAAGATTTAAGCAACCTGATAGTATGTGGCTAAAGACCATTTCAGAAAGAATAACCGCTCAGCTCAGCAAAACGCTTTAAACTGCCAGGATACCTTCACAGGTGTTCTGTGCACAATATGAGTGTATGGTGTGGGGAACCACCTTACAACTGCAACGAATTCTCTTGATGATTGATGGTAGTTCAGATGTGATATTTATTGCCATGTGCTAGCAACAAAATAAACCTGTTGTTCACCCCAAAACACACACCTGTCATCTGGGTGGTTCTCCGTCTTAGTCTTGCCTGACAAACTAGCACTGGGGGTCTGGCATGGAACCCAGCAACACCTGGCAGCATCTCTGGAAAGCTGATGCGAGAGGAGGGGTGGAGAAAGTGGGGCTAATATACAGAAAACTTGCACAGAGCAGAAGATGATACACAGCAAATAGGAGCACTAATAGTTACCTCCACTACTAATGCTAAAGATAACTGCAGAAAACCAGTGCTACTACCTTAAAAGGTTGGACACAATTTGAGGCCTGCAGTGAGTTTTTCAATGGTGAAAAAGAGCCCAAGAAATATGAATTCTTCCCTGTCTTTGCCAGATCTGCCTCCAAAGTAGAAGTCATCTAATTAAAAGAGAGAACCACAGAGAGCACTCCCTTCTTCTCTGCCTGCTTTCTAGAGTGTCAGTCTAAAATTTGGAGTCTATGTGAAAGAAAGGAGGTGGAGTTTTGACTAATCATGAAATTTCAAAGTGGATAGACTTACTCTTGTTCCTCGCTGGCACAGTGAATTAACCAGATTTCCTGATGCTGGGCTCTAAGTCTTAGTATGTTTTCAAATGCCAAGTTCGCTGATGGGAATGATGATAATTTTAGCGCTGTTGGGAAGGGAGTTAAATATTTTTAAAACATAAACAGACAAATCAGTTATTAATTTCTACTTAAAACATTTTGTTATAAATCATAATTTTAACTGTTGATCATTTAAACAGTAACTGGATGGCAATTTACTTGGGTGTTATCTAACAGTGGGAGGATAAAGAGCTTATCAGAAAGGTAACTGACAATCAAAATTAGAATTAATCTTGTAATTAAGATTATAAGGAGGGCATAGTGACCCTCTAAGCTGACAATGCTTTCAACACTTCAGTTAGCCCTTGAATCACACTAAAGGATGAGTGTGGAGCCTAGCCCAGGGCACCTTCACCTCATGCTTTTAGTGACCACCCTAATGATGCAGCAAACCAGGTTTCCTCCACTTCTCCACATAATGTGACTACCCCAATAGGTATTCTTCAGTCCAGTTGCTGAATGACTGTGGTTTGAGACCCTTCAAAGTGAGATCAGCTGCCAGCAGGAGGTATGTTATCTCATTATATGGAGGACAGGGTAACTAGCTGTTGGGGGTTCCCAGGACATGGGACTTCAGTTCTCACACTGGGAAAATCCTGGGCAAACAAGGATGTGTCATCTTCCTGTGTGGGGATTGGATTGGACCATTACTTTTAGCATTACATTTCAAAAGAATAAGCGATTGGCGTTCTGAGTGTTCCTGAACCTCCTTTACAATGCAGAGTGGATTTGTCTCCAGGATACCCAGTGTCTGTACCCAGCCAATTCTCAGCACTTGCCCTTCTCCTACTAGAAGGGAAACCAAAATGGCTTTGGGGTGTCGGTTCTTGAGGCCAGTGCAGTGAGCAGACTTAAGTGACACAGGATACTCCATCACACCCCATCCCCCAGCATCCCACCCCTTTAATCAGTCAGCATATCCACACTCTTATCTATCTGGACAAAGGCTTCCCGTCTCAAATTTTATTTCTTATGTACATATGTATGATTGAGGTATCGCTGGTTTACAGTATGATTAAGGAGGAGATCCACACCTCTTCAGATCTATGTTAGCATGCCACATCCACCACTGAAGCACCCATCTCAAATTTTAAAAAATAATATCTTTCCATGTAGTGACTAGATGCCCGCATATCCCTACTGGCTCCAGTGTTCTGTGGTCTTCCATGGAGAACTGGTAATTTTCCAAAGGCTTTGAATGGAATGAAAAAAACTGCCTATTCAAATGGTTCTTATCATAGATTGAGATACTCGGTGTGTGGTCCTTTTATTTTTAGCAATGGTGTTGGAAAGACCAGGTTATGTTTATTCTGAGCGTCCGGGTGGCTGATGAGATTGTATAGTCTAGAAAATGCTGGAATTATAAATTATTATAAACGTTGATTGGGTGGGGAATTCATATTCCAAAAATACTGCAATATAAAAGTCAGCCTATAGATTTTCCCTTAGTTCATTGTTCAAAAATGTATACATTGGCTGGAAAGGATAAACCATGAAAGGACTTTCACAGAGAAATAGAAATATATTTAACTGTGCTGTTCTTTTGTCTACTGTGTTTTTATATCCTATTTCTTGTTTGTCCAAAAGCCTTGAATTTTGTATTCATATATTTTTTTGCTACTGTTGGCTTCATTTAAATTTCCTAATGTGGTCTTATTGTTCTGTGTGATAAATACATTCGAATTGGAAGCCCTACTAGTGTTTAGGATTAGCCAAATATTTTATGGATTTTTTTTTCTAAGCTGTCACTTATTTTAAGCCTGGTGATATTTGCTGCACTAGAATACAGAGCTTCCTGGAGTGCTGCAACATCCTTAGGACCGTGGTGGCAGCACCTACCCAGCTAGGCTTGAGGCCCCAGTTGAACAAGAGTGCTTCTTTTTATGGCCAACCAACTACCCTCCACAAATAAGAGTGGCCTTCTTAAAGAGAGAAAAATCACATTGCCTTGGTATCTCAGGAGTACAGTTCCATGAATATTACTATGCATGACGGAGCAGCGTCTTTATTCAATAGCGCTCATATTGCCAACAAAAATGAAATAATGGAGGAAATAACTTCTGGTGGTTTCCAGCTTAAATGATGAGAAATGAGTAGAAAAGAGAATTTGGAATCAAAGTTTTTTGCTCTATGATGGTTGGCTATCTTAATCTACAATGACTCTGCACCCGGGGAAAGTAGATTAAGTGAATTTTGAAAAACATTTTCTGCCTTTGGTTTTTGCTTTATAAGATTAAATGTTACACTTCACTCTTAAACCATCCACAGACTCAGATGTTTGAGTTCAGCCAGCCCATTTCTGGCGCAAAGGCTGACTCAAGCTTGTTATTATGGGAAGGCCTCAACTTATCAGAAATCATTTTAATGAAATGCCAGCCCATGTAATGTTTCATTAGAGGCAATGTTTGCAAAAATGTTTTTTCTTTTAGATCTGGGGGAGTTTCGTTATAAAAAACATCCTTATTTGTCACTGCTGGCTGCCTTCGCCACCCTTCTTGACTCTTTCTAAATAAAAGACATGGAAAAAAATCACAAATAAACATTTTGCACTGAAAAATTATAGACCTATAATTTGGAAGAAGGGTTTTCATTTGCACTGAATTATTTTTTTTTAATTGGGGTAACCTTAGTTTACAACATGGTATATGATTTAGGGGAAAAGGTTCACACCTTCTCAGATGTAAGTCACTGCAACACACCCACCACCTAAGGCACTCCTAGTCCTTAATTTTATTGTTATAATAAAATATGACGTAGGTAAAAATCACTCCATAATCCTTCAAGGGGGTGCCATGTTGAGTGTGTGTGTGGGGAGTAATTAATTGGGTGGAAAGATAGTGAAAATTAAAAAATACAATGCAGGAAATCAAAAGGACCGTAGCTTTGGTGGAGGAAAGAAAAATTGAGTTTGGAACATTTGAGATGAGGTTACTATAGAAATTCACCTCTTCTGACTATATGTATGTATAATTTTGACAAGCCTTTAGAACGTGCATGTCTGGAATTTGGGGAATATAACCTGGATTATAACCATCACTATATAGGCTGATTCTTAAACTTTCTCTTTTCACAGCGTTTTCAGTGCTATAGGCTAAAAGAAATGCCTAAAAGTTCTATTCATAAGTAGTAAAGTCCAAACAACTTATTAAGTATGTACTAACAACTTCGTGACTGGTTGAATATATAATCACATAAACTAAATGGAAAAATGTCTATTTTTTTCATTCTTAAATGATGGCTGATTTTATGCTTGATTTAATCACAGTACCCAGATATTTGGTCAAACACTAGTCGGTTTGTTGCTATGAAGAGTTTTAAGATTAATGTGTGAATAAGTAGTCTTTGAGTAAAGAAGATCATCCTGTGCTGCTGAGTAGGCTTCAGTCAGTCAGTTAAGAGAAAATGACTGGGCTCCTCCATGAAAGAAAGAGTTCTGCATGTACATTGCCTTTAGATTTTAGCTGCAATATTAATTTTTCCCTATGTCCTCAGCCATTTGGACCGCCTTGCAGATTTTAGATCTGCCAACCCCACGATCACCTGAGCCAATTCCTTAGGCAACCTGTGAAAAAACTCACTTTGCAATGACAACATCCAAAGGAATGTAGGTGATCTATTGTTGACACTGAAACACCGAGCACTACTTCCAACTAGTAGGTATGGTTTTCCCAAGCCAGCATTAAGGCCTTTTTTTTTTTCTTTTTTTCTTTTCTTTAAGAGCTGGGGATATAGACCAGAGTCACAGGAAGTAAATGGATTCACCAGAGACAGAGTGGGAAGCAGAACAGGCAGCTTGACTGAAACACACTGCTGAGGGGAGCAGCGGGAGAAGCAGGAAAGGTCTGCTGTGCCTTGTGGGTCCCCTCCCTGGACGGAGATAGAACTCACACTGCTGTGTGAGTGATGCAGGTGATGTTTCACAGTGCAGTGCTTAACCCGCTGTGCAACCAGGGAGGCCATATTTGGGGCTTTCTTGGTGGTGCAGGGGTTAAAGTCTCAGTGCTATTAAGCTATCTGCTGCTGTGGCATGAGTTAGATTCCCCAGCCAGGGAGCTGACCCACATGGCACAGCAGACCTTTCCTGTCTCTCCCACTGCTCCCCTCAGCAGTGTATTTCAGTCAAGCTGCCTGTTCTGCTTCCCACTCTGTCTCTGGTAATCTTATCACATCCACCTACTGACCCCCACACCTCTGGCCTACACCCCAGTTCTTGTATGCATAAATGAAAAAATAAATCTTTTTAAAAAATGTACCATCCTTGCCAGAGCACTCTAAGTCTCTGGCATTTATCAAAATTAATGGACCTGCTAGAAAATTCATATATCCAGTTTTATAACTATACATTCAGGTAAAACGTTTCAATGAGATAACCAAAGCCCACATTCATGATACAACAGTATGACAAAATAAAAAGGTGACATAATTAAGTACATAAAAGTCCAGGTTTTTACTAATTGCTCTCATCGTGTAACTGGTTGTTTCATCAGGTAAAAGCAGGGATGCTGACAATCCTGTCACTGGAGGAATGGGCTTTTGCACAGGATTTGAGATGCTATTGGCATCTGTTTTTACTTGGGGGAAAAAATTAAAGAGCAAAAATTCACCCTATTTCAAGTGTCCAAGAAGGTTATGTTTTTAATTCCACACCACAGAAAATGCAAACAAATTTTTAATTACACTTCATGCATGGTGCTCTGCAGAGGAAAAATAAATTGGTACCCATCTACCCAAAAGCCATAAATCAGCTGCAGAATGGCTAATCACAGATATAAATTGTGTGCTTGGTACTGATTACTTTCTCCTCAGTCTACTGTGAACAATTAAGAATTTAGATCTTAGGCTGGCTGTGCTGTTTCTGAAATATGACTCAAAAGCATAAAGTTCATTTTAAATTCTCCTAATCCTGCTTTATACTTTTTTCCTTTTTGGTCAGACTATTATCTTCAGGAGCCCACATTAAAGCATGAGTTCTGCCTTGGGCACCACATAGCACTGCAAAACCTGTGCATTTATCAGAATAAATACATCTGTATCTGCCTGATGATTGAGAAAACACAACCATGTTTACTGTGTAAAAGCAAAACAAACAATGGGGTTTTGCAAGATGGTAAATACATGCATATATATGTGAGTATGTGCATGTACACACATTATTGTTATTGCCAAACCCTACTGACTTAATGGGCTAGAGAAGGTTCTAATGGCTCCAACATTAGCTCTATACCTTTTTCATTCTCATTAAAACTTTTTCATTCTCATCAGAATCACTGAACCATCTTAAAAATCTAGAGAAGAAATAGTGCAGCTCTTTTTTTAAAAAAATTTTTATTTGTTTATGCATACAAGAACTGGGATGTAGGCTAGAGGTATGGGGGCATGTAGGCCAGAGGTATGGGGTGAGAGAATTCACCAGTGACAGAGTAGGAAGCATAACAGGCGGATCTACTGAAATACACTGCTGAGGAGAGCAGTGGGTGAGACAGAAGGTCTGCTGCGCATGTGGGTCAACTCCCTGGCCAAGGATTGAACTCAGGCCACAGTGGTTGGCGATAGCTTGATAGTGCTGAGACTTTAACCCCTGTGCCACCAGGGAGGCCCAAAATAGTGCAGTTCATATGAAAATAATTTTAAAAAAGGAATTACCAAAACATTTAAAATAGAATTACTATACTATATGATCCAAAATTCTAACTCTCAGTATATGCCCCCAGTAATTGAGAGTCTCAAAGAGATATTTACACACCCATGTTCATGGAATCAATATTCATAATAGCCAAGGTAGAAGCAGCCCATGCATCTACCGATGAAAGGATGGGCACCCAAATTTGGTCATACAGATGATGAATTATTACCGAGACTGAAAAAGGAAATCCTGTCACATGTTACAACATATACAAACATTGAGCACTTTATTCTACACCAAATAAAAGGAGAAGTTCTGTCCTTTTATGATTCCAATTAAATGAAGTGCCCCAGAGTCGTGAGATTAGAAGTAGAATGGTGGTTCCCAGGGATGGACGGAAGGTGGTGATAGGAGTACTTATTTAATGAGTACAGAAGGTCAGTTGTGCACATGGGGAGAGTTCTGGAGATGGGTGTGGGTGGCGGCTGCACATCTGATGTGAACAATGCGAATTGTTGGTTGCCACTAAACTGCACTTAAAAATGGTTGAAGATGGTAATTCATGTCATGTATATTTTACTGCAAATGAAAGGAAAACAACAGGCGAATGGGTCCACCGCAGAAATTCGGTGCCAGTTAGTCCACAGCAGGGACCAGGCTTGTCTAAGTATGGGGGGAATCAGATCCCTAGGGTGTTAGATCCTCATGGTGCAGCCAACAAAGGGCAGCCCACATGACTGAGGGGAGAGCTGGGCACCAGGAATGAGAGAGAATGGCAATGTGAGGGCAAGAGAGAAGCCCATGCAGGATGCATTGACCAAGAAATTAATCTAGTGAGGACAGTGTCCAGGTATTGTGAGTAATCTTTGCATGTAGCCAGAGTCCTTTAATCACATCTGGGCTGCTGCGCTTCATACTGCCCCTCCATCATGCTTCCACGAAGCACCACACTGTCCTAGGTCTCACTCTCCAGCTTCAGGAGAATACTGCAGAGAGAAGTGGAGATAGGAGGGAGACTCAGAACAAACAGACTTTCTCATCTCAGCAAGCCATGACAGAATAAAACAACTTTGTTAGGTGCTTAAGAGAGCAACTTGGTGAGATGACTTACAAGTGATTCTTCCCTTTTATTTGTGGCGATGTGAACTTGGTTTCAGCCATTTTGTTCCCTAATGAACCTGGACTTCCTAATAAGCAGCCCAGAAATCCTTTATTGAATGTGGGATGAATGGGCTGACCTGTGTATCAGTTCCATCTATACACATGCACAGGGTTTTATGCATGCTTCAGTGGCTTACCAAATAAGACAAGCCATAGTTCAATTGAGTAAATCCTTCCATGTCATGAGAAATCCCTGGCAATACTGCATTTCTCTTTTCCTTAGAACTTTATGGCAATCAATAATAGCTAGCTCTACTGTCCCTACTGAAGCTCTTTGTTGAATGCAATTCATTTTGAGTGACCTTTACTTTTCAGCAATAGTTCTTTGTTTGTGGAGTACAGATTGCAAACAGTCTAATCAACCCTCTGGCTTTTAGTCACTAGCATCCCATCTGCTTTATAATGCCACTGTAAAATCCAGCTGTGCAAGGAAGGAAAAAAGTATTGCCTAAATCTTTTTCACTAGGAGAAAAATTTGTGTGACATTAAGATTGTCAAATGGCCGTGTCTTCTTTTGGATGTGCATGCATATGTATTTGTCTCACTAAATTAAGGTGTCTGTCCTATTGCTCTTCCTGAGAACATATGCCCCTAGTTAATATTAGAATTATGAATAAAAAGATCCTAAAAACCAAGAGGAATAACAATTTTAATGCTAAAATGTCATAAAATATTTTTACGATAAATAATAAAATGTTACAAAATCAGGCATCAGATCTTAGAGTGAGGAGCCACTGTAAATAAGGAGAAGAAATAAGGATAAAGGTTGGGAGACTTTGTGAGAATCGTTGGATGTTTCTTCTCAAGCTATGACTCATTCGTTGTTTATTTTGTAGTCCTGCTTCTTCACTCATCTTCGGGCTGTGTATTAGACCCTGCTTTTTAAAAAGGTGATGTTGATACTTGTTCGTATGCTAGTCTTGTCAAGTCTTGCAAACTTGTACTGCTGTTGTGTTAATTTCTTGGATTGGAGCCTAAGACTATCATATGTTCATAAGAATGTTCCCACTTGCTTTTGTTCAGGGGTTGCTTAAAAGAACCTTACCTCCTGGGTTGACCATGAGTTTGACACCTCAGACAGTGGCTGTGCAGAGTTGAGTTCAAGAAAAATATAAGCAGACAACCATTGAGTGTAGTTTGGTTGTCACATCCTCAAGTTGAAATATTGCTAGAAAATTTCAGTTTATCAAAGAGCAGTGCCAGAACCACCTGAAAACAAGCAATCTATTTAAATTGCAGCTTGGTTTTCTGACTTGCCCTTATTCTGCCAACATTTCCTCATTACAGATGTGTGGCAAACATCGGTTTGCAAGTATTTGAAGGTCGTACTTTGTTCTTGGGATTTCCTTTCACCTTTCAGGTTGAGAGTCTAACTCTTTGAATTCAAGGAGGAAAGCTGGACAGGGCTACAGCAGTTTAGCTCTCTCTGCTGGTATCAGTTCCAATAAAATGGAAATTACCAGGGGGAATATATGGAAGCAAGGTGGATCAGAAAGAAGGGTGTTTGTTCACTGGGTGGTTATCTATGAGTGAGGGTGGGAGTTAATCCTGGTCTCAACCCCTCAAGTAACAGAAGAGATTCCCAGAGAATACAGGGTCTTAGATAGTTGCAAGGAATTCAGCCTCCAGTGGCCTTATCAAACTTCCTTTTACTCCACA
This sequence comes from Galemys pyrenaicus, assembly GCA_019455555.1. Classification (NCBI taxonomy): domain Eukaryota; kingdom Metazoa; phylum Chordata; class Mammalia; order Eulipotyphla; family Talpidae; genus Galemys; species Galemys pyrenaicus. Next base: position 2,161,660 of record JAGFMF010012284.1, on the reverse strand, counting down.
ATACAAATGGGCTCTTAAGCCTCTCAGACAAGACTAATTACATGTAGCCAGTCAATCCACTAATGCACTGATTTGTCTGGTCTGGCTGTAAGATTAGAGAAAATTATGCTCTTGATGCATAGTGAGGAAAACAGAGTAGTAGGTAATGGGGTGGAAGATTTGCTTCGTATGTGGGTATGTACAAATATGTGTGTACACTTTGGAGAGGTGGTGAAGGGAATAGAAAAATTTGCCAATTCACCCATTTCTCTCCTAAATTCAGTGTCAGTATTTTGTTGTCATTTTACACTATGCTATTTTATTGTACGAACACATGTCCTGCAGATTATATTCCATAGAATTTTGTGTTCTTGGTCCTCAAATCCAGGGTCCCAGAATTATTCAAGTTTACAGATGGTGAAAGTCACTGGTGTATTCTCGTTGGCTCTCAGTGTCAAGGGCAGGAGACTCCCACCCTCATCCTTGACAGACTCTTTGGAATTATTCATTGGCATATTGCTTGAGAAAATCTGACCCTAAAAATACAATTAGGTAAACACTAAGTGTTACTCACTTAACTTGTTATACGAAAATTCTATGTTATTGAAAGATTGACTTGAAATTTTAGAGATCCTTTCATTAACAAAAGGAATCCTGTTGAAAAAATTACTCCCTGAATCAGAATTCAATGGAGTTGGCAAAAAATCAGTCCTAGAATATGAACTTGTCTCATGTCTGAACTGTTGGTCATTTTTTTCTGCTTTCAAAAGTCATAGGCTGGAGCCTCTAGTCCTTTTGTGCCCATTATGTATGCCAGCATCTTTCTGGATTATTTCTCTCTACCAGGTATCCCCCAGAAGGGCCAGCAGGTGCAAATCCCAAGTCTGCCCAAGAGGTTTCTAAGAAAACACTGTTGTTTCTTTTTCCTAGACCCATTAGCCATGAATGAAAAAAAGGTACCATCCAACCTGCCTTAGTAACTACACTGCTTTCTTCTCAAATCTATCTGCTTCCATGCATTACAGAAAGAAGCTACTTTCTCTAAATGATCACTCCAATGAATGCCAAATAATTGCACTCAAATTTTTCTTTTAAATTGGGTTCATACCATATGCTGCTTTGTTCCACTTATGTGATGCCTTGTTCATGAAACAGCATCTTCTCTATCTAAGCAATTTCCTAAAAATTGTTTGATTTTCAGGTATTTAGAGCTACTTGGATAAAAGATAGGTCTTCTTTATAACAGCTAAGTATTCTTGGTTTCACTTTATTAGATATATGTATGTATTTTCATATATAATCATTACACTATATAGTAAAAGGCAAAGATGAACATAAGACTGTCATTTTTGGTTTTTAAGATGAACAATGTTAGGGTAAGCTCAGTTGCTCAGGGTCTAGAGAAAAGAGAGGGATGAGGGAAAACATGGAACAGACCAAGGGATTAGGGCTTGGTATACCATGGAATGGATGGCCTCAGGTCCAACGACATCTCCATGTGAAGAGTTGGCAAGGCATAATATGTGGGTACATCAATTTCAGGGATTTAGGATTGAGGGGATGAGCTAGTTCCTGTCTGTCAATGACTTAGGAAGAGAGGTAAGAAGGAAGAGGAAACTAGAAACCTGAGAAAAGAGGAATAACTAGGAAATAGTCACCCCAGAAAATTAAAAATTAAAATAATGAGGAAAGTGTAGAAGAATCATTTACCAAAGTTGACTACTATTAGAAAATTGTAGTTGTGAATTTAAGACCACTAAGTGGAATTGCTAGGATTTTTTTCTCCTTCCAGCAATTCTAGCCACTCTATTACAAATGGTTAATTAGGTTGAATTTGTGCAGGCATACCCCATTTAATTGTGCTCCACTTTTTTGCACACTATAGAGAATGCACTTTTTACAAGACCCTTTAGCAGCAAAAGGATTATGACTGACTACAAGTTTAAATGATGGTTAACATGTTTTAACAATAAAGTGCTTTTAAATTAAGGTATGTACATTATTTCAGTTAAAACCATGCTATCGTGGGCCTCCCTGGTGGCACAGTGTGTTGAGCCCGCACTGAAACTTTCGCTGCACAACAGTGCAAGTTCAATCCCCGGCCAGGGAGGGGACCCACATGGCGCAGCAGACCTCTCCTGCCTTGCCCACTGCTCCCCTCAGCAGTGTGTTTCAGTCAGTCTGCCTGTTCTGGTCCCCGCTCTGTCTCTGGTGAACCCTTTCACCTCCCGAGACTCTGACCTGTACCCCAACTCTTGTATGCATAAATAAATAAATCTTAAAAAAAAACACTTGGATATTTTTAAAAAACCATGCTATCGCACACATAATAGACTATATAATAGAGCAAGTATAACTTTTTTTATGTACTGGAAAACTAAAAATTTCTGTGACTCGCTATATCACATTGGTCTGGAACAAACTTGTAGGATCTTAAAATTAACATAGGAGAAAAATTTAAATCACAAAAATATTTCTTGTCTCCTCTACCCACTTACCTCCTAAGAGTGAAAAAGTTTATTATTCTTAATTTTGATAGCAGAATACTTTGCTCTAGCTCATGAAATACAACTATTTGTAGTAGCTTAGTTTGAGGGAAACTGACAAAGACTCTTCATAAAACAGGTGTTGCTGGTCTAAAACTCATTTTTCCCAATGTACTCTAAAATTTCTCAAATCTAAAGGTGTGAAGGGCATGGTTACCAAAAACAAATAGATATGAACTGACCTAATGTCACGCGTCTTGATTTGTCGGTTATGTATTATCTCAAACAAAAATGAATTTTCCTACTCCTCTTTTGTGTTTTCTTTCTTTTTTTTTTTTTTAGATTTATTTATTTATACATACAAGAGCTGGGGTACAGGCCAGAGTCCAGGGCGGTGAGAGGATTCACCAGAGACAGAGTAGGGAGCAGAACAGGCAGACTGACTGAAACACAATGCTGAGGGGAGCAGCAGGTAAGGCAGGAGAGGTCTGCCGCGCCATGTGGGTTCCCTCCCTGGCCAGCGGCAGGGATCGAATTCATGCCGCAGTGTCTGTGGTTTGCTTCATAGTGTGTTGCCTAACCCACTGTGCCACCAGGGAGGCCCTTCTTTTCTTTTTTTTTTTTTTTAAAGATTTATTTATTTATGCATACAAGCACTGGGGTACAGGCCAGAGGTGTGGGGGGTGAGAGGATTCACCAGAAAGTGGGGAGCAGAACAGGCAGATCAACAGAAGTACGCTGCTGAGGGGAGCAGCGGGCAAGGCAGGAGAGGTCTGCCGCGCCATGTGGGTCCTCTCCCTGGCTGGCAGCAGGGATCGAACCCGTGCTACAGTGGCTGCGGCTTGCTTCATAGTGCGTTGCTTAACCCACTGCGCCACCAGGGAGGCCCCCTTCTTTTCTTTTTTTTAAGATTTATTTATGTCCAAGAACTGGGGTATAGGCCATAGCTTCAGGGGTGAGCTAGGGTAGATGATTGAGAGGATTCACCAAAGACACAGTGGGGAGCAGAAAAGGTGAATAAAACTGAAATACACTACTGAGGAGAGGAGAGGGTGAAACAGGAGAGGTCTGCTGTGCCATGTGGGCTAGCTCCCTGATTGGGGATTGAACTCATGCCACAGTGGCTGGCAATAGCTTTGTAGTGCTATGACTTAACCCCTTGCACCACCAGGGAGGCCCTCTCTTTTGCATTTTCACAGCATTGACAGGTTTCGTTTTGTGGCATTCTTGCTTTTCTAATGAAGAACAGAAATCTAAATTGGTTTTTTTCCTTCTCACAATTATTTGAATTAATATTGGCCCTAAAACTCTTATACATAGGACAGGGACTATTGAGGTAGAACAGAGTTTTGATGACAGCTGGGAAGAGATTGGAAAGAACCAGCTCATGGTTTGTAAATGATGCTTAAAGAGAGAGTTGGTAGATTGTTGGCCACGTTGGAAAGGTTTTGCTTTTCCTTGCTTCTTGGTATCTTCAAAAGATAGCATCAAATGTATTTTTGATTTATTTTTCTGGAAAAGGGAAAAATGCAAGTCATCACATTTATTTTGGAATGGATGCTAGTTGTAGTCTTCTCATTAGTTTTTCTTATCTTTTGGTGATAAGTGGCCTGGGTATTGTCATCATTTAAAAAAAAAAACATTTTATGGTTGCTGTCATTACAAGACAAAGATGTCAAATGCAAATGCTTGCAAAATATAAATTCAACAGACTATCTTCACTGTGGTACCCAGATCATGTGGCATGTCATGTGAGTGAAATGTTTGACAGTCCCCCAAAATGTGATCACAAGTGAGATTTTAACTGTGTTTTTGCCATTTTGTTAGTTGATGTTATTTCCCCTTTTTGTGTCAGTTTAAGAGAAATGCTCATTGAAAATGTGCTTTACCTGTATTGATGCTTCTCAAATGCCCTTTGAAATATGTATGTAAGGGCTTAGTCCCCTTTACTAATGAAGAAATAAAGGGACAGAGACTTTGTTTAACTTGCCCAGGATCACAGACAACAAATCACAGGACCAGCATTCAGGCTGTATTCTAGAATGTAATGGTGAATCTATTTGCTGTGTTTCCTTTTGTCTCTGAATTGTGGGCCTAACATTCTCCATCTGCTAAATGCTCTCATGGTTCACTCTATCCCAGAGACTAAACATTAATGTCATTTCTGTGTGTGACACTTGGTTCCCTGATTGGGCCAAGCTGGACCACGGAGCAGTGAATCAGCCACATTAACAGAGATGCTGGTGCATGTAATGTTGATTTACTAGGAATAAATGAGTCATTGTATAGTATGCTTTGATTATTAGTACCAAAGAAATCATAATGGCAAGTGGCTAAACAAATGTAGTGTCAGCAGTATTGATGGATTTGCCTAATCTATAGGAAATAAGGGAATATGGGGGCAAAGAAATCTCTACTTAGACCTCACTTGACTTGTAAAATCTATAACTTACCTAAAAATTCAAAGGTGTGGCCTTTTTAAGACGAGGTAGGGACTTGAAATGTAAGGATATGTTCCCCTTTGCTATTTAAGAGAACATAAAAGGATGTCATCAGACAGAAAGTTTGCAATTTCAAAAGTAAAATTTTAGAAAAAGCAAAAGGAGCCCTTTAAAGGGAATTTTATATGTCTCTTATTTAAGGGAAACGATGAATAAGGTGTCTGATCATCTGACCAAGTCATAGACCTAAGTGGTACCAGAGATCTCCCTACCCTGGTCTGCTCTACAGAGTCAAATAAATTCATAAAGTATAGAAGAATGCAGGAGACTCAACTAAGATGTCTACCTTATTTGAAATTAACCATTACAAACATAGGAATTGGGTCAGTATCTAATTGTAGGAAGCTCATATTTCTAGTATCTTCAAAATCAACAGCACTATTAACGTTGAGTTTGTGAAAGTGGAATTCAATTATTTAAGAAGTAACTGTTACTACACAGATTGGCTAGAAAAAGAAATGAGAACTCAGCAGTACTAACTATGCATTAGTGAAATTGCATTCAAGGAACAATGAAAGGCTATTCTAACTAAGGTAGGGAAGGTAGGGGGAAACTCTACAGGATGAACAAAGAAATGCTTGAATAGCTGAGACTTGAACAAAAATGCTACAACAAAGCAGGGGGGCTGGCATAGGGCCAAGGAGGAGTACAAAGAAATTCAGCAGAGTTGAGTCAGGAAAACTGAGCAGGAAATGAGAAGCAACTTTCCAAACACATCAAGGGAAACATTCTTGAATACATCAAAATTAACAGGACAGGAAGATGACGTTTCTCTGTTTTGTAGAGTAGGGAGTTAGTTTTAAATGACAGCAATAGGTCAAGTTGACTTTTTTCCTCATAAAGCAGAACTTTGTTTTAAAAGAATCTGGTAGTATTAACTAGGAGAAGGGGGGAAGAAACAGATTATTAGAAGAGCTGGCAATGAACTGTTTCAGCAGAGCACTTACATTAAACTAAATAGTAGAAGGTAATGTCAAGAATAGGGTGTAAGCAAGTCCTTATATTTTTATTTTTAAGTGACCTGATGATCATAATTTGAATGCATACTCATAAGACATACATTTTTAGTTTATCTGATAGTATTGCTTCTTTTCTAAAGGCACGGTAGTGGGTTCTTTTTTGAGCCCTTTAACTTGGTCCTTTCTGTACCCTCTAAGTAAAGTTAACAGAAAACTTTGTGGATTTAAAACTCACTTTCAACATGCCAACCTACAGGTTTAAGTAGTGAAGTATCTTGTATAAGTTTAGGTGTTAGCCTTAGGTGAACAAGGATCTAGTCTTAGCTCTACAAGGAAAGGGGTGTTTAGAGACATTGAAAAGTCATAAAGATGATAAATAGGGTGGCAAAAATAAGGCAAAATAAAACTTGAACTTGGTGTGGAAAAATACTGAGAGACAGATTGTTAAAATTAGGTGTGTGAAGGACTCCTAAAAATGCATTGGTGACATTTTTCCGTATTTCTATTGATGGCAAACTAAGAGGGCAAAGGCTTAATTGAAAAAAGAATTTGTAATAAATTTAGAAGATAGTATGACTGCTATCAAATATTGAAATAACGTAGTGAGGGAGGATATGTGTCTCCCTTGTACAGATCTTTAAAATTATGAGCAATTTTATTTGGGGGATGAGTATATGTTATTCGTATGTTAAATGCTTGGGTTTGTACTTAAACTAGGCAATGAAGAAGTTGACCCATCTGATCATTTTCAACATGTGTAAAAAAAACTTTATTTTGAAGGACTTAGTATTTTGTAAGAAAGTTTTAATTGATGTTTTCCTTTTCCTACTACACCTGTGTTTAATTCTCTCCTAATTACCATGTAGTTCCTCTATAGTTTATATATATATATATAATTTGTATTGTATTTGCATACTTACTGAACTGTCTCATTGGTACCTTCCAGCCCTGTGAATGAACTGTGTTTATCTTGATCACTACTCTAACTTCAGTTCCAACATAGATTCTGGCACACAGTTGTAATTTTTATAAAGTGAATCATAACGTTCAAGAAGCATGGCATCAAAAGATGAAGACTTAGAAGCTTGTCACTTTTGTAATGATTTGCTAGGGCCTGGAATATCATGAAAATGTATTTCCCAATCTTGGGCATTTTGGTGAAGTTCCACTGCTAGAATCGTGTGTTATTTGAATCAAAGAACTTCCTGTCTAATCATCTTCTTTTAAAATTCAAATGGAAATCACACGAAACTGTGCATGAATATTTACAGCAGCATTATTCATTACTATCCAAAAGTGGAAACAACCCACATATCCATCACCTGATGAATGGAAAAACAGAATATTGTAGATCTTGAGATGGAATATTATTTGATAATAAAAAGGAATGGAGTTCTGATACATGCTATGAGTCTATCATGAAATCATTTTGCGAAGTGAAAGAAACAATCAAAAAGGATCATATATTGCATGATTCCATTTATATGAAATGTCCTAAATATGAAAAGCCATAGAAATACCAAATAGATATCTGATTGCCTAGAGTTGAGGAAGTTAGGGGAAAATGGGATGTGACTTCTAATGGGCATGGGATTTCAATGTAGTTGATAACAGTGTTCTAAGATTGACTGCTGTGAAACTGTACAACCATGTTAATATCATAAAAGCCATTAAACTATATACTTTATTTTTTTAAGATTTATTTATGCATACAAGAACTGGGGTACAGATCAGAGGTGCAGTGGCAGTGGGGGGCTAGGGGGAGGATTCACCAGAGACAGAGTAGGGAACAGTACAGGCAGATCTGCTGAAATATACTGCTGAGGGGAGCAGCAGGTGAGACAGGAGAGGTCTGCTGTGCCATGTGGGTCCCCTCCCTGGCCAGGGATCACAGTCATGCTTGCTGCAGTAGCTGCAGATGCTTCATAGTGTGGTGCTTAACCCCTTGCACCACCAGGGAGGCCCCTAAACTATAGACTTTAAATGAGTTCATTCAGTGGTACCTAGAACTATTGTGTTGGGACTCAAACAAAAAAATGAGCATGAAGAACATCATTCAGACAGCACAAATTTCAAATTTTTCCCTATTGTCTAGTTTTGTCTTTGGCTCACTCACCTTAAGAATTATATTTGACAAACACCTTTTCTACAAACAAGCATTGTAGATGCTTCTCTTGCACTCCTAATTTTGCACTCAACACAGATGCTTATTATTGTGGATTTCTGTGTTTTCACAACATGAACATAAGTAACACTGATCCCATCTTGTTCAGTGCTGTGTCCATATTAATTTCCCTAGGACCTGGCAGATGACAGGAAAGCCACCAGTGTTTACTGAACCCACTATATTTAAGCACGAAGGTGTGAGCAGATTTTTCTTAAAGAAATGGTGGAAGCTATGAATTGACTTGCTTGCATTTAAAATGCTTTTTTTACAAGGTATTATTGAAATGATTTCAACAAGAGCGCCAAAACTATTTAATGAGAAAAAGCTAGTTTTTCAACAGAGGGTGCTGAAAAAATTTCCTATCCCCAAGTTGGACCCTTACCTTACACTATATACAAAATTAACTCAAAGATAAACATAATAATATAAAACTTTGAAAGGAAAATATGAAAGGAAAGTTTCATGGCATTGTGTTATAAGGTAATTTCTTGAATATGAAACTGAAAGCTCAGGTATCATAAGTAAAAAAGATAAATAGTACTTAATCAAAATTAAACACTTTTGTACATCAAAGGACTCTAATCTGCTTTATGGACAAAAGTCTGCCTTACAATGTGCATTTTACCTGTCTCAGCATGAGTATCTTCAGTTACATTTTCTGTAAGTTAGCACATACCATAAGCATTGCCTCCCTTTGAATCTCTTAGATTTTGCTTCAGGATTATTGAGTGAACCAAGCAATAAATCACATTTTCAGTATGTCATCACTGTATTGAAAACCCTGAAACCTGTTAGTTATCATCTATGCCAAATTCCATGAGGTGGCATAGTGTTATTTTATTGTTGTTACTGGTATCCTTATAATTTTTCACACTAACTTCTTTGATTCAGTAATTTAAACATATGTTTGCCAGTAATTCACTTTTGAAAGATGCTATTGTGTCTCATGAGGTATTCCTTAGTAGAAACCAAAGACTTCCTGATATTGATGGAATACACCTTTGATGCTCAGGAAGGAGCCTGGAACATTGATCACCATACACATAATTTCTTCCTTGACCTCTAGCTTGCATTTGGGGTAGACTGCCTTTGGGTGCCTTACTTCAGAGGAGCATGATAAATAGCAATTTATTAATTTGCAGACTTGACATTTTTGCATTTGTCTTTTTCCTAGACATTTTACCAAGCTCAGCAATAGTTGGGACATCTTAATCTCGCAAAATGTTTTCTAAGTTTAACTTACATGAGTTTGTAATGTAGAACAAAAATGCCAATAGTAGTCTTGTTTGATTCCCCTTGGTTCCTTTGGTCACCAGAAGTCAAAAACAGTCTTTGTCTTGGTGTGGTAATTTTCTATGTTCGTCTGCCAGGCTTCTTTCAGGGTACCTTCCAGGTTATTTTGCTGTCTGAAGTGCAGGCCTTTTGTCTGCACCTTTCAGAATATTTAACATGTCATTATGGAGCATCCTAAGTCCAGTCATCTTCGCCCAACCTTAAGCAGCATGCTTAAGTCACCCAGTCTGCAGGGCACAACTACGTGACCTTGAAACAAGTGACATCGACCACCCCTTCCTTCTAGAGAACTGCAGATACTCGTCAAGTTCTGTAGCATGTGGACATGCTGGAAAGAACCTCATGAAATTATTCATGCATTCAAGCTGGGCTGAATTTAATCCTTCAAAGAGAGGCAGCTGTCAAGTTTTTAAGATGTTGAACATATTTTACAATTTTGGCCTTGATGCCCAAGAAATTCCTCTGTGTCTAACATAAAACTTGTTTGAAATGGGTTTTCTTTTCATATAATAGAAATTTTATGTTTTTTTCTGATTCCAGGGGTAATGCATGTTCCTTACTGTCAGTTTTAGGCATTTGAGGTTTATTTCCTTTATTTCTTTTCTAGTGGCGATGAAATCTAGACAGAATTGATTCTTATGATACCAATGACTCTTAAGAAAGAGTAATTTTATCTTAACAGGATCATGTTAAGACTATCTTATGGAAGGACATATAGGAAAATATAAATTCATGTTTCTGGAATAAATTCCACTTGCTCAAGGAGAACTTTAAGCCACAGTTACTCACTTTTATATCAAGGTTTATGCCTGAACCAGCTTTCTGAAGCAAGTTCTTGATGCTTGGTTTGTCCATCTATAAAACTGAAGATAATACACTTTTCTCAATGTTAACATGTGGATTACATAAAACATTACACATTAAGGAAACTAATAGGTACCTGACATGAATAGTACTTTTCAGATAGTCATCTCCTCCCATACCTGCCTCTACCTGTACATAGCCTTTTTTTTCTTATGTTTTCTCTTAGATTTCTTCCTATTAGAACAGAAAATTGTTTCTTTTGTGTTATAACCCTTGCAATTCAGTCACTGAATATATCCTCCTTTGGGCCATTATCACCCAGTTTTTGGTTAATCAAAGGAATCATCACTTATTGTTCATTAGTTACTACCTAACATCAATCTAAACAAACAAAAAAATAGCCTCTGCAGGAAATTTTCGATCCTTGTTGAGAAGTATCTTTCCTAGCTTTCTAGGGTCATGCTCAACCTTCCATGGTCCCACTGAGTGACAAGGCTCAGGAGTTAGTAACCTCAGAGCCCAGATGATAGTCAAGCATTTTCATACCATTTGTCTAATAACCACTCTTGGCCAGGAACTAAACCAGGTGTTCACTTATATATTCCCATCCAGTCATCGCAATTTACCAATGGGTATTGTTATCCCTGTTTTACTGGAGAGGAAATGAAGGTCCTCAGAGATTAGTTAAGTCCCTCAGGATGACACACTAAGACAGTTCTGAACAAATGTTGCATTTGGACCTGTCTGAGCCTTTTACTGTTTTCTAAATTTAATTGCACGTAGGGTTTTGATTAGGAGGTGATAGCTTTAACAGATAGAACTTGACTGTCCTGTTAAAGCCAGTTTTGGAGTCTGTTGCGCAAGCAGACTCTCTCCTTTCTTCTAACTCCAACTTCACTCCCACTGTCCCTTCCTTGCCGTAATAATGGGCTCATTGCTCAGAGCGTGTTGGCTAAATCCAAACACTCATAGTGTCATGATGTCTGGAAAGCAAACCTGCAACAGTCTAACGGGTCTATGTATAGGGAAAGGGTATCAAAGCTGAGCTCGGCCTCCAAGCCGAATCAATAAAGAAAGAGGACATCCTGCACTGGACAGGCAAGCGTCTGTCTCTGTCACACTGGCTGTCCTTTTCCTATTAGCTGTCCCCTTCCAGCGCCTGTTTCTCCCCTCCCCTGTCTATATCCATCAGGGGACAGGCCAGGCAAGGTTCTCTGGTCTAAGCTGACTGATTCATTGTGAAGACTACTCTTGGGAGCTTTCTTCAGCCTTAAACTGGGCCAGAGAAAGCACCATCTAGACAGTTACTTTCTTTCATTGACTGCCTCACACTTAGTGGAATGCTCTTTTCTTCTGAGATATCAACAGAATTCACTTGAACGTCATTTTCAAGTAAGCAGAAACACCTCAGCATTCAATCCACTTTCTAGCAAGAGGGGATATGCTTTGAGTGTGTGTTTGTGCCCACGTGCACATGCACATGTCTGTAAATGTGTCCAACATGTATTATGTGGAGATAGTTCTCTGTCATATATCCCTAAGAAGTGTCTTCTCTCTCCTTTGCTTTGTTCTTCCTTTGTAGATATTGTTTATGCTCAATAAGCTTCAAGTCAATGTGGATTAGAGCTGTAGTTATCCTTCTAGTGCTTTATTCAAAATCATCGGCCATTATGTTGCAAGCAGATGCTTTCTTTCTAGGAGCATTCTGCAGTTACATGTAATAGGATTCCCCTTGTACATTTGATGCATGTAAGTAGAATCTTGACGAAGCTCCTGGTTGAGATGGCATCCAGGCCATCAGTTGGAAGACTGTCATGCCAAGGTGATTCCTTCTCTTCCATTTCTGATAAAAAGACCTCACATAGTTGCTTTTGTTTAAACTGAATGTTTTGTTGATTGCTATTCAGGATTGAGTTCTCCTTTGCTTTCCTTTTCAGATAAGACTTGATATTTATTTTACTATTCATTATCTTCTAGATAACTCTAGTGTCTTCTGATAAAACATCATAATATTGAATCAGAAAAACAAAGTATGTTTCCTTTTATGTTCTAGGGCATTTTCCATGGCTCCTTTCGCATTTATTTTTAAAAAAGATTTATTTACACATACAAGAACTGTGGTACAGACCAGAGGTGCTGGGGAGGGGGGTTGGTGAGAGGATTCACCCGAGCCAGAGTGGGGAGCAGAAAAGGCAGAGCTATCAAAATATACTGCTGAAGGGAGCAGCAGGTGAACAGGAGAGGTCTGCTGTGCCATATGGGTCAGTTCCTTGGCTAGGGATTGAACTCATGCTGCAGTTGCTGTGGAGAGCCTCATACTGCTGTGACTCAACCCCCTGTGCCACCAGGGAGGCCCTCACATTTATTTTTATGAACTGAGGTTGTAGTTTAAATTTCTTCAGTATAGCTTTTGGGACAAAAAAGCATGAAGCTGGTATTCAGGTGATCCTAGGATTTCCAGTTGACACTGCCAGTTGTTACATAGGAGTTTACACAAAGGAGTTAATATCATCTAGTTGCTATCTCTTAAAAATGGGGGTTGAATTGAATAACCTGAAAGGTTCCTTTTAGCTTCAATATTCTGGGACTTTGAAGAAAAATAGTAGCACAGAATAGAAATATCCTGATTTATTCCTAAAGACCATCCTTATAATAACGGTATTTGAGAGGAGTGTTGATTTATAGATCCTGGACAAATGATTAAAATTTAAGGAAGTCCACCAGATGGTCCCTCCTAGCATGAAATTATGGTCCAAGGCATAATACTGATGCCCTTTTAGGCAACAAACTTGTTTTTCAGAAGTGCTACCCACTGTACACATCAGCATAGCCAGGGAGCCCTGTGTACAAACACATGTGAGTCCATAATCGCAGAGAACAGCAGTCACAAACATCTGGAATAGAGCCATAAATTCCAATGTGGAAAAAAGGCAATTGAAAAACAAATGATTGTCATTAAATTTAAGCATTTTAATTAGAGACACCCACCCTGCCATACATACTTGACCAATTTAGTAGGAAATTGACAACAGAAAAGACAGCAACTGTCACAGAAAAAGGACTCTTTTTTAATTAAAATTTTTAAATTTAGTGTAATATTATGTCCATAGTAAAATCTTCAGTTCATATATTAAGTCATGCATATATTAACAAAATTTAAAATTCTACCTTCAATTCTCAGAGCTTTTTCTAAAAATAACCATTGTAAATAGTTTCTTGTTGGATTCTTGGATTCTTTCCAAAACTGGTATATGCACATTGAAGTAGATGCATAGCATCTTTTATATTTCCATAAATTATCATAATATAAAATTGTTCTATACCTTGCTTCTTCACTTAATGATGTATCTTCAAGGTTCCCCACATTAGCTCATACAAAGATCATTCATTTTAATGACTATATTGTTTACCATTGTATAGGTTATTAGTCGAGTCTTATATCCAAATTAAATGAGTGATCATTTTATCTTGCTTCCACCTTTCTCAGTTCGGAACATCTATATTTTAGTCTTTGTTCTTTTTCTTAGAATGGCAAAGCCACATTAACATTTTATTCTATACTGCCCCCCCCACCCACAATTATTCTATGGAGTAATTTTTTTTTCTTTTTTAAAGATTTATTCATCTCTGCATACAAGCACTGGGGTACAGACCAGAGGGGTGGGAGGTGAGAGGATTCACCAGAGACAGAGTGGGGAGCAGAACAGGCAGATTAATTGAGAGACATTGCTGAGGGGAGAAGCGGGCAAGGCAGGAGAAATCTCTGCCTCACCATGTGGGTCACCGCCCTGGTGGGTGGCAGGGATCGAACTCCTGCTGCAGTAGCTGCGGTTTGCTTCACAGTGCATTGCTTAACCCACTGCGCCACCAGGAAGGCCCCCTGGAGTAAATTTCTTAACGCAGAATTGATTGTTTAGAATATTCACAAATTTTACTAGAAATGTGATACCAATGTAAATATACTGCAATAACTAACATGCTCATTTCTCTTTCTCAATCATTGTTACCTCTGTATATCAATTGAATAAGTGAAAAAAAATATTCCCTGCTTTTTATTTATATTTTTAAATAATAGTAAGGTGTGTTTTCCTACTAATGAGTTGACTTTATGTGCATAAATAACTTTCTGGTTTGTGTTTTTGCCTATTTTCAATTGGATAATTACTCCTTTTCATATTGATTTATGAGACCATAATTTAAGGAATTAACTTTCCATGATACATGTTGTAAATAGTTTTCTAGTCTTTCTAAATTTTCTTTGTGGAGGTTTTTTCCAAAGAAGTTGAAACCAAATTTAGAAATCTCTCCTTTCATACTTCTCCCTTTGGTGTTCCCTTTTCAGAAAGGCCTTCTCCATTCCTGGTACATATTTTACCGTTGTTTATGTTTTATTCTTGTACTTCTAGAGTTTAACTTTCTCGGTTTGTAATATTTGATCATGTAAACTTTATTTTGAGGTGAAGGACTTTAGGTCACTAGAGCTTTACTTCTTCTAAGTGGCTAGGCAGGGATGCCATTACACCAATGAATAATGACTCTTTTCCCTACTGATTTGAAAGGCCACACCATGACATCCAAATTTCTGCTTGTTTTGGCATAATTTCTGAGTTCTATGTTTGTTTCCATTGAACTGTTCTTTCCTTTTCCAATTCCAATATGTTTGAGTGACTGTCTTTTTAGTACCGAGTCAAAGAAGGGGACGATTAGTCATTGTCCATGGCCACACTGTTTTGAGCCTGCTTCATGAAGGGACCTCTGTTTTCAATGTCCTCTATTAACATAAGAGCGAATGTTCACGAGGTCTTCGTATCATCTAAAAGGAATTGTGCCATGATACAAAGCTTAAAAAGATTGAATGTATGCCAGATTGAGACTAAATAAGATGAATTTTAAAATAGTATCTGAAAAGATAGTTGTAAAATCTTATCTGCAAGTCTCACTTCTGTGGCAAGGTTCCATCCAATAAGCTATTCCTGTATCTATTCACACAAGCATTTGTAGGAGACCAGCCAGAAAACTGTTAGTATTTCTTGAGCCATATCTTTAGTATGTGGCACATCAAATAGAGTTATGGGTTGCCCTGATCTGATTGATTTCATATAAAGTTTTTTGCTTTGGCAGCATTTGGGACCTATTCACTCTCTGAGGTAAGTCTTCTTGCAGAGCAGGAAGCTGAGGTTTTGGGGTAGATTCCAAAAGTCCACTCTGATCTTATTGTTGGGGAATGTGGAAACCTAAAGCCTTCCTTTAGTTAATAATGTGAATAGGGAAGGATCTTTTTTTCCCCTTGTGCTAATTAGGTATAGTCGAACAGGGAATGAACTTGTAGTGATAGGAACATAACTTCTCATTTTACACAGATATGTGCTTAAACATGGTCGTAGCTGGTCCTCACCTTAAAATCTCCTTATTTGTACATGTTATAGTTCAAAGGAGCGCACTTGCTATTTATGTGGAGAGAAATAAATGAGATTTCTTCTGTCTGTCTTCCATATGTTTAGTGGTAGGATTGGGCCTTGGAGCCTACTTTGAGTTAAAACAGACTATGGATTCAGTAAGTTGCTGCCATTAATAACCATTCTTATCTCAGAATCGAGTCTGCAGACTATTTCAGAGAAACCAATATCCACTGCCTGCATTAGGTAGATCCATCTTAAGCTGAATGGGCCATTTGATTGTTTCTTTTCAAATAAGCAAACATAGGTGCTCATTAGTCCCTGAGTCCAGAGAGAATAGTGATATGGCTGTGGAAAGAAGTACGTATAGTCTTCAAATGTGAAAAGACTTTTTGCAGTCTAGCTAGCCTGAGAAAATAAGCACAGTGATTTCTTCACTGATAATTAGCACTGAGTATGGACCAGCACCCTGAAGGTACTGTAAAAGCCAGGGCCGATGACAGTACTTGGTTTGAGTTCATCCCAGCGTGGAGCTCAGCGTTGCCTACTTTGTAGGAATAGAGCAATATTTGTCTCCACATTGCATTTTCCCCAAATAAAAAAGGGTAGCCAAGACTAACCACAGCCCATCTCAGCGAACCAATCCAAAGGACATTTGTTTAAACTATAGTATCTGAGGTAAGAGCATGGTTGACTATTTCAAGGAATCAGAAGCTATACGACCAAAAGGATGATTAGGCAAAATGAAATGTGGCTAAGATCTTTGTTCAAGCTTGATTGAGTCCAGAACCATTCCCCTCTGGAGAGAACTGTCAGGATAAGACTTAGCTCTGACTAAATACATAAGCTAGAAATTGCCCCTGTATCACAAACAATATGCTAGGAATTTGCCATCTGAGCCTCATCTATCTATTTAAATAAGGTTAAGAGTTTGTTTTTTGCTGCTGCTGTTCACTTTTTTCTCTTTTGTTCATTTATTTTGACTGTTGAAGTCAAAAATTATTTGATTGTTATTTTAAAATTTTTAAATTGTAGTAAAATGTAATTAATAAAAAATGTACCACCTTAATCACATTTAAGTATATAATTCAATGGTGTTAACTATATGCACACAATTATATAAGTAATCTTAAAACTTCTTTACCTTGCAAAAGTGAAACTCTATACCTATTAGACAATTCCCCATTCCTCCCAGGCCCAACCCCTTGCAACCATCATTTCATCTTCTGTTTCTATAAACTGACTACTGCAGTTACCTCATATACATAGAATCATAAACTATTTGTCTTCTTGTAACTGGCTTGTTTCACTTAACATAATGTCCTCAAGTTTCATTTCAGTTGTGCCCATGTGTCAGAATTTTCTTTTTTTTGAAGGCTGAATAATACTCCCTTGTGTGTATACCACATTTTGTTTGTACATTCATTCATCACTGAACATCTGAGTTTTATTCACTTTAAGCAGTAATATATATACATATATATTTTTATATGTAGACACACACCACCATTATTCATGTGAATCTGGCCCAGCAAACTAGTTTTAGAATCTGAAATAATTCCTACTTAGACTTTCACTATTATCATTGACTCTGAGTTGGCCTAGTGCAAAGGATTCCTTTGGAAATGAATTATAGCCATTAATCACTGGTCTTCAGACCTTAATCCTCCTTGAATTAGTTGCCTTCTACTTAGCATTCAGAAAGGTGTGTTTTTCATGGATATTTTCAGGTCCCTGAACATTTCAGGCCCTGAGATGTGAGGTTATTTCCTCACGTACAATGTACGTGATCTTTTCCACCAGACTCATGCAAAGGTGCTACTAGACAAACACTTGGAGTTCCAAAAAGGGGACTAGAAAAAGCAGTTTAGATTATTTCACATCCTCTTACCATGGAGTACTTTCCTTACTCAACACTTTCCTCAAAGGAAAAAAGAAATGGAAAGTTGGTACATTTACTTTTACATATGTGCCAGCTTTGACCATGCTTGGCACTGACTAGGGGATTAATGATTGGGGCCATGCCATGGAACAAAACCATAAAACGTCACATCACAATATTTGTTTTTAAAACATTTTGTTTTTATAGCTAAAGCTTATTCTACTAGTGGGGGGAAGAGGAGAATGAAAAAAATATATTCTAAACTAAAAGAGGGAATAGTGATATAAATACAACAACAACAAAAAACCTCACACACATACCTTCAAGATCCTGTGTCAGTTTTCTGAAGACAGTTTGAGTTTTGAGATGAGTAAATAGGATAGTATCCCTCTAACATGTACAATTTGCACATTATTCATTGCCTTGAGAAAATTGCTATATAACTAAAGATAATTGCTGACCCGATCAATTTAGGGTATGGTTATTCTTATCCTAAAAGAAATACCAACAAATTTTACTTCCAAAAATAGAAGTTACTGGGCCTCCTTGGTGGCACAAGGCGTTAAGCAGCACATTATGAAGCATCTGTAGCCACTATGTCACGAGTTCAATACCCAGCCAGGAAGCTGACCCACATGGGGCAGCAGACCTCTCCTGCCTCACCCACTGCTCCCCTCAGCAATGTATTTCAGTCAATCTGCCTGTTCTATTCCCCACTCTGTCTCTCGTGAATCCTCTTACTGCCCCCCAATCTCTGGCCTGTATGTATCCCAGTTCTTCTATGAATAAATAAATCTTTAAAAAAATAAAATAGAAGTTATTTTAATTCATTTCAATATACACATAATAAACTTAACTATTCACAGCTCTACATTAAGTGATAAAAACTTAACTGAAGATAAGTCACAAGTGAAAATAAAAGAATTGGTTTAATCCTAATATTTAACCAATTAGGAAGTTTAAAAAAACATGTAACTCCATTGAAATTTGTTTGGCTCATATGCAGCTTTTCAGAAACAAACCTGCTGTTTTACCTGATATACACAAAGAGCTGGGAATGTGTCAGTACAGGCCTATTTTATCAGCAGTGGATGCAGTGGCTTTAGAATAGCTTATCTAGTGTAGTGGAGCAAAGAGACATATTTATTGGCCCTTCATATATAGCAGGCATCTGTTGCCTTTTACTTTGTATTTCTGGTGTGAGAAATCTTGAAAAATCTTGTATTTTGTGCTTTTGGTGGAGATTGCCTAAAAATAACAGGACAGTTATTTTTAAAAATTAGCAAAGTCTCAGGGGAATAGGAGCGGTGCTATCCATAAGAGGAAAGTTGCCAAATAATCATAGGGTCTTGAAGATAATAGCAAACAGAGAAATCTGAGTTCAGAGTGACTCTTGAAAATAAATTATGATGCTCATTTCAGAACAGTGTATTCAGTGAAAAGTAATGACTTTGGATGAGAAATATGGGGACTCAACCAAGAATGAATGGGGTTCTGTGCTCTACTGCACCCACAATTTAGGCCCATACATTCAAAATGAGCTGTGATTCAATATTTTTATAGGGGCTTACACTGATTATCAATGGATGCAGATTAACTCTGAGATTTTGTGAAGAACATGTGACCTTGGTCATTTGAAAGAAAAAGAAAATTCTAGAATCAGCCAAAATGTAATGTAGAAAACAATACCTCTAACACCTGCGTGTATTCTAGTAGGAATTTTGTAGCGAGGTTAACGAATGAGCAATATTTGCTGAGCACACATCATGTAACATGGCCAGGCATGATTATTATTTCTTCCTGTTTTTTTTTTTTAATTGATTGAGGTATATTGGGTTACAACTCTGTGTGTTATTCACAGGTATAGAGTCACACCTTTTCCTATGGATAGCACCAAACCACACCCACCACCAGGGCACCCATGGCTCACCATAGTCCATGTGTCCCTCCCACTCTGCTCTGCACCCTCTTCTCCCCCTCTGATAGCCTTAATTCTTCAGACATTTTCTAGAGCAAGTTATTAGATTGGTTTGACTGGCGCTTTGTTGTTCTTTATTCCACAAATAAGTGAAACCATACAGTGTTTTTCTTTGTCTTTCTGATCTGTTTCACTCTTCCCTGGCTCCCTAGAAAAGCTACATGGTGACCTTCCATTTTACAATGAGAAGTCTGAGATTTAGGCTGTTAATTCACCAGACAGTGGCACATCTAGGACAGTGTGATTCCAAACTAGTGCCCTTTCCAGACTACATATGCCTCTGGCCATTATGCTTCCACCAGACTCCTAGTAGGGAGTCTCCCTCATATAACCTGAGGTTGTGATGCCCTCTCTGTTTTGGGTGGTGGGTTTATAAATTCTGGAATGTGCATGCCAATATCTGAAAAACATTAAGGAAAATGAGTCACTGGCTGGATGCATTGAACTTCTTTTGATTATTAGAGTCTCATGGAGACATAAAATTCTAAATGATATTTCTTTTTAAAAAGAATTGAATATTTTTCCTGAGTAGAAATTGTTGGCAAGTTCATGTGCAATTATGGGCAACAGTAAGGAAATTTCAGCAATAATCAAAAGCTTGTGCACTCAAAATGCCTTTGGCCCCTCAATGCCAAAGACTAGGGCTTTGGGGGAAAGATGTTAAAAGGAGATAGAATTGGGGCGTGAAAAGAACCCTGATCCTGAAGGACAAGACAGATAACAGAAAATGAGGAGACTGAAATCAGACATGATAGGTGGGTCCTTGTCACCCTTGAGTGAAGTGGTATAAATAGCTTTGCTTCACCCACTGGCATCGCCATCTTCAAAATAATTTTTTTAAAGAAAATATTTTTGCGATAACTCATTACCTTTTGGCTTTAGGCCGAGAAACCTCAGAAGTTGAAAGTAATTTTATATGCAGCAGATGCTTCCTGGTTTTAAAGCTGTGACCTGGCTACTAAACAATTATGACATCAATGCTGCAGGATAATATTCTTCCATCAACACAATTCCAGTAGCAGCCAAGGGGTAGTCTTTGACTACAGCCAGGGAGGCAGTCTGATTTAGACAGTGAACAAATGAAAGAAAAATTATTTAGTGTGACCTCTACTGTATATAAAAATAATGTCTTATTGTGCCCTAGTTCTGAGATAGTACTGTCCATAAACTTGTCTTCCCTATTTGTATTTTAAAGGGTCTATGATTATATATTTTGATGTGTTTTCATGATCAGTTCAGACTACCCAAGCCATAAAACATCAGAAATTAAGAAAAACTCCTTTAGAGTAGAAACAAGGAAACTAGTTCCATTATTTAATTTTTGACACTTCTGGAGGGACACGTCACCATTATTTGTTGACCTTGAAACAGAGTATGTATTCTCTGTAGTGTGCTAGTGAGTCTTGGTTTTATTCTTGTTAGCATGAGGTTAACTGAGAACTCAAAGGTGTTATTCCTAAATCTTGTCTTCCTGCAGTCATTGACGCTAGCTAACAGTAGCTATGTAAATTTTATGATTGAGCCTACCTAATGGGCCTTGTATTTCAACTGTTACTTTTTGGTAGAGTGACTTTGTAGCTTATAAATAGATTTTTGAAATCTAACTTTGAGATTTTCCATGTGACTTCCTTTCTCTTTCCCTACTCTGAGTATCATTCTTTTCTAGAACTCAGGTCAATCTGTTTGACCGTGGCTTTCAGAACACAGTACAAGGCCAGCATTCATCATGTCTTTATTTGGTCATTCAGCAGTTTGGAAGAGTGTATCTGTGTTCTCCCTCAGCTGGCAGGAGAGACACCTACAGTCTCAACCACAATCTCACCCTCTTGCACAATGTAGAATGTGAAAGTTTGTCTTATAGAAAAGGAGAATTGGAGAGCCACTGAGGACACTGGACTTGCCCTACCTTGGTCAAGGTAGAACTCATGTCCAGGTAGAACTCATAAAACACAATGAAATGAGAAGAAATTGCCTTTGTAGTTTTCCATTGTTACATTTCTAGACCCCTTTTCTTATATCTTATCAAAATCTCCTATCAAGAAAGATTCTACAAAACTCACTGATATTAACTTTAAATACCTGATAAGGCTGTTGTATCTCTTCCAGGGGAGTCTGCATTTCTAGTAATGGGGTTTAGAGCTCCTTATTGTTTATCAAGGAGAGCAATACATGCATAGCATCAACTACAGATGGTTAAGCATTCTTGGAAAAAGATGGCTCCTTAGTTCCGATGACATCACCCTCCTTCTGTCACAAACCATCCACAATCTGCTTCTCTACCACTCACAGGTCTGTCTCACTCACAAGGACTCTACCTGTCCTTGTGGCCAGTGGACAGGACAAGAGTCTACACCACTGATGGCTGGTGACATGATGGGGAAGGGATGCATTCCGGCTGGGGGTGTAATATAGTTCATTCAGAAATGCCCCTTCTGGATGCCTTCAGGAGAAATCACTTCCCCCATCCAGGCTATTTCTCCTATTGCCTGGTGGGAAGTCCTGGTCTCTTCTGCCACACAGGAATAGCAAAGTTGTCAATAGATGAATTCATGCAGAACTAAACATTGGGTTACACTTCACTATAAGTCTTTTCTACTGACCTAAGAATTGCATTCTGTATGGGAGGAGGGATGATGTATTTAGATAATCCTTAAAAGAGAGATTAAATCCATAGAAAGTCAGCTCTTTCTAGAGTTTCATATGGAACAACCATGGGTTACAGTAGTTTTATATTTAATAGTTAATAAAGCACAATAGTTTCATATTTCATCTAATTAATTACCAGATATGTGTGTATGTCTTACATGTCCACTTAAAAACAGTGCTTTGCAGAGCCACAAAGAACTAAGTAGGCTAAACAAAAACAAAGTGAACAATCCAGTCAAAAAATGGGCAAAGTGCTAAAAAGACAATTCTCCAAAAGGGAAATGCAAATGGCCAACAGGCATATGGAAAAATGATCAACTTCTCTTGTCATCAGAGAAGTGCAAATCAAAACCACTATGAGATACCACCTCACCCCAGTGAGAATGGCACATATCAAAAAAAGTAGCAACAAC